>JAJMJN010000002.1:600000-1141718 GCA_030563685.1 Suhomyces kilbournensis
GCAGACATTCAGTTCAGAAGATCCAACAGATTGGACATTGCACTCTCCACCAACCTTCCTGTTGCATTAATCTTTTTGCCAGCAGCCGACATTCCTATCTTCGTCGGCGAAGGTAACTGTGACTTGGGTATAACCGGGTTGGACCAGATTCAAGAAGCCGACATGCTTGATTCTGTTGAAGACTTGCTTGACTTGAAGTTTGGCTCTTGTAAACTACAGGTCCAAGTGCCTGCTGACGGAGACATCACCTCTTCCGAGCAATTGGTGGGCAAGAAAATCGTCAGTTCCTTCACCAGGTTGTCGACCGAATACTTTCAAAAATTAGAAGGCAGCACCGGTAAAAAGACTCAAATCAGATACGTGGGAGGCTCTGTGGAAGCTTCGTGTGCATTGGGAGTAGCCGATGCCATTGTAGACTTGGTTGAAAGTGGAGAAACCATGAAGGCCGCTGGCTTAAAAGCTATTGAGACCGTCTTGGAAACCTCGGCACACTTGATATCGTCAAAAAACCCAAAGTTCCCAGACTTGGTTGAAAAGATCCACCAGAGATTCGAAGGTATTATGGCTGCCCAGAACTACGTCTTGTGCAACTACAACTCGCCAAGATCTATCTTAGACAAGGTCTTGCAAATCACCCCAGGTAAGAGAGCAGCCACTGTATCTGCATTGGAATCGTCCAGTGAATCTGAAGAGTGGGTGGCTGTGTCTTCGATGGTGGAAAAGAAGCGTATTGGAGATGTGATGGATGAGTTGAAAAAAGCTGGTGCCTCGGATATTTTGGTGTTTAGCATCAGCAACTGTCGTGTTTAAATAGACTAATAAGTACAGAAAATTACCCAACGTAATCACACATCACTGACTCTTTTGTTCATCTCATTATTATATCTTTTTCCTTCTTGCTAATGTTCTGATCTCACACCTGATTGTTCGCGATACTCGATTGTGATGCCCTTCACTTTTTTACCTCTTTACACTTACTTCTTACTATTTCTTTATATTCTTATTTACGTCTGCTCAATATCACGGATCCCGTTCTTGTCAACGGCCTTGATATATACGCCCTTGAAATCGATCGGCATACGGGTTTCCAACTCCTTCAAACACATGTGCATCAACTTCAACCCCTCGTCCAACTTCATATCCTTTCTGTAGTGTCTATCCAACAACGAGTTGGCGTAGAAAGCAGCGTATCCATGAGCACCGTAGGGCAATTCCACCAGGGTTCCCAAGTAGTCGATCCAGTATAACGAAGGAATGTCGGTCTTGGTATCATAACCTGCCAATAATACGTTGACTTGGTATGGTTTTCTCGATCTGATCGACGTGGCCAACTGGTTTCTAACAAACGAGGCCACGGCCTTGGGACTCAATTCAATGTCGTTTTCTCTCATCGTGTGCAATTGGATATTGGCCTGGACGTACTCGGCAAACTGCACAGTGTCTCCTGCTTCTCCCGTGTATGCTACTAGGTTGTGGGTGTTAAGGTGTCTGGTCTTGTCATCATTATCTTTCAACACAGAGATTCCTCGGGTAGCGGCTTTAGATGTGGCGATAATCGTGGCATCTTCCACTTTGATTCCTAATATGATATCCATGATGCAATCAGTATATCTGTGCTAAATGCTATACAATGCTATGGATGTGTTCTGTACAGTGTTGACTGCCTTTTGCCATCCACTTCCAATTGGTGTGCACAGACCAATTTCTCACACAACCATTTTTGTCCGCGAGAACATTTAGCACCCAAAGTACACCGAGACACTGAGAGACAAGAAGTACAGTCAGAGACACCGTCAAAAGAGTCTCGTGAACATATGGGACAGTTTATACTATGCGTTATCGTTCGTATTGTATATAAACTAAATATTGTAGGTTTTTTTGTTCATGTTCACTCTACAGTGTTGGCTATTATTTTCTGGCTTGTAATTTTTCATCAATCAATTTCGAAACCAATTTTGCCAAAGCACTGTCTTCGGTCAGAATCTGGCTGGCCAAACTGATCTCGATTTGCTTCTCAATCAACTTTCCGGTCAAGTCCACCTCGATATTAACCGTCGAGCCAATACCCTTGAGTGGCATAATCACCTTCGATTGAGTATAGGCTACCATCATAATAGAAAACTCGTTGGTATCATAGTCCACATGAGTGACCGTAAGTGATGTTCCGTCGACCGAAATAAAGCCCTTCTCTACAATATATCTCATATACTGGGTATCTCTAAGCTGAAAAGTAAACGTAATGGCATTTCCATCTGATACTCTGTTGGTGATGGTAGCAACGGTATCGACATGGCCCTGCACAACATGGCCTCCTAATCTTACATCACTAGTTACGGCTCTTTCAAGATTGACTTTGGAGCCCTGTGCGAGATCTCCCAAATTGGTCCTTCTCAAAGTTTCCGGTGCCACGCCGACTTTGAATTGGGTACGCTTCTCATCAAATTCCACAACCGTGAGACAAACTCCGTTGGTGGAGATCGAGTCTCCTAAATGGACATCCACCAAGATTTCGGAACAGTCTCCTATAGTTATCGAGACACCATTACCACCAGTCTCGGACGTGTCTAGTTGCTGGTACTCTAATATAGTACCTATAGTCTCTACTAACCCCGTAAACATCTTGCGGGTAGGATTACCAACTGATTAGAAGGTGATCTGTAGGCCTGGGTCACGTGATACTCGGCGAGTCAACACTGTCGTGGAGACACCGCCAGTGTTGGACGTCTGAGCTGACCAAGACTTCCATGCGGCTCCATAGCATTTCTGTAAGTCAGAATGGTCTTCATACTCATGAATATCCGTATATTTGTAGTAAATGCTACAGGGTCCAACTACTGACCCAAGCAGGTATCAGATTTACTCCACGCGTAACTTTCAATCTGGCGCTCCATGAATTTTTCACCAATCTAAAGCGAACTAAATTGAAGCAAAGTCGATCTAGCAATACAACTACTATGCCATTTAGGTTCCCTGTGAAGTTCGAGATCCCAAAGCACGCGCACGTCAATGCGCGTGTCATAAGGGACCAGTTCAAAAGATTGCAATACGCCGAACACGAGGTCACCAGAAATGCCTTAAAGTACATCTCCAGAAACACCGAGTTGCCCGCCAAAGCCAGATTGGAGGCCCAGTTGCAGCTCGCTGCCATGCCTAAATACACCGCATACAACCAAATCACAAACAGATGTGTAGCCACTGGCCACGCAAAGTCTGTCATCAGTGACTTCAAGCTCAATAGAGTAAGTAATACTTTGTCTATATATTTAGAGTCCTTACTAACGTTTAGACTGCCTTTAGAGACAGAGCCAGAGCCGGTGTTATTCCCGGAGTTAAAGTTGCTTCATGGTAACCCTGTAAATATGTACAATACAAATCGCTTAGACGAATGTAGCCGGAGCAGCCTCCAAACAGTTGCTTGGATGCTAATCATCAGGTATGAAGCTACCAAGAGTAGGTGGTACTGGTCACGTGACTCTTCCTACAAAATTTACTGAAATTTCTCACAGTTTATAACTGCTAGGTACAATAGAATGCTTGGACTCTACACACCCGGGGCTCGCTCAAGCCTTGTCAGGATACCTCTCTCGAGGTACTTATCGCTCAAGCCAAACTTTTCAAAGTTTAAAAAAATAGAACAGCCACCGGGCAATATAGTGGGGACGGTCAATGATCCATACAAGCATCCTCTTGTGAGTAACTACGAAGGTGGGTACCACTGGACATACGAAAGAGCACTTGCCATAAGTTTGGTTCCGTTGACGATGGCTCCATTTGTTGCTGGAGTGGAGATTCCGGTCGCCGACTTTCTCTTTTCCATCACCTTGTTGTTCCACTGCCACACCGGTCTCAAGTCTTGTATTATCGACTACATACCGGAGCGAGTCTACGGAATATGGCACAAGATCGCATCCAAGTTGTTGACTTTGGGAACTCTGTTGGGAATATACGGTATATACCTATTGGAAACCGAAAATAACGGTGTTTTTGATCTCGTCAAGCTGATCTGGGTCCAGTAACATAAACCCTTGCTCAATATCGTTTGTATATATAATGAATACGGCTTTAGCGATGTCATTTGTAGCAAAATGCCCTTTTAAAATTGAACCGCGCACGTCTTTTCCACCTCAAGAAACACCAACACTAGGACGTGTTGAGAGGCACTACAAGGAAGCAGTATGAGTGATACTGAAGTACTTGACTATGAAAGAGATGGGAGGTCTGATGAAAGAGATGACAGATCTGACAGATCTGACAGTAATCGGCCTGACGCACCAGCTAAGAAAATGATTGACCATCAAGGGTTACAGGCGCCCCAAGAATCGGAGATTCAGTCTGAAATTGTGTATGATATCAACGAAGAGCCTTCATTCCATATCACTCGAGCCCTTTTTATAGCAAACTTGCGCCGGCCCATTGATGCTGTGAATTTCCAGAACTACCTCAAGCAATTGGCCAGTGAAGGAGGCGATTTTCATGTGGAAAGAGCCTGGTTGAACAGAACAAGAACACATGGAATTGTCCTCATCGACCACGAAGAAGGTGCTGTTTATATCCGTAACAAATTACTTGGCTCAATCTATCCGTCTCCCGAAGAAGATTTGAAGCTCAAGGAAGAATATGAAGCGAAAGAAGAAGAAAGGTTTGAGGCCGAATCCAAAATCTACAACGATCACCAACAAGCCGAAAATGACCAAGAACAAGACCAAGAAAGAGAGCCAGTTCCTGAACCAGTGGCACCGCGCAAGTTTGAGCCCGAAAGACTTCCGCTCTATGTCGATTTCATTCCTGTAAAAGCCATTAACCAATGGGTCTTTGAAGAAGACAAGGGCCCCAAAAACGGGATCTGGAAGATCGACTACGAAACAAGAGGCGAAGACGTCATTGCCAACCATACCTTGCTAAATGGCGACTTTATTCCTCGGTTCAATCCTCATCGTGGTCGTGGAAGAGGCCGTGGGTACCGTGGAGGATATCGTGGACGTGGAGGCCATTATCCACCTAGTTACGACAATCCTAACGGACCCAGACCATATAATGTGTTCCCACCACGTAACAATTACCGTGGAGATCGTTACAATAGCTACCACCCGTACAGGTCTCGTGAAAGAGACTCTTATGTTCCAGGAAGAAGCGAAAGAGACTCCTATACTCCTGGAAGACACGAGAGAGACTCTTATGGTCCTGGAAGGAACAGTGAAAGGTCCGCGAGAACAGACACGTACCAGCCTAATTATGACCGGTCCCGGTCTCCTTCAAGGGAAACCAGAAGGCTGCCATAAACACAAAGAAAGCACAAAGAATCGGCATCAAAAGTAACTCATGAAAAGTAATTGTAGTATTCAAAAATTATCATTGTACTTAATAAGTAGTAGATCTAAAGTAGTATAGTACTTGATACAAGAAAATTTAGTTTATCCAAAGTTGAGATCAGTAGTAGATTCATTTACTCAGAAAAGTAATACGTAGTAGATCTTCATTGTACTCGAAACAGTGATTAGTAGTAGTTACAAGTATTTTGTTCCTTATTAATGTAATAAGTTGTAGATCTCTATATTGTACTGATAAGTAGTTGACTCTTTATTATAATCATAGTAAATGGCAGGTCATTTTTTGTGCTGGTAAGTAGATCTTTATTAGTGAAGTAGTAGATTTCTTTGTGCTAACATGGCCATTAGAGGTCTATTCATCGTACATACGTCTTATTGTTGGTTCCAGTGCTGCCTTCAACTATTATTCTTTTCTGATCTCCTCCATATCAACATCGTCAGTCTTTCCTTGGCGAACAATTGGCGACTCCTCGGTGGGGACTTCTGGAGGATTGGGTGAAGTAAGAACCTCTTCGTTATTAGATAAGTCCATTTTGTCAATCTCTTCATCCTCTGACTGGAGCCATGATGGGGTAGTGGGACTATTATTCCCTTCAGTCTTGGCCTTTTTGGATCCAGCTGACTCACTTTCGTCCCGCGGGTGGTCTTCTGAATCCTGATCACGTCTTCTTCGAGGTGACTGCGGTACTTCTGCTTCAGGTGGTGGAATATGAGGAATGTTTCCAATGGTTTCGGTGCCAATACTCTCGCTAGTAATAGCATCATTTTGCTCCTCGGGTAATTTCTTCTTCGAACCCTCATCCTTCAACCACGGTATTTCCACCAAGGGAACACTCACTGCCGTTTGGCTCGACCTTAGAGGAGAAGAAACGACCGATTGTTTTTGCGGATCCAGCCATTCAATGGGAGGGAAATCTGTCACAGCCGAAGAAACCAAGACGGTTTTGGCCAACGCATTGAAAAACTTGATCACCAGCACATTACTAGACAAATCGTAGCCTTCTTTCTGGGGATTAAGAATGAGCTCTGCTAGCCTAGGCAAGGTGAATGGTGGGTTTTGGGCAAAATTGTCGTCAATATGTTGATTTATTCTTTGATACACTCCTTTTATTGCCGATTGAAGATCCACTGCCTCGGTTTGTCCGCTGATTTGTTCCCCTTGACTGGTACATATCTGGACTATAGCGTGTAGGCGTTGTTTTATTTGGGGTAGAAGAGTATTTTTCCACTCATCGTGTTCGTATTTACGATACTTTCGTATATCTGATGCTTCTTCTAGAAGCCTAGCTAGATCACCATCCAACTCGGGTATAGACACCGTCATTACTAAAAACCTGTTACTTCCCCGTACAAAAACCAGTTTGGGCCTGATCATATCAGGAAGGTCGTGTGCGGGTTGCTTTTTGCGGCCACCACTCCTACCTTACAAGGATGCCCAATACTACTAGTAAGCTGTGGATCATAGGTGAAATCTGTATATACTTGTAGCAGACATCATGTTGAAGGAATTGGCACATCTCTCTCTTTTTCTCTTTTCTACCAATCCTTGTACAACTGTTGGGGGCTCTAGGATGTTTTGGTAATTTTCATACTGATGACACAAAGCCAAATTTTTCAAGCGCTTCAAAATTGATGAAAGTAAATTGAACTAAAACTTTATCCGGTACCATGTCATTAATAAGAGCCTGTGCCAGGAACTTGAACATAGCCAGAACTCCTAAGATATGGCAAAGCGCTCCGGTATTGCGCTCTTTTCCAAGATACAACTCCAACGTCGCCAAATCAGATGATATCAGCTTGACTGCACAAGTCTTCCCAGTCAACAAAGATTCTATCAATGAAACCGATATTGACGAATGGTTGGAAGCCGTCAAATCATTGAACGCCGGAAAAGCCAAGCCGGAAACCAAACCGGAAGTATACCTTTCTACATTGGCCAATCCTGAACCATTTTTGGAACAAAAATTCGAGCCAACCGAAGAACAATTAGCAGAAGTAGCCGAGTTTGCCAACAAAGGTATACCATTAAAGTCCGACCCTATAATCGACAACTTGACCAACATTATAATGAGACACGGCAAGAAGTCCAAAGCCCAAAAAGTCATCTCCAAAGCATTCTACATCATATATCTTAAGACAAGAAAGGATCCCGTCCAAATTTTGTACGAAACATTGGACAAGTTGGGCCCATTAATCACAACCAGAACTCAGCTCACCGGTACTGCCAAGAACAAGCTTGTTCCTGTTCCCTTGACCAAGAAGCAAAGAAATAGATATGCCATCACTTGGATCTTGGAAAGTAGTAAGAAGAAGAAATCGCCTGATTTTTCTGTTAGATTGGCGGAAGAAATCATCGCTGCCTACGAAGGTAAGTCCGCAGGATACGACAAGAAGGCTCAAATGCACAAGACCGCCATGTCGAGCAGAGCCAACATCCAACTTTAATGTAAATAGCAATAAATACACTTTACTTTTCTATTATGTATCCTTACTGTACAGAGTGGGCGAGAGCTATATTATATCTACCTCTGTTTTCTCTTTATAATTTGTCAATCTAATCTCCACGATTTCAATGATTTTTTACTTTTTCTTATTTTTTCGCAAAACCTTTGAAAATTATTTTGCGGCAATTCACAAATACACTTTGCTTGACTAACCATCTGAATGACAGTGGAGGATTCGGTTCGCCGCTTACGACTTAGCATAGACTACACTAAGGCTGATTTGAAGCAGCGATACTACAGCAATAGTCGCGATCCTCGAATAGTACATACTAAATTGACCGACCAAATGCTCTACTCATTGCGCACTTGTCCCAACGATAGGTACACTTTGCGACCAGGCGAGTTTCTATCGCTAGAACCTAAGCACTCAGACAAGCGGCACCGTGTTAGTTTCGGAGGGCTCCCCATATCTCGAGACAAGTTTCAAGATAAGCCATTGATAACATTAAATGACCAATGCTCGTGCGACTGCCACAGACCACAAGAGATCCAACCAAGTGAGTCTAAAGAATATTATCCAGTGAGTCTGTACCGAGGAAAACACCCAAGACACCACCAGCAAGTTAAGCCAGAAAGTGAGCCTAAACCTTTAAAATACGGAAGAAACCAACAACGTAGACCTGCAAGTGCACCCAAACCTTCACTCGAGTTAGCACCTCTCAACATGCCTTTGCCTAAATTCTCACCCGAACGCCTGCCCAAAGGCTCTACAGGACTTCACCGAAAACTCTCGTTGATAGCTCCGTCCAGGGTCTACTCATTTGTATCAAGAATACGCTCAGCCAGCGTAGGCTCTATATTGGGCACCAATGTAGAAGAGCCCACTCAAACAAGAAAGCAGAGACATGAGGTAGTCAATGAAGGCGCATTGCGGGCTGCGAAAATCTCCACCCGGCTGTCGTCGCAGGCTGCAAAAAATAGCGAGAGCGAGCAGGATTTTTTTGCAGTCAATCTCCAGATGGCCAAGGCCTTGTACCACAGAAAAGCAGAAACAGCAGTAAAGCAGGATGCAGAACCCGGCCAAGAGTCTGAGCCTGAGCCTGAGCCTGAGCCTGAGCTTGAACCCGCAACGGCGGAGCTGCCTCCAGAGTCAGGCGATTATTTGATTCAGTTGCCCGAGTTGGAGTTATCGCCTATCCTCGAACTGCCCGAATTCGCGCACTCGCCTCTTTCGGCGCCGTCAGTATTCTACGCAGAAACGGGTCTTCTCTCCCTCTACGATTACTCCACCCAAGACTTCGACAACTTCTGAGCGCACACTGCATCTCCTCACTGTACTACACATCTCTTATATCCAATACACGCTAGTCATCTTTCGACCCTGAGACGATAATCATGTCATCTTCGTGCCACCTCTCTCTATCTGCGCTAGTATTCTTAATGCGTAGCCCTGCATACAGCCCATATAATTCCCATTGACCTCATTGGTTAAAAATCGCACAACAAAAAACCAATAAATTTTCAGTCTCTTGAAGTTATCAAGAAGTATAGTCCAACCACAAACAACTGATACAATGATTCGTGGATCCGGAATTCGTTCAGCAGTCAAGCAGATTGCTTCGCGTCGTTTTGTTTCTACCGCCAATGCCCAAACCAAATACACCACCTTGACCAACGGTGTGACTGTTGCCAGTGAAGTCAACCCCCATGCCACCACTTCCAGTGTTGGTTTATACTTTGGAGCTGGTTCCAGATCCGAACATGCCTACAGCAATGGTATCTCTGCCTTGACCACCAACATCTTGGGTTCTGGCTTGCACAACGGTGTGTTATTGTCGTCCGAAAACACCAAGGAGACCAACGGTATTGTAGCTCAATCTACCAACGAGAACATTGTCGAAGCCGGTAAGTTGATTGCCAAGCTCGCCTCAAGCCCTGAAGCCGCTGTGGAAAAGGCCGACTTTTCTGTCGCCAAGGCTGCTTTAATTGGCCAAGCCCAAGCCGTTGAAAACGACCCAAACGCCAGAGTTTTGTCACACTTGGACGCCTCTGCTTTCCAAGGCTACTCCTTGGCCTTACCAACCTTGGGTACCACCGACTCCATTAAAGACTTGGAAGTGCAAGACTCGTTGCGTTTCTTGGAAAAGCACTTGGTCAACTCCAACACCGTCATTGCCGCTTCGGGTAACTTTGACCACGACGCTTTGGTTGAAGCCATTGAATCTTCTTTAACCGTCAAACAAGGCTTGAAACCTGAAATCAAACCAGCCTCCTTCTTGGGTTCCGAGGTCAAGATGAGAGACGACACCATGCCAAAGGCTTACGTCTCCATTGCTGCTCAAGGTGAAGGTGTCACTTCTCCAGCCTACTACGTCGCTAAGGTCGCTGCTGCTATCTTTGGAGACTTCTACGCCCATTCCACCATTGCCAACACCACCAGTGCCAAATTGGCCTCCATTGTCCAAGAATACCACATCATCGACAAATACCACCACTTCTCCACCTCTTACTCCGACACTGGTTTGTGGGGTTTCAACGCTGAAATTTCCAACGTTGACGCCGTTGACGATGCTGTTCACTTTACGTTGAAGGAATGGAACAGATTGTCTGTCTCCATCTCCAACGCTGAAGTTGCCCGTGGTAAGGCCGCTGCCAAGACCGCTTTATTGAGACAATTAAACTCTCCTAACGCTATTGTCTCCGACATTGCCAACAAGGTCTTGGTTGCCGGCTACAGAACCTCTGTCCAAGAAGCTTTGGAAAGAATCGACGCCATCACCACCAAGGACGTCAAGGCTTGGGCCCAAGCCGCCTTATGGGATAAGGACATTGTTATCTCTGGTACTGGTCAAATTGAAGATTTGCTTGACTACAACAGAAGCAGAAATGATATGGCCATGATGAGATGGTAAGCCATTGCATGAATATAATATAGTACTATATTTATAAAATATAAATGATAAGAAGTAGTCAAAAAATAAACTAAAAATATTAGAAAAAAAACTCATAAATGGTTGGAAGATCCTTTGGATCATTTAGGGCAAGAGAAGTATTATCGGTTGTTCCGAAGTCATTACATTACAAAAGATTAAAATCCAGCACCAAAAGTTCCAGAGTGGTTGCAAGCATTTTCTATTAGTAAAGATTAAAGAAGATTCAATTTGTGAATTCTTTTCAAATAATACCACTTTTCTTCAAGTTCTTTTGTACTATCAAGTCAGTCACGGCCGATAGCACAAACTTCATGGACTTGGTGTCGGTTGCACAGGTTCTATGTACATATATTGGTTTAGAAGTCTTGTTGAGTTTTAGGAAATTGGTTTCGAAAAACTTGATGGCTTCTTCAACATTGCCTGGTTTACCATTGTAGTCCGGAAAATACTTTTTAAGAGGGGATTTGGGGAGTTTCTTTTCGAACAAGTCGATCTTGTTGAGAAACAAAATAAACGGGGTATTGATGAACCACTTGGAGTTGCACAACGCTTCAAACAAAACAATGGACTCGTGCATTCTATTGACTCGCTCATCTTCAAATAGTGTTTGGTCGTATTCTGAAATGGCTAGGACAAACAATATGGCGGTGATGTTGTCAAAGCAGTGGATCCACTTCTTTCTTTCCGACCTCTGGCCACCGGCATCAAGCACTTTGAACTTGAAAGAGTTGATGACAAAGTTAGTTTCGGTGATTCCTGTTGTTTTGATTCTGCCGTGTAGAATATCTACATCAGAGCAGTAATAATTGGGGTCGGCGAATTTCATACAGTTATCGAAGTAGTAGCTTGCCGAGGATTCGAGCTGAAACTCATGAGACCGGTCATAACACCTCTGGATTCCTGAATCTCTGGTCCACAACTGGGTGATAGCTTCAGCGATTTCCACTCGACTATATGGACGTTTGGTGGTTCTGGTGGGAGTATCTTCGCCACTCGAATTCGTAGAATCACCCGCTTCTTCATCATTATCTTCCCAAAAAGCTCCATCAGCAGCTCCGGTGCTCGCGAGCCGTCTTTTAGCTTGGGTAGACTCATTGTATTTCAACACATAGTCATTTAAAAAGTCCGTCCCACCAGCAGCGCCAGTGTCTATTTGCTGGAGGGCATCAGCATCTAATATAATTTGGGTACACACTTGTAGCTTTGGGTCATTGGCCGAGTCAAGTTCAATGCCCAATTTACGCGCTTGATCAATCAATATCTTCATAGTCTGGATCGTGTCACACCAGATGATTTGACTGTACTGAACACGTTCTCGCTGGGTAAAACCACCTTTATGTAGAACCTTCATTTGCTTGAGCACAGTGGATTTCCCACTTTCGCCTGCTCCCAACAAAAGGAGCTTGAACTGGTCCTTTTCATTCACCTTGTTTGCCAGTAGCGTCTGCTCTATGGCATCGTTGATGTACTGATCCTTGAGAATCGGGTCGTTTTCATCGGTTTCTGGAGAGCTTACCACACACCCCATCCTTGAACAAACGTAATAACAGAAGGAAACAACTAAACAAACAACAACTGTCTATCCCACCTTATCTCCTGAAACATGGTGCCGCAGCGGAATTCACACATTTGCAACTGCTGCACGTGACGCGCCACGGCCCCCAGTCTATACTGTTAGGCAGAAGCCAAAGTAGTAGAGCGCGATCACCGCCACTGTAAACAGAAGCGACTGCTTGACCAAGAGCACAAGGCTGTACTTCTTTACAAGTGCTGCAACGTTCTGTTTGAAGCGCAAGAGATATGTGTTTTTGACTGTTTGTTTGGAAGGTAATGCCCCGCCAAGTGTATAAGAGTGTAGGTAGTATGAAGACAGCTCGTGGGAGTCGTTTTCCTGTTCCTTCAAAAATTTGGTGATCTTTTTGGAGTTTACCGGATGTTGTATGTTCATAGGCAAGATGTAGCTTTGGCGAGAAGATCTCTGGTAGTTCCAAAAAAATAAAAAACATACAGTGAGCACACTGAGAAGCACGTAATGTTTGATGTTCAAGTACGGCTTCTGCAAGTAGCACAATTGTGTAGAGTAGTTGAGCTTGGAGCCAGTCACACTGAACGTCAACATCTGTACTGCCGGTTTTTGGATCCCCATGGCCATACTTATCGACTTGACGGTGACCTCTGTGGGGTGGTGCGACTCGATTTCATCGTGGACTATCTCACAATAATCATGGTCATCACCCGAAAAGATAAGATCGGGGTCGATGGACTGTAGGAGGTGTTTAGAAAGCGTCTGGTCAATTGAGTTCTTGTACTGATACCCGTAGCCTTCGCCTTGGAACCTGTCGCTTTCCCTCAAGGGACCACAGCTCTTGGTGGGGTCTCTGTACAAAGGCACATGCGAAAGCAATATGCGAGGTTGGGACTTGGGCGACGCCTTGATGGAGTCTATGAATGTATTTGCGTCTGAGTTGATTTTAGTTTGGCTTGACGAATACGATAATGCATCTATGGATATGAAGTCTACACCTGCAATGGTGGTTTTGATATTGGGAGCGCCAAAGGTTCGGGTGAAACGCTCTCTGGCGTCGAGATTGACGCCATCGCCAAACCCTATGTCGTGGTTTCCAGGGGTGTTGAGCAAGAGATTGACATCTTTCTGGTACGAAAAGGGCTTAACAAAAATGTTATCGAACCTGGACTTTTCCTTATTGAAGTATACATCCGTCGAGTCTCTGGCGTTATCCAAGTAGTCACCCAAAAATACAATGTAATCGGGCAGGAGATGGTGCACTACAGACTTGTAGTTTCGCTTGAGGTACATGTCCACGGTGTGTTTAGACAAGGAAAGGAGTAGCTCGTTTCGTCCTGGGTATGTGTGATTATCTATAAGCTGGGGATCAGCCACCAATAGGACATTGGTCTGGTTAGTGGGGTGGTCTCCGGGCCAACTGCACTGCTGGGCAACCTGCCGAGGCACCATACGTTCTTGATATGTGAAAGCACCGATCCACATCAACGCGACCACCACTATGTACAAGCTCAGTAGCTTGAGATGGAGTAGGCGGATCATGGTTAGGGTTAAAGAGTAAGGAATATTGGTGTGCGCATTTGTTGGAGAAATGTTAGGCAATTCTGGTTACGCGCTGAGCGACAAATACACACCCAAGTCAAATACAATACAAACCAACTACAGTATGCTGGGACTACTACTATAGCTACTAGGTAACTGCTGCTAGTCGACTACTACTAGGTCACCATGGTGGTATGGGGGATGTGTGTGTTATAGTAAGTGGTATGCTACTTCTCGGTTAGGTCCCCGTGACATAAACTTCCCATCATCGCTCTACGCGCGTGTCATCCTCGCAGGACCATTTCCTGTATATTCAGCTTGTCTCGAATACGAACCAGCGCACCGCGACGGATACGAACCGCGTGGCCCACTCATCACTCTACTCCCTATTCCCTCGCAAGTGTAATTTCTGGTTACTTCTTCTGCCTTATATCGGAAACAATTGGCCGGTAAACTTCTTGGCCGCTCCCCTTCTTGGCTCCATCACAAAATACTACAACCGTTTTTACTCGGGAGGCGTATTTCTTATTTAGGAACATTTTTTTTGCCCCTTCTGCTTCACTAATAACATGGATTTGACCACAGTGGTAGTGGCATTGGTGGCTGTGGTGGCCATCAACAGTTTATACAACCACTACATATCATCTACTCGAGATGTGAATGAATTGTATCTCAATGAACAATCGGTAGCGGAGCCCACTAGATTGCCCCACGAAAGCGCCATCTACAAGTCTAATAAATTGGAACTTGCCAACGGCTTAAGAGTCGGCTTGGATATCAGATACGATCACTACAAAATAAGACATGGCAATCTCTGTGACATCTGGCAAATTGTCATGAGCAACCTTGAAAGGAGCGATCATATTACCATTGGCGACAAGAAACATTACTACGACTCGTTGAACTACAAGACTAAAGTATTCTCCAAATATTTGCTTGACAACGAAATAGACTGTATCAGAATCAATTTGAGATTTTACTTGGTCAACCAAGACATCTTGGTTGCAATTCTCGGCGGCTTTTTGAACCAGATCACGGTGGAATTCTATGATCATTTCGAACACCTAGTCAAGATCCAAGAGTCTAATAGTACCACTTTTGAGAATTCGCTCATAGTGGTTGATAATGAAGAGCATTTTTCCATTCAGAACCTTGGTTTGGGCTCGTTTAAGTTCTTTAACTTTGAAAACATACGTGTCTACAGTCCCGATACTTTGGAGACAAGCGATACTTTTGAGAACGAATATAACTTTGTCAAAGATAAAGGCATCGCTTTGAAATTGACAAGAAAAATTAACAACAAGATCTTGTCTTCAATTGAGTTTACCCAATTGAACTTGATCAGTTCGGTGGCTTCAACCCTCAAACACTTGCCTCCCACTAAATGCATTGATGCAAACGATAAAATCCTTATAGTCAACGAAGAGAACTTGCCCAATGAACAATTCCTCAATAGTTTAACCAAGATATTGTGTGGATTCGTAAGTTCCAGTGATATTACATTGATTAGCTCTCCCAACAATCTAAGCTGGGCCACCATTTTCGAACTAAATCCTACGATAATATCCATAAGCGAGAACCTATTATCAAGCCTATCAATACAGCCATTTTTGGATGAACTCAACTTTTTCGACAAATTTCTACTCAATCAAAAGTTGAAGTTCATCTCAAACGGTAAATTCTCTAATTTCAAGAAAACTCACAATTTAAGGTTGATATACGTAAACAAAAGTATAAATTCCAAACCCAAAATTGTCATGACCGAGTATAACAAATTGCGGTGCATATTTTCCACCAGAATAATAGTCGAATCGGGCTACTATAATATAGTGGGGCCTGTTATTCTCGGAGACTTTTACGATTATAGGTTGACCAATGTGTCTAACTTGAAGTCATGCGGGTGTATTTCGCAGTCATTGGAAATTAAATTGGTTAAGCTTAACGGCAGTATTGGAAGTTTGATGGTCAGAGGGTACAATATCGGTAAGACAACCACCTGGTTGATCAAAACCAATGAACAATCACAATCATTGGAAAAATATGACGAAAACAAATCATTTATGAAGCTGAACAACGGGTTCATGTCATTAAATGATGTTTCCGGAATATGGGGCAACGATGGTTGCTTGTATGTAGTATGATGTATATAGAGTCAATATGATAGTTATGACATAACCGTAGCCAGCATGACTAGAGAATAGGCGCAATAGACCAGTTATGAATAACTAGAGAATCGCCATAAGCTACAGACCAGTATACGCTTGAACGAGACTGTAGCCTGAATGTATAGACCAGTATCGGTAACTATACGGTGCGACGGCTCTCATTGTGCGAAGGTTCAATCCAAGAGTGGGGGTGAACTTGCAAATACAGTATTTAAGGTTTCAAGTGCGCTGCGACTTACAACTATAAATCATATATATCTAAACTTCGATCAAAGGCTTAAGCCTTTAATTTCTTGCTATTGAAGTTGAAAGAGTGGTCTTCCTCAACGCCTCTTTTTTTGCATTGATTGAAAACGGAAGAACTCTTGATATAGTTGGAACTCACAAATAATGAAGGAATAGAGCCTGAAGCTACATCCGGCTCGTTCCTGATCAAGATCTTGGTTCCGACCTGATTCAAGTAGTAATTGTTAAAGTTGATTTTGATCAAGTTCAAATTAGTGAGCTTGAAGTTGTTGGCAAAGAAACTACTCCACTTGCACAACTTCTTGCTTAATTTGCCTTGATTAGATTCCCACAAGATTTCATTGTTCTCGTTGTTTTGCGAATTCTTGACAAACTGAAATTTAATGAAATCATATCCGAAAATGATCAAAATATTGCACCAGTTTTCATACTTTAAATCGTTGAGGTAAATATCGTAATCCAATAAGGTCAAGCATTTGAATTCGATACTTCTCAAGATTTTCAAGTTAAAAGTGGTTGATGAGTTGATTTCTTCTTCTTTGACTCCACAGATCTTGAGCCAAGACTTAAATGAGTAATTGTAGTCCTGGTTGAATTTGGAGGAGATAATAACTAAGCCCAAAAACAACTTCTTCGCATCTTTAAACAAGGCATCGGACTTCAAGTCTTCGAGGTCCAACTTGATGAGTTTAACTAAATAGAAACAAGTAAGTTGCAAAGACTGAATGGAAGTCTTTGATCTTCTCAAGATTTCAACAATGAAGAATTTCAATTCGTCTTCATCGATAAAACTTTCTTCACGTTCGTGATCTTTGTACAAAATCTTCATCAAATTTACAGTACAGTTGATCAAGATAGTGTTGAATTGGTTTTTGTTCAAGTGTTTGGTGTAGTACTTGAAGTTGTTGGGTAACAAGATCTCTTTATTGTTAAGTGGAGAAGAAGAGTTTGTAGGTGGAGGGGTTAACAAATCAGAGTTCTGGGATTCTAAGTTGAGCTTCTTAGAAGCTGATGGTGATGTTGCTGCAGCCTTTGCGGCCTCATAGTTAGGTGAGATCGGAGATTGCATGATTTCGAAATCGAAAAAAAAAACTTTCTGGGTCTGGAACCAATAAAGGACCAAAGGAAAGCTATAAGATCAATTAAACAGACTTTGAGTTACCAAAGTCGATTGAGTGAAGGTAATAATGACAGTAATAAACCAGTAGCGAGATAACAGAAAAAAAGTTGCGATTAGACATAAAATAGCACAACCTTTTGATAAAGACACTTGTGTAATTCACAATTAGTAAATCTTGGAGTTCATCTTGGATAAACTAATATAGGAAAAAGTAATTAAATCAAGTGGTCAAAATAGTAAAAATAATCCAATAAGTAGTATTGGATGAGTTGAGGTTTTGTAAGGGAACTTCTAAGCCTGTTAGAAGTCGATTGTTCTTAGTGAAAGTCCTGTCGATGTGAGGACAGATATACTTGATGCAAGTGAAATGAAATAAACCGAGTTATAAAACACCGATAAAACACCTAATAATAAATAGACCGTGTGTAATGAGCTAGCGAAAAAGCGTTAGCTGTGGATTGAAGTAAATGGGATTCCTGTAAAGCAAAGTAAACAAATAGTAGTAAGTATTGATATAGTACTTAGAATGAAAACAATATAAAGTAGTTTTCAAAAGGTGTGCAGTATGTGTGAGTTTGTGTGAGTTTGTGTGTTTTGAAGTTGATAGTCTTCGATGTCAGCTAGTCGAATCTTTAGCGATCAACAATTTATTTATATTATACAAAATGTGTCGTTTATCCAAATTTCAGAATCTGTGCGAAACGTAGTTATTACTCACCTTTCCTGCGTATAGTCAGGGGGTGTGTCGCCATTGCCTTATCGATTGACCCGCACCTAGGCCGAAAAAAGCAATTAATGAGTCAGTCGCATTGGGAAAGCAAAATGGCGAGTGGGATTGCCGGATGTAGAGATTAATGCAGGAAATCGTGGACACAAGCTCACGTGAGGTTAGCTGGTATGAATCATTTTCGCATACCACCAAATGAGGCATCAGGCGTCACATTGACCGGGAGTCACCGCCGGAGCACCGCCGGAGCACCGCCCGAACACCGGCCCTGAGTATGACTACAACCATCAGTGCAAATGGAGTGACCTGAGAAGAAGAAATACATGAAATTTATGTGACTAAAGGATAGGTGTGACATCTAGGGATAGTTGTGGAGTATAGGGGCTGGCTCGGCCATAGCCTAAAGAAGCTAACGGTAGCACTACCGTGTGCCCCACGAGCAATCCCACAATGCTAGCGACAGAAAGAATTTTGTAGTGCGCGCACTCAGAAAAAAAGGGTGATCAACTCCACTTTTCCGCAGACGCTTAGGGGGGCTGCAAATGGTTGCGCCTGACCATGGGAGACTGGCAGCAGGGCTCCTCGCTAGTCCCCGTGATCTTCCGACACTAACCAGAGGCTTTTTTCTCGCATTGCCCGAGCTCATATTGCTGACGTTCCTCCGCAGCTAGGCGCACTTTAATCAGAAAATTGTCTACCCTATTTGGGTGATGTTGCTGCTTCCTACATGTAGTATTATCGCAAATTTTATTATCCCCTTGTTAAAGTTCTAAATATTGAATCCACCATATCCCGAATCTCCTTATAACTAACTATAATACAATTCTTCTCATCTTGACTCACGAGGATGATTTTCTCATCAATGCCCGAATCGAGCTTGTTTAAGTTCACCAATACTCTAGACAAGTCTACTATTGGCTTGCCATAATCATCGTGATGATAGAATATGAAATCTCGAAAAAGTTTGATGACATACTTATTTCCGTTTTCGTTCCAGTCTTTGATGTCGGGTCTGTCGATGATAAAGTTAAGCTTGGCCATCAACCGGAACAACCGGGCGTTCTCTAATTCGGTGCTCAATTGAGACTCAAAGAAATCGTTTGTATCCTGGAGATCATTCAACACCTTAAATGCTTTGTTAGTGAGATAAAGTTGACGGAACTTCGGCAAGTCAAAATATTGTGATTCTTCGTTCAATTTGGTCAATACTTCAAGGTACTGGTTCGAGAAGTTTATGGTGGATGCCGTTTTTAATAAGCCTATTGACTGTAGCTTGTCATTATTGCTATTTCGCAAGCTATGCGAAACCGTCATCAAGCTTAGCTCTAACATTACTTTACCCAAGTTGGTAATATCTTCGCGCTGTAGTTCGTTGAGGAAGTTTTGTCCTCCCTTCGTATTGATTTCTTCTTCGTCCTTTTCAAAGTTTAAGATATCACTGACTCCACACCCCGATAATCTTATTCTATTCTTATTAGTTACAATGATTTTGCTCAACGTCAATGAAGACCTTGCTGCCAAACCCTTTTCATGGATCGCTACCAAGGCATTGACTAGTTGGATGAGGTAGTTCCACAATATATCTTCGGTGATGGGCTCTGTTCTTCCGCCAATCTTTTTGTGATGTTCCACCAAAGTATTGGAGTTCGGATAGTAATCGTACGCGATAATAAGTTGTGATTTTCCGAACGCCATGGTGGTGAATGCTTCGTATAATTGCACCACGTTGGCGTTCTTTAACGTTTTCCACTTTTTTACACTTCTGAAGGGCATTTCGTTACTAATCACGAACTTGTGGTCGATTTTCCTCAAGGCATATGCGTTGCCATCAGTGTTTGAAAACACTTTGTAGAGTGAAGTTGGTATTCCCCAAACTTCTGAGTTGGGCTCGTAGCTCTTATCTATAGGAACCAATGAATGATATTCGTTGATATGATCCGGCAAGTTTGATCTTGGAATCGTCTGCAACGTAGCCTCGTTTTTTTTCTGCAAAGTTTCTCTCAAGTCGTTGGGAATAAACATCGAAATGGCATTGGTTTCGTGCGGTGGCAACGGGAAAGTCATTCTGGGTGGAGGGGCAGGAGCATACAAGTGATATTGCAACGGATAAGTTGTGTTTTGCTGCTGAAAGAACACCTCCGAAGCTCCTGGGGTTTGCACCACTCCGTTTCCTCCCGTCATATAAGGATAATTAGGTCCGCTACCGCCTCCATTCGGTTGAGATGATATACTTGCAGAACCAGTGCTGTCTTGATACCCATCTACAGGAAATGGATTGGAAGGGGTGAATATTGGGGTAGAAACGTTGAACTTTTTGGTCAACACTTCACTTTTCTCATTGGAAGCTCCAATTTGTTGAGCATGCTGCATTGAAGAAGCAGATGTCGGGGCTGAAGCATTGGGCGTTGAAGATGTCGAGCCGCCGCTTCCAGGCACAAATACAGGTATATCGTTGAGTCTGGGCGATAAGGCAGCAAACTTGTTGGTGACATTCTGGACGCCAGAGGGCTGGAACGAAGGGGTATTGAAATTGAACTTTCTTTTTGAATCAGGCGCAAAATTGGGTGCTGCCGACGATTGGTAGTTGGGATTGGAAGTGGAGCCTAACGCTGGCGCATTGGTACCTTGGGCGTTCGTAGGTGGCTTTGGGGCCAGATTTCCGGCAGACGAAGGGGGTTTTCTATTATGACTAAACACACATCCTTTATTTTCGTATTTGCAGTAGCCGTAGATCAAAATGTTCTTACAAAGAGTGTCCTTTGCCGTATCTAAGTTTATATTCATCCCAGGCTAATCAGGGGTTCCAATCGGAAATTGACGATGATAATTATAAATTGCTTGAGATTTGAGGTGTTGGATCAACAAAGTATGATTGTGGTGTTGCAGAGATTCATTCGCTGCAATCTATAGCCTGGTCAAGATATCTGTAAGCCATACAGCGTTATTGTTTGAAGACCAGAATCACCAAACTTGGGTCGTGCGCGGAGCGTGGAGCAAAACGCGCCGTGTTGCTCACGTAAGCGCGACCCACACTGTCTATCAGTTACACAGTTACACTAAGAAAGTGTTGGAGGTGATTGAACTGAGTTATGAGGCCAATTGGTCAACTGGACCAGCCTGAGCTAGGTTACAGATATATTACTATACTACTACTGTATATACTTCCTTGAATATACTTCCTTGAATATACTTCCTTGAATATACTTCCTTGAATATGTGCTAGTGACCGTTTTACAAGACATTATATTTTGTATTTGCAGATTAGTTACTGTTAATCTTCTCAGTCTACGTATGTACTACTCTTGCAGTTCTATTTGTACTGAAGAACCTTAGAATTTATGATTTAAGAAGTATGACAATCATTATGATACAATCATTGTGCACTCTCCCATTTTACTTCTTTTCCTGAGTATCTCTAGCCTCTATCATTACTTCTCATCTGTTTCTAATTTTGTCGTGTGTTCTCATCAAACCTCAAAAATAAAATCGCAGTCAAACAATTAAGCTCACATTCAAACGATTTACTATAGTTATACACTTCTATAATGGGATTGGCTTCTTCTACCTTGATGGATAGCCTTATGGAAGGCACCAATTTTGACCGTGAAGAAATCGATCGGTTGAGAAAACGGTTCATGAAACTAGACAAAGACGGGTCAGGAACTATAGATAAGAACGAGTTTTTGGCCATTCCAGGAATTTCGTCAAACCCGCTAGCTTCTAGGTTGATGGACGTTTTCGATGAAGACGGAAGCGGGACTATTGATTTCCAAGAATTCATCACTGGATTATCGGCTTTCAGTGGTAAGACCTCCAAAGTCGACAAGTTGAAATTTGCATTCAAAATATACGATATCGACAGAGACGGGTATATTGGCAACGGCGAGTTGTTTATAGTGATGAAAATGATGGTTGGCAAGAACTTGCAAGATGAAGAGTTACAGCAAATCGTCGATAAGACTATGATGGAAGCCGACAAAGACGGCGACGGGCGTCTCAATTTCGACGAGTTCAAATCGGCCGTCGACTCGAAATCGGTGGCCACCGCCTTGACGCTTAACATGTTCTAAGCTGTTTTAACTACCCCGGCATTTACTTCTTACCATATACATTAAATACACCTCAAATATACATTATACCACGTGACTGGCCTGATAAGTTCGCTCATCGATCTGGTCAAAGAGGCATGCACAATGGCCCCCAGTAGAAACATTGCAGTGTTGTTGGAATGGCTCAAGAACACCGCCGATGAGGCAAGCAACCCCTCTTCCCACTCGTACATTTCCTCGAAGATCGCAGTCAAAGAAGTGGAGGAGTTTGGGCGATCCATCTACTGTACAGAGCCCATCGCCAGATCAGAGCTCTTGCTTAGAATACCCCATTCGTTTTTGCTCAATTCCACTACTGCGATCCGCCATATCACCAAGCACAATGACTCGATCAAGCTCACTGATCCCTACTATCTCAACATATACTGTCCGGCAAATACATCCTCCGACAAGTTCACCCAGATCTATGAAAAATTGACTCTCGATGAGCTAGTGGAGTTGTCGTCGTTCCAGTTACTTGGACTATACTTGACGTTTGAAAAACAAAGAGGGCTGGCTTCTTTCTGGAAACCTTTTATTGATATGTTGCCAGATATCCAAGATCTTCGTCTAACTCCATTGGTGTGGCAGGTCCAAAAGGTCCCCGACTGGCAAAAGCTTATTGAGCTTTTGCCATATTCTACGCAAGTTCATGCTAAAAAGGTGTATGAGCGGTTTGAAAACGACTACACTACAGTTATAAAACTACTTGAGTCGAAGGATCCAAAGTTTGACCGCTCAATGGTGCCGGAAGACACCTTTCTCTGGGCCTGGATGTGTATAAATTCGCGTTGTCTCTACATGGACTTGCCCCAGAGTAAAAATAACCACGACAACTTCACCATGGCACCATACGTGGATTTTCTAAACCATTCCAGTGACAATCAGTGTACATTAAAGATCAATATAAGTGGATTCCAGGTATATACCACCACCAAGTATCAGCCAGGAGACCAATTATTCTTGAGTTACGGGCCGCATTCCAACAACTTTTTGTTGTGTGAGTACGGTTTCGTGCTACCATCAGGCAACAACTGGAACGATCTCGACATTTCGCCCATACTCATCAAGTTAATGAAACCACAACAGGCCGAGTATCTCAAGGATCGCGACTACTTTGGCGACTATACAATCAACGCAGAGGGAGAATGCTCGTTTCGAACGGAAGTGGCGTTGGCAACATTACAAGAACAAACACCTGTTGAATCTAGAAGACTAAACGGGCTCATCAACGGCACTTTAGACAGTTCATCGTACCAAACCAACTCCAACCTTCTCCTCAAGAGCATTTTGGAAAAAGTCGTTCACGACTGCGATCTCAAAGAAAGTCTAGAGTACCACAGCGATCCCAGAAGACAAGTCATTGGACTTTTGTACAAAGATATCAAGCACATAGCGGAAAAGGCCATGCCTAGTCTAGAATAATATTGGCGGCCTTCTTTTCGATGCCTCTATCTATACTTAACTTATTCTTTATCATCGCAAAGAGCATTTTGTTGGTAGGCGTTGGGATCTGGTGCTTGTAGCCCAAGTTGCCAATGTACCCGTTCATCCAGTCGATTTCTGTTTGATTGAGTGCCCTTATATCTTCTCTCATGGACGAGCTATTAGAAGCCGTGTCTTTGCATACTTGAAGAACTGAATTTAACATCCTCTCCTCCTGCAAAAAGCTTTTTGCTTCAGGAATAGTCTGTAAGATTTTGTACTCGGCAAAGAACACTTGCACGGCTTCGTGAATGACTTTCTTCATGAGAGGCACAATTTTGTTGCCATGTAGCAAATCGCCGTTGAAGCAGTCCATCAATGCTGAAAGAGGGTTAATGCAACTATTTACAATCAATTTTTCCATCTGTATAAGTATGAACTCGCTGGGTTTCAAGTACGATGCGTTCAAGTTGGGTGTCTGTAGCAACAACTGGATTATTTCCGGGAGTTCTTTGTGATCGTGATTGGGCGACTCAGTGAGTCTGGGTATATAAGAGACCGACAACTTGCCTAGACCGGCGTGGTGAACATTAAAGGGAGATGTCTTGTAGGCTCCATGAGTGGAAATAGCCTGGAAGATGTTTGGCCGGTCGTAGCCGGTGGGCCAGAACTTGTCAGAAAGATGTGATGCCATACCCATACCGTTCTGTAGTATTAGGATGTTCGATTTCGGTGTCAAGTACGGTATATATGGTGTAATTGCACGGTCGGTCTGATACGTTTTGGTGGACACTATCAAATTTTCTATAGGCTCGCCATTTGGCTTGTAAGCACATGAAAATTTGGACTTGGAGCTTTTGATGTTTTCTCCATACCTCTTTACCACTGTTATCTCGGAATTCGCTGCTTGAAACGCTTGGACTCGGTCCATGTTACGGAACAAAAGTGTTGGCTGGAGCTTGGTGGAAAATGCCTGGTTCAACTCGTGTCCCACCAAACACCCCATTGCCCCTGCTCCAAGTATCTGCACCTTTGTCATTTATGTTCTATTAGCGAAATACACCCGAACCCCGTAACTTAGGTCCCTCTATCAAGACTATCTAGTTGGTGCCCAGTCTGTCTAGTCTCTCTCTCTAGATCATGGCCCATTTCGCATCTCATGAAGATGGGCTTTTGTGCAGGACGAAAATACAAAAGCGCTCTGTCGTATTCGATTAGCCCCTAGAACCAAGGATGCTTATCGTGGGACTCACCGGAGGAATTGCTACAGGCAAATCCACAGTATCGAGTCTTCTCAGCGAGAAACATGGTCTTACTATCATAGATGCGGATTTGATTGCAAAACAAGTGGTTTATCCCGGCAAAAAGGCGTACGATGATATAGTCAAGGCTTTCAAGCAGGATATCCCAGACTTGATCAATCCCCAGGATTTCTCGCTAAACCGTGCAGCCTTGGGCGCAGCGGTGTTTGGAGATCGCGAGAAGTTGAACAAACTCAACTCGATAGTACATCCGGCGGTGAAAAAGGAAATCGTGTGGCAGATCTTCCATGCTTACGTCACCGCTCAGTCGCTCGTCATACTAGATGTGCCATTGCTATTTGAAAGTGGTTTACACAAGATATGTGGGTTGGTCGTTACAGTAAGTTCCTCAAGAGAACTTCAGGTTGAAAGACTCAAGAAGAGAAACCCTGAGTTAAGCTACGACGATATCGAAAAGAGAATCTCTTCTCAGATGTCTAACGAAGACAGAAATCACCGGTCAGACTTGGTGGTCGATAACAGTAAAGATTTTAAGGCATTGAAAGAATCTGTGGACTCCATTGCGCATCAGATTCGCCCCAATATCATATTTACTGTGTTGGACTTGTTCCCACCGTTTGGGGTCGTCTCGGCCATTTTCACATTCACCGTCCGGTCCATCACCGAAAAGTTAAAGGGAACTTCTGCGAAAAAGACCAATTAAGCTCTCCAGTATTGGGCCAAACTATGTAATCTATCAATAACTACCGGCAAAAAGGCGTTCACACTATCGTTAATAAGGTTCTGGAAATGTAATATTGCTTCCTCCTCTGTCATTTCCAAACAAAACTTCTCCTGTACTTTTTCAATTGCTCTCTTGGGGTCTATCATAATATCAGGAATATTAGCATTCAACATCAATTGGAACAAGTTCAAGATCAAGTTACTATTCTTTCTTAATGTCGTATAGGTAATAAAGCAGTAGCTCTTGAATATACTGAAGTTTTCGTGGTTCAATCCACCCATCCCGTCGATAACTTGTATGGGTAGTTTCATCAACGGTGGGAACGGTTTGGGGTCTCTGCCTAGAATGTACCCGAAATCAGCATGCCAAAACTTCCCGTTGGGCGACAACAACAAGTTGTCAAGATGCCTATCACCCACTCCTAGCAAATATGTTATGACACAGTAGCCTGCACAGGACTTAACGTAGTTATCCAATATCACACTAGACACGCCTAGATCAGAGCTTATCACTGGGTTGTTCTCCAATGTACTGGACTCCTGGCTGATACTGGACTCGCTATTCATCTGTTCGCCCGCTTGCTCGTTGCTTCTCATGTAGTTGAGAATTCCATTGGACGAAGCATCGGTTCCAGGATAAGTTCTGCTCAATATGGTGTCCAAGGTTTCATTGGGCACAAATTGAATTAGGCCCGCAATAGGACTTGTGGCCAAAATATTATAAGGAGTTAGTCTCAAGTCCAAGTTTTCGTTCTTAAGTAGCTGGTCCATAAGATTGATGATCTGGATCACAAGCTGGTCTTGTCTCAAATCGTCGCCTATCTTGAACATCAATGGATACTTTCCGTACTTGTTCTGTTTTTTACCAAATAATTGGGAAGAAGTGGGCGTACTTCTGGGAGAAACAATTGTTTTCAATGTGATTTTTAATGGTGACAAACTGGATTTGAAAACTGACGACTCTTCGGGATGACAGCCACACACAATTATGGAAGGATCCAAAGGAAGCGGGAACGGTTCTGGGAACTTGAGAAGTTCGTTGGAGGAGTTCGAAAGGTACTCCTTCAAGAACTCTTTCTTTTTAGAAGTAGCGTCGTTTTTTTTGAAGGATGATCGTATTAATTCAACTAAACTAGTGAGTTTCTTGATGAACCAGATCTGTCTCTTGAGGTTTTTATAGTACGGTAATCTCTTTGCTTGCGAGTATTTCTTTAGGCTCTCAATGAATGTGTTTAGCACTACAGTGTAGATAGACTTGGCATTGGCTCCATGAGACAACTGGTCCTCGTTTTCTACCTTGAGGTACCAGTAGAAGAAGTTGCCTAGCTTATCGTTCTGAACCGATTTTTCGATCAAGAATTTGGCCAATGGAGACTTGAGGAGATCTTGGTCTGCATTAAGCTCATTGACCATTTGGAAGTTCTCTGACGCACTGGCCAGTTCCTTTTTGTCATAAATCAAAGACTCGTACTTTAATGCTTGTACCAATTGAAGAAGATAAAGTAACAACTCTTCGTTGCTTGCAAGCTTGAGTCTATCGACGGCATGCTTCCGCAAAAACTTGACGTACTTGAATATTCTGTGGTGCTTCGTTTGCTCTGCCTTGATACCTTTCTTTGAGCTTTCTCTTTCACCTCTGGTCAATTCTTCGGTTCCGTTCTCTTGCTGTATCGATATAGGACAGAGGGTATAAGGATTGAAGTAACTACTCAATAGCTCCAACGCATCGCCGATTTGCAACTTGTCCACTGACCAGTAAGTGGGTATGATTTCTTCAAATACATGGCTCAATTCATAGTCGTTATTCCAGTTGATTGACTTTAAAAACTTGGGGAAGAACGATTTGGTGGTGGTCACATTGCTGCCCTTAGTCTTTGTGGAATCGCTTCCCAAGGAAAGTACTTTATCGTTACCGCCTACTGAATTGTTTTTGCTGAAAAAGTACCTGAACTTCCAGATCAAGTTCTTTTCAAAGTCGTTCAATTCGATATTGGAAGGCTTCGACAAGATCTTGAGGAGCTCGTCTCTAAGCTGGGGCGAAGGCTTGAGCTCTTTATCAAGAATGGAATTGTTGTGAATATTTCTCTCTAGCTTATGATACTTTAATTCTATCGGGTCCAAAGAGACCGTCTTGTTCTGGGAATTGGAGTAGAACGCCGTCTGGAAATCAGGATCATAAACCTTGAGGTTATCTGATATACTGGCTTTGGATTGGACACTGCTGGACTCGTGAAAGCTCTTGTTCATTGGGATATCAATCGAGTTTATAACAACACACTGAGCACCAGTTTCTCCTATCCCATCGTCCACAAACAGATGCTCAGGACCATCGATAATTACCTCAGAATACACTATTGGTAATTCAAAGTTGGGCAACTCTACATACAAGTAGTGGTCGTGATCTAGGTTCAATTGGGTTTGGTTTTGTTTCTTGATACTGGCCAAAGAGATCTTGTCGAGCCACGGTATATGGGGATGATCGCCATTCTCATATCCTATAAGACGCTCCTCTAGCTGGGTCAATCCCGGTATATCGCCCATCACCACGTGTTCTTTGAAATTATTCTGGTAAATGGGTATTTTCTGAGCGCCCCTTCTGAGCTCTGACTTGGTCTTGTTGAACAACGAGAGGTAGCCTAGACCAAACACCACGGGCCTGGAATCCTGGATTTCGTATATGGTAAACTTGAGGTACGAGTCTATCGATACCTGGTTATAATTATATGCTAATTTCAAATGGGAGTTCCATGTTCTTTTGTTACTAGCAAGTGACTTGTAAGGTGTTTGCACGGCTATGGAGATCCTATTGTTGTTGGGGCCATCGTATACTGCTACTGTGATAAAAAGATCGGAGTTCTTATGGATTTTTGACAACGTCTTGAACACTTGGGGGTTTTCGAACTTCTCTGATAACGATGCCAACTTGGAGTTGTGCTCGGTTGATTGAAGGTATCCTATCTTGACCTGGATGGGCATGGCCAAGTCTTTGGATAAACCAAAGGTTGCGGTGTTTGTTTTGGCAAATGAGTTTTCTAACTCAGACATGGCTAAAGACAATTGACAATTGAGCTCACACTGACACAACTAGAGTTCTGCTTCACTTATCTGATAGCTAAGAATGGCCCCAAAATGGTCTCGCTATCGGGTCGTGCGAACACCAGAAACACATCTACAAGCTACTGTATAAGCTACTACTTGATAACCATGATCCTGTATAATTAATGTGAGAAGCAATATATAGCTGCAATGAAGATTAATCTCTGTTTTGACCAAACCAAATGTACTGGTTCTTCTTTTTTCCACCCTTGTCATTGGGCTCGTCACTTTCTGAGTCGGACTCCGATTCTGAATTGGTAATGCTATCATCAGAATTGAGATGGTAAAAGATACTCTTTCTGTTTGGAGGACTCTTGTCTTTGGGAGACTTGATGTCGTCATTGGTTATAGGCGACGTAGCAAGATTAGACGAGCTTTTATCGTAATTGAGTACAGAGGGCACGAACTTGATGGAGTTTTTCCTGGATCTTGTTCGCGTGACTGGCGACGAGCCGTTGCTGGTCCCTTTCTTGGTATCTGTTTTCGATGTGTGCTGTTGTGGAGAAAACAGTAGCATTCTGTTTTGCATATTATCGTCACTCTCGTCGCTGTCATTGTGCTGGTGGGTCTTTTGGTACCTTGCCAACAAAGACTTGCTGCCCGTTCTGCGGTTCAAAGACCTCAGCCTATTGATTTCGTTGACTAATGGTGGTAATGGCGGAGGTGGATGGGGCGACAGATTACCGTTTGCTCTGTTCAATTGAAGAGGCTCATTCTGGTGCTCCTTGATAATGTGCAAGTCATCATTATTGGAATCTATGGAATAGTCCGATCCCAGCGATTTGATCTTGCTCACAATAGTGGATGGGAAATACGAATCTTTGGCTCCGTGCGCAACCACCACGGGGTTCGACAGCGATCTGTTTCTGCCCATAATGGAAAGATGTTTTGGCAAGTCGACCGACGAGCTGTCGTTGGAAGAGCCGTAGCCTCTCAAAGACTGGGCCAAATTGACCTGGGAATTGACCTTGGAGTTGAGCTTGTGGATGGGCACCTCGGAAGCAAACGAGTACTTGAGTTTCATGGGCTTATAAATGTCGTTATTATCGGTAAGTTTGGACAAATCTATGACCGAGTTTGACCGCGTAGGCTCCGAGTTGGGCGACACTTCGGGACTAACTGGCTTGGTGGGATGGTGGGTAAGGTCGAATGATTTTTTGAATGACTCGTCGTTCATGACTTTGAGCTTGAATTCCGACTTGATCAAGAAACTGTTGACTTTCTGGGGCGCCCAGTCCTTGGCGGCGGGACAGAGCGGGTTGTAGTTGCGAATAACCTTGGAGTTATTGTGGTTATCCTTTGTCAGTTCGATTTTGAACGAAGGTCTGGGGACTTCGCTGGTGGGTAATTTCAAGCTTGACGGCTTTCTGTTGTTGACTTCATCACGTTTGATGAAATTGGTCTGGTAGTACACGATATCACTTCCTAAGTTGAGGGTGGTGTCGACGTCGTCGCCCAGAAACATACCGAGGGCATCCTTCTGTAATTTCCAAGTATAGTTGCTGGGATCGGGGTCTTCGTCGGTGTACAAGTCCTTATCGACATCCTCCTTGGCGACCCTCTCAGCATAATTTATTTTAGCTTCGGGTATCTCATCAAATATAGGATGGTTGATGAAGTAAGATATGAAGTTATTAATGACATATCCATGCGAGATGATGATGATTATATCTTTGTTTTTCATGTAGGCCGGCTTGTCGTACGTTGCTAGCAACTTTTCAAAGTAGCTCTTGCACCTTGCCTGATAATCCTTGTAGCTTAGGTCGGGCCCGTTGAAGGGCCCGAGGGTGTTTGTGGGTCTGAAGTTGGAGCATGCAGATTTATTCTTGAGGAGCTTGATGTTGGGCGTGTACATGTTGTAAGCATCGTTGGAGTCGATAAACGGAGGCTTGTCTCTCATTTTGTCGTGTATCCACTCGCTCAACGCAAAGTCTCCAAGAAGCTGGAACCGTACTTTATATTGGGGAAACTTCTCAAGCAACAACGCTTTCAAGTCCGTCACTAGCATGTCTCCCGACTGACAGCATCTTAGATATGGACTAAAGTGTATGAATATGTTTTTACGCGAGGTGTCTGAGGCAGAAGAGTCAAACGCCTTGGTGGTTGAGGCTATATCTTCGGCTGCCTGCTTGATTTGGTCGATAGCACTCGTGGCAAGTGAAGGGTCGTATGGCTGATAATCCGAAACTATGGGTTTTGCATTAGGATCTTCGGCCAAGGCATGGTCTATTCGTTGACCGTGTCTTAGAAAGTAGAGTTCGGCCATGGAGAAGTGCAGCACGGGCTCAAATGGAGAATGGTCAATCTATGTATCTAGTGGTGGTGTGCGTTGGTGGAGTCCGTCGCCGTGTTATTAATGGTAATTGTTCAAAAGGATACTTGTGTGAAACAGTTTGGGGTGGGCTCTGGATTTAGATCGCTTATACTTAGTTTACGACGACTACTTTGTTGAGCCACGACCACCTCGATTCCAAAGATATTTCGGAGACATAGGGATTTTGGTGGCAAATCCACGGAGCAGGAGAGGGGCCCGGGCACTTACGTTGCTACAGGTACTACGGGACTGTCATATTGTCTGGTTCAAGTCTACACAACATCAGTGCTGGTGTTAGAGAAAGTGGAGTGTTAGCATTACTGATCATCCACGAAGCGTCAAATGATATGATGTCATAAGAGGTCGGGTCCGGCCCAGACTTACCGTGAGGAGGAGCGGCGTTGCACGTGATCCAGACGCCAACGCACTTACTCACGCCTCCCATCACCACAGCCAATATCGGTGAGAGGTGGTTCTACTGAAAAACAGTGTAGGTTCTTGGTAGAGTCTTTGAGGTTACTTTGTGGCTTTTCTCCCTAAAACTCACGCTGATTATGATGGCTTAGGGGGAAGGATCAGATCTTGACGTGATCCGTCAACACCTTCTCACCACTCTGTGATCGAGGCCTCTAACCTTCCAATTGGGGCGGCACAAAAATGAGCCCTGTTGCGCGTTTTCAAAATAGCTTTTGCCGCACGTGAGTAGCCTCTGCGCTGATAGATAGAGACTCTAAGGCGCAAGTTAGACCTATGAGTCAGTGTATATATATAGTTCTAAATCTTCAAATACGGCTGTCGCAGCTAACGGCTTCACCAAAAAACTATCATGTCGCACAAAGTGCCGAAAAAACGATCCCGAAACGGATGTTTTAGCTGCAAGAAATTGAAGATCAAGGTATGTGTTTCCGCCCCTGTGCCAAGCTTATTGTTGATACATACTAACCGTTAGTGCGATGAGTCCAAACCAAAGTGTGAGTACTGTACACATACAGGCCGCATGTGCGAGTATCCGGATCAGGACTCTTTAATGATCACCAAACCCAAACCCAAACCCAAGACCACCAGAAATATCAAATCGAGATATAATCTTGAAAGCGTGAAGGTGATTTATCAAAACTCCGTCAATGCCATGAAACATCTAAGTAACCCCAACCAGTATTTCACTTTCGACCAATTGGTCAGCGACCTTAACGTCAGCCCCACCACCCAACTCCGCGTTACCAAATTCGAGCTCCGACTAGTCAACTTTTTTCATGAATTCTGCATCCCTCTCTTCTCGTTCGGGGTGAACAAAGATGTACATAACGTGTGGAAAAACCACGTACCCTCGCTATTTTTGCAAAGCGACCTAGTGCGGAAGGCGATTCTATCTTTTGCAACATTAAACTTGTTGCCCTTGACAGATTTGCAACGGCTTCAAGAAAAAGATTCGCAGGACGATAACGATTTTGACCGCGAAAGAGCTTCGTCGGCGCTCGATATCTTGAACCTGAATTTCGAAATCCTCAAAAATAAAGACACTCTTATGCACAAAACGTCCGCATACTTTATGGATGTGATTCTGTCCACCAGTTCCGCTCTAGCTACGGATTTGGTCGACGAAATGGCTACCTCTAAAGACCAGCTCATAGATCCTAAGCTCGCGAGTGAGCTTACCGTTTCGTCTATCTTGATCTACTCCTTTTTATGCTTGCATCCTTATAAGATGACACCATTGGTGTCATTTGATGGCGCGGATTCGGACTTATTGTCGATGGCGAGGGGAGTTCGAAATACACTTTCTACATGTGCTGCGACAGTAAAAACCACCAATTTCCGAGGGTTGTTTACCGTTAGAGAAGAAGCAACAGACACACCTCCTCTTGAACGTTCCACGTACCCTATAATTGTAACTTTACGCGAAGAATTGGATCAAGAGTTGGCTGAAAATGAAGACTTGGACTTGAATACCTTGGACGAACACAATACTTTGAGAGAGACCATTTCTGTGCTTCACCAGTGTGTGAGCAAATGTGCCATTCTAAACTACCCAGTGCCGTTATTTCGTTGGCTCCTTATTATACTGGACGAGTTTCATGATCTTGTCTATCGTCAGCACTTTTTTGCCATTCGAATATTGTTTGTGTACTCGACATATTCCATACTCACTAGGTTTGAAATTGATAATTCGTCCAATGTGTGGATTGATTTTTCAGAATGGTACAAACAGCACAACTATAAGTTGTTTGGTGTAGGAAATTGGAGGTATAGCATGGATTACTACCTATATATGATGGCAACCTCGAGAGTATGCTTATTTCCCACTGTGGATTTTAGAAATATAGGTGATATCGATCCAGCATCTTTTTGGCAAAACTTTGACCAATCCAAACAATTGACTCAGATAAGCTTATTAGATTCAATAGTAACCGTGTTTTCAGACTCCGATATCACAGGCGAGTCACAAACTGAGAGCAGTGAAGACACTTTGTCACAGACGTTATCAGGCGTTGCTATTTCGCCGAGAGACGACGAATTTATATGAATATGATGTATGACTAAAATGTATATAATAATAGAACATGAACTATCTACTATAAGGTCGACGATATTAACTAGATAACATATCGTTCTACACTTTCTACTTAGATACGTCTTCGAAAACAGAATATTCAACCTGCAAATCGTCTTCCTACCTAGATATTCTACTTAACGTCCTATCGTCACAAATTATGAGTTGCATATATACTATCATTATATGACGGTACAATGTTATGAGCACAAACCGGTTATGTCTGGAGTACATCCTGTCGCAGATATGCCAAAAACCGCGCATATTTGCAACCACGCCAGGGGCGTCATTTTTCACCATGAGTCAAAAATAGTTTAAATTGATCCGGGGTTTCCTAGAAGGCGCCGGCGAGTATAAGTAGTGGCTCAATTACCTCTTCTTAATAGATCATAGTAAATATCCTTCACTAGCACACCTGTTATATTGTATCATGATGTTCAAGATTGCCTTGTTATTTGCCTTCTGTCTAATAAGACCTATAACGGGGGCATTGATTAATATCAGTAACACATCAGAACTTGATGCTCATCTACGAAGATGTCTTTCTGACAAGTACTTCAATGATCCCGCACCAATTGGACCACTATAGAGCCTTTTGAATACAGGAGTACTGATAACAGGGGTCAGGATGCACTTTTGATGGACTGTATTTTGGTACGATTTCCGTACCATGTTATTGCTTTCGTACCAAATCTACGATTTGCTAGAGATACAGGCATGTATGACGACAATGAAGACACTGACTATGAAATACCAACAGAAGAGCAGCAAAATACACTAGAACCTTCTGTTTTTGAAGACGGGCATTCTTACAATCTTGATCATTCACGGTTCAACTATTGGGTAATGAAGGATCCATAGATCTGTAGAACATTAGGTACAAGTCTTTAGATGTATATAACCCGAATGAATTATTTCTACTGAGCATAAATATTTCCAATTCGTAAGACGTCTTTTTGACTTAAATATCTCTGCTTTAAGATCCACATTAATTGACAAATGTTTTCATCTTAGAAACGACTTCATTGATAGATAACAATATGCTATCCACTATATAAGATCGACAACTTCGTGGCATGAACATCTCCACTTTGATAGATGTCTCCATGTAGAATACACAAATAGTTCTGTGTCGAAGATCGACGTCTCATTAATTGATTACATCATATTTAATCTACTTACTTCAAAGTGTCAAAATCTCAACGCCATTCATACCATGCCTAGCATGATCAGGAAACAAGTCACCACCTTGAAGCATGCCTTCCACATCGCTCCAATCTTACCTCCAGAATTGACATTTTGTTTTTTGAGTTCACTATTGCGCGCAATTTCGAAAAAATAAAATGCTGCAAAATCTCTACCTACTAAATCTTCATGAGTTATACCACGGTGGCGCCCCTATTACACGCCTCAAAAGAGATAAAGTAAAGAGTAAGGCAATCGAATGGGGATTTTCCGTCAAGTGAAGAGCTGGGTTGAACATTGGCGGTGAATTCGCCAATGGGTACGAGATATGGCCACTCATCATTTTCCTTGGTATAGAGGCGTGGGTGCTGTTCGATGATCTTAACCTGTGCTTCCTTCCTCACCATCAAGCCCTAATGATAATAACCATTCAGTTACATTTGTGAATGCTGGTAGCGTAAGCTGGCTATACTCGGAGTCATTTTCATACATAGACTTAACTAGCACTTCATAATCGCTATCTCCTGCGCCAATACTTTCATATGTAAAGTTTGGCCGATTGTCGGACCACTCAGAGTATCTAATGAACTGTGTGCTGTTTAAAACGTCTGCCAAACTCATATCTTAATAATAAAATTTACCTGCTCCACGGGTTTATAGTATGTTTTTCGATAGTGATACTAAAGATACTTGCGGTATAAAACTAGGAGAGAGAATTGTGCGACTATTTATAGACGCCAGGGGCTTCTTCCACGGCCAGGTAATCCACGAGGCGGCTATTTCGCAGCGAGGCGAAACCTGCTCTCAAGCATTCCTAGTACCGAGGTACACCTTACATCCCCCCTTGCTTGGAGAGGCTATTCTGTCAGTCAGATATGACAGTAAATCAGCGGAGACTAATGATACAGAATCGGCTCTTTATGCAGTCCTAGTACCTCTGGCACCTTTCAATAACCTAGATATTTCTACTTTGTAAGATCGACATTTTTTCAACATATAATATTGTACTTTTACGTGTCTTTAATCATGTTGACATCAAATGCATATACTATGTCACTTCTTTGATGAATACAGTGTAACATTGAGCGCGAAGCGGTTGTGACTCAAGAACATGACGACCGTTCTGCCAGGCGATAAAACGCGCATACTTCACAACCTCCTACATATGAGCGACCTAAAACTGAGTGAGAACTCTCATTTATACACCTGTGATGGGTAACTGTAGCTACGAACCTCTATTTAGATTACATGTGAACACCTGCGCTTAATGATCTTTGTAAACGTCCTTCATTGGAAAATAATCGAACCGTGCATGATCTCGATGGCTCGGGTCCAAGGGTTCAAAAACGTAAGGAATTGCATTCCGCAGCTCTTGTGTTGGTTCTATTTCATGTTCACTGTCCTCGCTGTCCTCGCTGTCGTCATACATACCAGTGTCTCTAGCGAATTCTTGATTTGGTATAAAACCAACAACATGGTATGGAAACAGTATTTGAAGACAGCCCATTAATATTGAATCCTGACCCTCAGGATAAGTACTCCTGTGTTCAAAAGGCTGTATAGTAGTCATGTTCGTAGTGAGGTCATGTGTGATGTTATACTTGTAGTAGTCATTCGAAAGACAAGTTCGTAAATGGGCATCGAGTTGTGAATTGGTATAGATCCATGGTAGCGCCGCGATTATAGGTCTTAGAAGATGTAAAGCAAATAGTATAGTTATTTTAGACATAACTATGTAATACAAGTTAACGAAGCTAACTCTACATAATAGATATATAGGAAAATATGTTGACAGAATTTGACGGATATTGGCTCTCTATCTAAATCGCTAACGGGGCTAGGGGCGCCCTTTAATTTTCCGCATGAGTCAAAAATAGATTAAATTGATCCCGGGGTTTCCTCAAAAGCGCAAGCCAACATAAGTAGTAGCCCTATCCCCTCTTCTATATATCTAGTAAATGAATTTGGTTTCAGTAACTCACTCTGTATACCATGATGCTCAAGATTTCCTTGCTATTTGCTTTATATCTTACAAGGCATGTAATCGCGGCATTACCATGGATCTATACCTTTCCAGAAATGGATGCTCATTTACGAAGCTGTCTTTCTGACGACTACTACAAGTATAACATCACGAATAACCTCGATACGAACTTTACCTTAATACAGCCTTTTGAATGGAGGAGTACTGATGTCGAGGGTCAGGATGCACCTCTACTTAGCTGCCTTCAATTCTTTTTTCCATACCATGTTTGGGCTTTCGTACCAAATCAAAAATATGCTGCAGACACTGGCATGTATGACGACAATGAAGACACTGATTATGAAATACCAACAGAGGAGTCGCAAGATAGATTAGAACCTTACATGTGGGAAGATGGGATCGCACACGATAATGATAAGTTCAATCACTGGGTAATAAAGGAACTGTAGATTCGAACATAATGAGCACTAAAGTGAAATTGACGTATTTTAATGCAAGTTGCGCGCAGTTTTAAATAAATCAATTGCTGCAAAATGTCAACCTTTTGACCCACGATGAATTTTACCACAATAAATCCGTGTCCACTTACTCACATATGGTACAGCAACTCTTTTCTTTACTAACTCACCTTATGATAAGCTATTTTAACATCCTTTCTTTACTTACATGCCATGATTATGACTACTAATATCCATTCTTTACTAACATACCGGTTTCTAATATTTTCATCAATAGATAACTTGACTCTTATTAAGATACATAAATACTTCTACTTTTGAATCGTCCTCATATTTTACTTTGTAAGTTCTATATCCTCAATCTGAGCTGTCAACTTATCCACTCTTTCCTTATTGATCTTTTTGGTTCTGGACTTGTCGTCAAGAACATGTTTCTGGTCAAGTAAGTCGCTGGCATAGTCGGCGTATCCTTGCTCGGAGTCGAGCTTGGCTTCGTCGAAATCGTATACACCCACGGCGCTCTTGAATTCACCTTCTGGTTCCTTCAAAATATCACGAATGCTCTCGTTGGCCACAAGCTGGCTGTGAAGGCCAAAACTGAAGGCCCATCTCAAATGTCTTAGTCTGGCATAAAGGAACCAGCTGTTTATCGATAACGATTTGAACTTGGATAACTTGATGTAGGTTGAGTCCATTATTTCCTTGACGAGCTCTATACCTTCAGGAGTCTTTTTATATATCAAGCTTCTTTTCTCGGCATCGGTGTATCCTTCCACGGTATTGTAGATGTTACGGAACACCGAGTTGAATTGCTTTTTGTCTTTCTTGCCTACCTTTTTGGAAGAAAGATTGGTCAATCTTTGGAGTATCGACATCAACGCTTCTTGTTCGTAATATGGAGCATTGGAATTGTACTCCTGATCGTCATCTTCATCATCTTCACCATAAACGTACACTTCGTATATCAAAGCAATAAATCTACCAGCAGCCTTTGCTATCTCACGAACCTCATCATTATCTACCAACACAACTAGCTTTGTCATGAGATCTTCGCATATTTCATTGAGATAATCGCCTCTTTCCAACAAAGTCAAGAGGGCAGCTGCTCCATGTAAGGCGGACGTTGCCACGGCCATTTCTGCATCTACTCTATCCCATGCTTCATTCAAAAGTGCCTTATCGTCACCGCCGTGTTCCAAAGTGGAATGGTCTCTATCGCCAGCTTCGACGTCTTTACGAAGAGCGAGAGCACTCATACTGTAGCCTTCGGCAAGCTCCACGAGCCACTGGATCTTATCATCTATACCAAAACTAGACGATCCATTATGCAATACAAGCAAGAACGTCACGTAACCGGTGATCAAGTTGGCTTTATTGTCGTTGGTGATAACACTGGTGGTTTGGTCTTGGATAAGCTGCTCGATGAGGTCCATGAAATCCGATGAAAGAAACTCGGCAAAATCTTCGATGTTGCTACAGATAATGGCCACCACAGACCTGTACAAGTACAAGAACTCAGTGGCAGTTCTGTAGTTGCCTGAAGTGAAATGAGTCACGAGTTTCTGGACAATGTCTTCATCCACATAGTTATGAGAAGAGATGTTTTCTTCGTTGCTGATCACCAATGGCTTCGATACAATCAACTTGTACAATTGCGCCAAAAGTAGCTCTCGTGACAGCGTCGATACTTCTGTTCTTGGGCGGGTCAAGGCAAATATGACCTCGTTCACTGAGGTGCTGGATGACTGGATAAAGTTCTTGTTGATGGTTGCAGCGGCCAATTGTCTTCTGTCGCCGGCCGTACGCTCGCCACCAACTCCTAGCGACCTATCACCTTCTTCTTGTAACAGCTCGAGCTTTTTGCTGAGCAAGTCTTGGATCTGCTGAAAATCCACTTCCTCGTTGTCTTCATAGTCACTGTCGTCTTCGGGCATGGGAGTGCGGCTTTCTGCTCGTGAACTGGCTCCGCTAGGCGTGCCGTCCTCTCTTGTCCATCTGTTGAGTAACTTGTTACGATACGGCATTGTAATATACTAAGCAGAGATTATAGCGCCGCATTCAGTTGGTTATATATTAGATGCAATTCCTGCACACAAAAAAAAGTTGCTTCCTACATTTAGGGAATGCGTCATTCGGCTCGGTTTTATTAGAGGGTGATTTCTTGGGGTAGCACGTAGAACTTATCGCCGTTTTCCCGTACGGTTTCTCGGTGTACGTCTCTCGGTAACGCCTTGCGCATATCGAACCCATCGATTGAGTCATCGAGGGCGTTTCGGTCCGTGGGCATGACTCTTCCGTAGTACCCCACCACTCTTCTATATACACTATACCCTAATTTTTCATATAGTTGTCTGCCCACAGTATTGGTGACGCGGACAAACAAATCGACGTAGAGCGTATTGTGAGGCTCCACGCTGGTGATTTCACCCAAATGTTCGCACAACTGCGACGCCAAGCCGATCCGGCGGTATGTCTCCTGAACGGTGACGGCCGTTATATGGGTGTGCCACTCCTTCTTGGCCAACTTGCCTTCGGTCTTGCCCATCATATACCCACTGGTCTCGGGTTTGTTCCAGTGGATCTCACTCGACTTGTAGAAGAGCGTGGGCCACTTGGTCAAGTATTCGGTGTAGAACGACACATTGTAGTTTTCGGTCAACGGATCCAAGTTGATGGTGTTCAAGTCCAACAAATCCTCTATCTGGAACGGCTTAATCGACGTCATACCACCTACTGCTCCTCCATCTCCACCACGAGCACCGCAATTAAGTGCTGGCGGTGCGCGCACAACCCATTTTTTGGCACCAATTGAAAATTTTACCTAACTTGATCACACAACTCAACACACTAATCACAATGTACGGAGGTCCACCATCTGAAGAAACCAAAAAGCTCCAAGAGAAATACGCTGTTGAAACCATCAAGTTTTCCGGTCTCATTGCCGGTGCCTTGTGGCTTGCTCCTATTGCCTATCACTTCATCAAGAAGCAATTCTAGATAACAAAAGCTACAAAAGCTACAATAAAGCTATAACAAAATAGCTGGTACAATCTAAGCTACAAAGCTATACATGCAGCTTGTTCCTTCTGTAAATACTTGCCAAATATATTATTCCGAAAAACTATAAAGACTGTACTAATCTTCTTCATCACTCAAGTTGACCAAATCTTCTCTCAACTTGCCGATTTTCGATGCCAAACTCACAAACTGCATTCTTTCGGCAATCTTGCCTGCGGCCGACAACGCCTTGTCAGTTTTGATCATCTTGGCCACACTCAATGCCTTGTTCAATCTGGCCTCACGGCACGCCTCTCCAAACATCTTGAGAAGCGACCGGTCAAACATAATACTGTACTGAGTCAACCTTTCCATCATTTCCTCTTGATCCTCTCCGATAGCATCGTCATTCAAGCTGTCGCTGACCAACTTACCCATGGTAAGCGCTCTCAAAAAAGTTTCCTCTGCATTATCTTCAGCTGCTTTAGTTTTAGTCAATGATTCCTCATCTTCTTCTTCCTCGACCTCTTTTTTGGGCTCGTGAACCTCTATTGGTAACTTGATTTCCAACTCAATTGGCAATGGTAAGGGGAATGAAGGATATTGACGGTTGTTTTTTAATATCAAACAACTAAGAGCATCTTTGTACAATCCCAAGGGCCAGCATTTCCAGTTCTTTTTGGTGGCACTGCCATGTTCGGTGACTGTAGCGTGACAATTCAAAAGCGGAATCCACTTGGAATTATTGGTGTCTCTCCACGATTGCAAAACTATCAATGTATCGTCCGAACCGGCTATCAAACAGGGGTCGTTGTATTCGTTGAAAAAGATTCCTTTGATCAACGGTATTTCGGGGGTTTCGGACTTTTTTAAGGGTAAAAAGGTGTTTTGCTGAACAAATTTGAAGTCCTGGTTGATATCGACCATGCTATAGGTGTAGACATTGTAGGCTACCTGGTTGACCATGAACAATACCGAAGTTGAAGACGATATTAATGTAACAACTGGTGCTGTCTTCATGATATTAATACACACGCCATGTACATTAAAGTACCTGACGTACCCTATACTTGTACCGACGATGATCAACTCATTATTAGTTTCTTTGTTGGAGTTAGTCAAACTCACTGACGAGATAAACTCGCCTTTTAAAAGAGGGATCTTTCTCTCCCACGATCCCAGCTCAGAGTCGTGAGTTCTGTAGTAAATTTTGCCGTTATCCACGGCTTTTTTATCTTGATACCCCGAATAACACAACAAGGCTCCTTGTTGGTTTATAGAGCATAAATCGTAGGAAAAATAGTCTGTAAAATGGTAATCCTTATGAATGGATCTGTCGAAGAACGAAACAGTGATACTTTGTTGATTGGTCTGATCGTTGAGGTTTTTCACGGCCCAGACGTATCCAATAGAGTTCATAAACAAGTATCTTCTGTCTGCGTTGGAACCTTCATTGCTCTCTTCCAGTGACCAAGGAGTGGATCCTGGTGAAAATGGCTTAATATCCTCACTGGGTACTCCTACTACTTGGCTAGACTTGATTTTGTGAGGTACAAATTCATTGGTAAATCCATTGCCATAGCCATTGGTCTTGTGACGCTTTCTCCTATCAACTTCTTCCACCTCGTCGTCCTCGTCTATCAACATAGAATCCTCCTCATGGAGCTTGTACCTAGCTGTGTCGTTTCTGAGCAAGTCATCGGCATCTTCCTCTTCATCTGAACCTTCCTCTGCCTCATCCATAAAAAGACTGGTGATTCCGCCATTATGTGTGCTACTACTGGTGGTATCCACAGCATCTTTCAAGGTAATGATTTCACCGCCCGAAGTCCCAATATATATGGAGCCGTCGTTCCAGGCTATATTCAATGGCACAAACTCGGCCAAGTCCAAATGGTGTTTGAAAACTTGGGCCTTCAGCTCAAAATTCAATACTATTATTTGTGACTCATGTAATAGACAGAGATGCGATCCATGCAAGCTGAAATCAATTAGCTTGGTCTCGAACTCAAATTGCTTGGTCTCCAGCCAATTGGCTCTATCATACACTTTGATACCGTTAGAAGACGTGGGTGCTATCAAGTACTTTCCATCACTGGACCACTTAGTCTTTGTGGATATAAGCTCGTCTTTGTGTTCCAGAGAATAGTCGATTTTGTCGAGCGAAGTGTGGATTTTGCGAGGTAATACGTTGGAAAGTGTGTTTACCAAGTTGGGAACCTCGTTGATGACGGAATACAATTGAATGTCACCATTGGCCAAACTTACCGAAAGGATCTCTCCAGTATAGTTGTATGAGAGATTGAGTAGTTGGTCGGGTAATTCGATAGCTGTACTCTTGTTGTTGTCTTCTGTATCTATTATTAACAATTTATTGTCATCTCCTCCACATAAAATTCTGGTCCCATCGTTAATGAATAGAGCATCTCTCAATGGAAGCTCAGAGCGGAAAATCGACCCTTTGAACTTATGGTCGTTCAATGAAAGATGTTCAAGGTTTCCTGCTGTGTTGGTCATTATCAAGTTGTCTCCATGGTTAACAAAATTGGTCAAATCTTCACTTATATCAATGGAAACTGGCTCCAAGTCTGCTTCTTCACTGTTGAAAATTTTAATAAGCCCTTCCGAATTTCCCACTATAAGCTTCTTTTTCTCGGGATAGTACAATACCAACGAGTTTCCATCAGGAAACGCACTGATTTTGTCTTGAATCATTGCAGCAATACAATCTGTTCAACCTACTTGATGCCTGATTTAAACGCGTCGCACATCACGATATCGAGAGATCCAAAGCGCGTTGATGAAGGGTTCACGTGACGAGCATCAACACCTCGCTGGATGTCCATGAACAAATTATACTACATGAAGCCTTGCAAGGTGGGGTAGAATTTGCAACTTGAAATGACTATATCTTATCAGAGTAGTTTCTTACTTCTTAGTGGTTGCATACGAGATAAACGTGTAACTGGCATTTTGTCGAACTCGCAACATGTAATTAAGAGGTTTTAGGTTGATCCGTGTGGCATTTGATTTTCCCCATCATTAGTAGCAGCAGAATTTTATAGACAATGCAACCCATGCACTTCACAGCCTTAAATAAGATTGGCTTTACTCGAGATACGCAAAAGGCTGAGCGCGCACATATCGGCCCGCGAGATATAAGAATGCGCATTCAAAAGAGAAGACCCTCTGTGACTCGCGCTGTCTAAAACAGTCACATCACAGTCTGTAGAGCTTGACCATACTAAAATTACCAATGTTCAATATAGGAGGCAGAATCCATGGAATACCTACATTGTAGATGGCTGTATTTCTTTGTAGTCTTTCTGGCCTCATCTTGTTGTACTCACTAACGCATTGTGCGCGGCTTGATTCACAAGCATTTGAACAATTAAATCTTTGAGATTCATTGCAGCAGCCCAAGTTTCGCCTAGCGATCCCCCAAACAGTGCCCGTAATTTAAATCTAGAGATAATATGCGATAAGTTTCGAATGGAAATTACAGCGTCAGTTGCAAATACTGGCAACGTACACGTAGACTGGCTCAGCCCAATTATAGCTCAATACACCGTAGTACACAGAATGACCACTACGAGGCCACTCTAAATCAGAGGAAAAAATTTTCAATGCAATCCAAGTATACAGCGGCTTCCGCTTATTCCTCGTATCCGCTGGAGTTACCCCACCCTCGCCCCTCTCTGTTCCACGCAAAAATTTCCGCAATGACTTCAAAATTCATGGGGATTCACTGAAAGTAACTTTGTTTTGCGGGATTTATGTCGCGAGTGAGGCCTTTAATAATTTTTTTGCCCAAGTGGGAGGAAGAACAATTAGATTTATTTTCAAACTACCTGAGTCCTACAGGTTGAATGCGGGAGGCTGTGTGACACCTACCAGACTACGGGCTTCCACATACCAGCTTGAACTACCACTTCAACCATAACAGCAGCATCCACCTCTAATATTTCCTCTCTCTCCCTCTCTCTCTCACGTTACGTAATCACGATTATGTCCCTCAAACACAAGCCGTGTCTCAATTTGACAGCTGCGCGTCTCTCTATTTTAGGCACAGTGATCTGGATGCAGGCACAATTTTATCCACTGCACCGTAAAATCTGGTAGTGCAGTTTGGAGTTGCTCGCGGAATTATTGTTAATTTGCAGCTAACTATGAGGGATTAATTTTAGTATGGCCAGGACGTTTGATTGGATACCACGGTCTGTGATACCATGAATATCGCTCAAGATGGCAAGAGCGTGCATAGCCCACGACTTCTGACTCTTATCCCCTATGACGGCATTCTCCTATTACTGTCTAATTTTTCTCTTGCATTCGTCTCTTCGCCGCCCATACGGCCACTTGATTCCGGCCATTGAGCCTTATCTTCCTCTTATAGATGCGGCACCAGTAGAAGATTCGCTTAGCCCAATTATTCGATGCTTGATCCATAAAGAGTCAAAATTGTTATTTTTTTACTTTCATAAATCCGGATCACCCAACTATAAATTAATTATACATCGCCATCTCTTCAATTATATTTCATTCAGATATTAACCAATTCTCCTAGCTTCATGTCTAACATCCAAAAAGGCCATCAGTATGATGGTGATCACCTTGAAGTTAACTCGATCCCCAATGCTGATTCATCAGTAAACGAGGAAATAGTCAGTGAAGGCTCCACCGACAGGGACCAAAATGATGAGGAAGGTTCAATCAAAGACGTAGGTGAGGAACCAGGCTCGCATGTCAAAAAGCAGTCATGGAAGGAAATCGCCATGTTGTCTTTCACCTCTTTAGGAGCTATTTACGGTGATCTTGGTACTTCTCCGTTATATGTTTTGAACTCGATGAAATATTCAGAATCTCCTCCAAACAAGGAAGATATATACGGGGCTGTCTCTGTTATTTTCTATGTGTTCACCATCATTGTTATTTTCAAGTATGTCTTTATTGTGTTGGTTCTTGGTCCAAACAACGGTGAGGGTGGTCAGGTCGCTATCTATGCCAAGATAGCGAGATACTTGAATATCGGACCTAGAGGGGTGGTTATTCCTGGCTCTCCAGAAATTACCGATTTGGAGTTGATTCAACGTCAAGACACCACTTCGTCCTTCAAGTCGGCCAATACTTCCAGGTCTGCTTTTAACAGCTTCAAGAAGAATCCAACGGTAATAAAGTGTGTTCAGAAGGTCATTTTGTTTGCATGCTTCCTTGGATGTGCTTTGGTTATCTCAGATGGTTTGTTGACTCCTACTACTTCGGTTCTTAGTGCTGTTGGAGGTATTCAAATTGCAAAGCCCTCCTTCAACGATGTCCTTGCTGTGTCGGAAGTCATCTTGATTGTTCTTTTCATCGTTCAGCAGCTTGGCTCCCATAAGATTTCATTCACCTTTGCTCCAATTATCTTCGTTTGGATTATTGGCTTGGATATTTGTGGTATCTATAATATAGCAAAGTACCACCCTGGAATTTTCAAGGCGTTGTCACCATATTATGCCATTAAAATGTTGAAAAGGGGAGGTATAGATGTTTTCTCGGGTGCTATGTTGGCCATCACCGGAACCGAAGCTATGTTTGCCGATATTGGTCACTTTGGAAGATTGCCTATTCAACTTACCCTAGGATGTTTTGTGTATCCATCCTTGATTATCTGTTACTTGGGGCAAGCTTCGTATATAGTTGTGCACCCTGAAGCATGGACTTCACCATTCTTTAACACCTTGCCTGGTGGATCGGGTAGTTGGTCATTTTGGATCATGTTTGTGTTGGCTACCTTGGCCACCATTATTGCCAGTCAGGCCTTGATTCTTTCGGTGTTCAGTATTATTTCCCAGTTGATCAACCTTGACTGTTTTCCAAATATCAAAATCGTTCATACTTCCAAACACTATGTTGGTAAAGTCTACATTCCGGTTGCAAACTGGCTCTTAATGATTGGTGTGGTGTGTGCCACCGCTGGATTCAAAAACTCAAACAATGTTACGGCAGCTTATGGTTTGGGTATCACCATTGATTTTTTGGTTACTTCAGTTTTGATTTCCCTTTGCATTATATTCGTTTATGATGCAAACCCATTGTGGGCCGTCTTATACATTCTATTCTTTGTTCCATTGGAAATCATCATGGTGGTGGCTAACTTGAAAAAGATCGCACATGGTGCATGGTTCCCTATCATGATGGCAGGGATTGTGCTTATCTTCTTAAGTATTTGGAGATGGGCCAGTTCTAAAAAGGTTGACTACGAATACAAAAACAGAATTAGAATCGGAGACTTGTATCCAGATTTCAAGAAGGTTCCGCTTAATACCGAGTTTAACATCGGTGGTGGAGTCAAAGTTGATGAGAGTTCCATCAAAGACTTGGATAGTGACGAAGAAGTAGTGGAGAAGAACGGCAAAATAACGCACGTAAATAGCAAGTTTGGTAAGACCGAGTTGGCAACTCACGATGGAATTGGGGTATTGTACAATGGCACTTCGATCCAGAACTTCAACTCTCCCAACACGTTGCCTCAAGTCTACTCCAGAATCTTGAAGACGTTTTCTTCAATTCCATCGGTATTCATCTTTTGCTCTACCAGAACTTTGTCTATACCGTATGTTCCTGACGATGAAAGGGTTTTGATTGGTGCAACTAAGCTTCCAGGCCACTACAAGTGTATCGTGAGATTTGGTTTCATGGAAGAAATAAAAATCGACGCTAAATTGAGCGAACACATCTTGAATTCGGTGCCTGACATCCATAACTTGATGGCCAGATACAACCGCTCCAATAGTGGATCCACTCCAATTACTTCGCCGGACCAGCTTCCGATTATTCACATATTTGAAAACAACTTGATTAAGGGTCACAACTACAATTCGGATGAATTCAAAACCAAGAACCCACTCGTTAAGTTTGGAAGACTTGTCAGAAAGCTCACCATCGACATATTGTTCAGTCCATTGATTTCTCTCACTAGGCACGAAAGTCAATATTTACGCTTGAATGACGAAGACGAAGCTGAAAGAAAATTGTTTGTCGGGGGAATCACCAGGATTTGATTTTTTGCTTTGATCTCTAGTATAGGCGTTAATACAGATAGCTATTTAGATCACGTGAATATCTCAAATCCAATTAGATAGCCACGACGATAAGCCAAGCAGTATCAAGCGACGTCGATGCGTGATTACGTATCCTATTTGCTCTTGAGTTGAGTGTTTCACTTTTATGTGTCGATGCATGGCAGTCAATATTGTTTGTTGGAGCTCATCGGTTCATCCAAAGCTGGAATCATAATTACTTGCATTCGTAAATTTTGATATTTTTCGCAGCAATTGAACAAATTGTGACAGAAATGTGAATCAAACTAACTTAATTGGGTCCAACAATAAGAAATGGTGATTTTCTCCTTACAAGTATAATACACTAGCAGCAGTAACAAAACGTCTACGCTATAAAAAATCGAATATGGTTTAACTTTAAATCGTTGGTGTATATTTTATTGCGTATATAGATGCCAGGCAAATAACTAGTACTAGACTAGCTGCTACCGAGTCTACTTTTTAGATGCTTCTACTTTCATGCCCATTCGGGTTTGTTGTTGTAATCATCGTTTCTAGAATTGCCTCTACCTCTTCCACCTCTTCCTCTTCCTCTCCAGTTACCTCTTCCTCTCCACCCTCTACCTCTTCCACGGCCACCTCTTTGGATCGACGATTCACCAAACGTATCCAAGTTGAGATTCTTTTCTTCTGACCATCTCATGGTATTTCTTTCTTCAGTAGAAGATGAAATGGTGTCGAAAAACGACGACAGTTTGTTGTAGGAAGCTTGGTCAGCTTCTCTTTCCGATTCCAAATCTTTGGAGAACTTGGCGTTGGCAGTCTCAAAATCAAACTCAGTGTCTGGAATAGCTACCTTTTGTCCGTTGTTTGGTTTGCGCTCATTTCTAGGTCTTCTTTCTGCTGGTTCCGGTTGTGATTCTTTGGCTGGAGCAGGTATTTCTTTTGGAGTTTCAGGAGCTGGTCTTGATTGAGGTTGAGGCTGTGCTTGTGCTTGTGCTTGAGCTGGCGTCTGAGCCTGTTGTGGTTGAGCTGGTTGTTGTTGTGGCTGAGCTGGCTGTTGTGGTTGAGTAGCTTGATAGTAGGGCTGCACAGGTTGTGGTTTGACTTGATCAATCGGAATATCTAAAACCGACAAGTCCTTAACGTCGGACCCTCTAAAAACAACATAATCATACACATCGGTACCTGGCAAAACTTCCAAGCTTGGGGTACCATTTTGTGCCATACGGCCTTCAGTTCCCAACAACCTGACGGATTTCAACGCCACAGTAGCATCATCAGCATTTATGTTATCCAACAACCCCACATAGCGAAGTCCTTTGTTGGAAATCAACGAGATGGTTTTTCCAATGTAATGAGACATCTCTACTTTGGTACACTGTGTTGTATTAGTTCATAAGACGTTGATCGAAAAATTCGTTGGAAGGTGCACGACCTGGAATAGTCTACGAGATCAGTTAAGAAAGCCTAAGTCAATTTGTGTACCGATATCACAGTATAAGGACTTAATACCCTTCGGAATGTAATTGGGGCCATAAGTATATTAAACTAAAACAGGACTATCTATGTATTTGATTTTTTGATTTTGGTACTCAAGTTTTGCGATTGGTAGGTTGCAACCAGATTGTTTAACCTTTCCTTTCATCTTTGCAGATGAAAGCTGCTCATCTTTGCAGATGAAAGCCGCTGATATCGAAAATGAATTCCAACAAAGCCCATAGTCTTATATCGAGATATATGATAGCCCTGTAGTCACAATTGTAGCCTGTAGTTTGATGGTGTAGTCTAGGTGTTTCAGTCACGTGATTTATTCACCTCGTTCATATCATGAACAAATTCATGCGAAGGGTTGATATTGAGAGACCACGAGATGTCAGATACGGATTTTGGAGCCGATTTTGGGTTTGATCAAGAGATCGTTCCACAAGGACCCGAGCTTGGGCTTGACCATGAGTTTCAGGACTCGAACGACGCTTCAGAAACTGCTCAACCTGAACAGTCAGAGGGTGAACAAGGACCAGAACCACAACAATCACAAGAGCAGGAAGAAGAGTACGATGATGATAATGTGTATTCTATCAAAGCCCACAAGTTGGACAATGAGAAACAATCTAAAGATATTACTCAAAAGAAAAACGTTCGTAAATCTAAGAGAGATGCCGATTTGGGCGATATATTTGGAAGGGACAAACCCGTCGTCGAAAGAAGCCAAGAACCGGAATATAACATTGATGAGTATAGTAACGAAGACCCACAATCAAGAAAGCGTCGATTATTGGAAGAAAAAATGGACTCTGCCATCAAGAGCAAAGGTACTAGAAGAAGGAAAGCAGACGAAGATGATTTGGAAAGAATGCAGGATGACAAAATCGACTACTTGAAAGACCAAATGATCAAAGCTGCCAACTTGGACGTCGAAAAGAACTCGCAAGGCCAAATTGCCACTGAAAAATTGAAGTTGTTGCCGTCAGTCCTTGACATCTTATCAAGAGCCGATTTGGCTATATCCATATTAGACAACAATTTATTGGAAGCAGTCAGATTATGGTTAGAGCCTTTACCAGATGCATCGATGCCAGCCTACCAAATCCAAAAAGAATTGATTCATCGTTTGGATACTTTACCTATCAAAACTGACCACTTAGTAGCATCTGGGATTGGAAAAGTGTTGGTGTTCTATCAAAGATCCAGAAGAACCGAGCCTAGCTTGAAAAAAATCGTCAATAGACTTATTGGAGACTGGACCAGGCCAATTTTAAACAAATCTGATTCGTACAAGGATCGTACCATTCAATTCAACGAATACAATAAGCATAAATACACCAATCAATTGGCGTCTCAAAGGAGTAATAAGCCTAAGGAAACAAAGACTTTGTACGAAGAGAATGCCGCCAGAAGAAAGAGAGCTGCTATTCCTAGTGCCAGAACAGCAGCCTACAAGATTGCTCCTAGAGTCGATCCAAGTTTGTTAAGAAGAGAACAAGCCAGACACTCTGGTCTCCAAGACGAGAGATTCAGAAAGATCAATCAAAAGTTGACCACCATGTCTTTCAAGAAAAAGACTGCCAAAAAGGGCGGTCCATCTATTGAAGGTAGAAATTTGGGTATCTAATGATTATGTATAATTAAGTAATAAATCGACTAGTCAAATCAAAAAATGTGAAGAGATCACTATAGATTGCTCCTTCACCAGATGGGTTTATCTTTCACACATGAAGGAAAGCAAGCAGTAACACAGTAGTCCTGAATTGTTGGTGACAATTCAGCATATCACTTCGCGACGATAAAAAAAATCACGTCTCTAGGTCAAAACTCAGCATCTAGTGATTTAGCCTGTTGCTACAAATGTTATTTAGAAATGTATGCATTTAACCTCCACATGAGGTAGTGTTTCAATATACACATAAATTTGAATAACCTATACAGAAAAGTTATAAAACCAAATTAGCACATTAGTGTGTGAGTGATTAGCTATAATAAGGGAAGTTTTATAAGTAATCTATGATCTTGGCTTTTCCTTCTTTTCCTTCCATAAAGCTAACAAGGAGACACCAGAGACTTTGACAACCTTGAATCTAACACCTGGAATATCACCCTTAGCCTTACCTCTTCTACCGAAACCAGCCAATAAGACTTCGTCGTTTTCGTCAACAAAGTTAAGACAACCATCGTTTGGAACGAAAGCAGTGACCTTCTTACCGTTCTTGATTAATTGAACTCTGACACACTTTCTGATAGCGGAGTTTGGTTGCTTGGATTCGACACCAATCTTTTCCAAAACAATACCTTTGGCGTGGGAAGAACCACCGAATGGAGATGACTTGAAGGCAGTTCCTAATAATCTGGCCTTATAAGATTGATCAGCCCATCTGTTGTTACGACGGTGAACTCTCAATTTTCTAGCGGAGTTAAGCCCTCTTGGTTTACCTTTACCCATTTTGTTTGCTTCTTATTGATAATCAAATGAAAAGAGTCTAATAACGAAACTATTAAAAAGAAGTTTTGGGTGAAAATTGGTGATAATTTTCTCAGTGCGCTAAGCGTTTGGGGCGCCGCATTAGCCAGTTTGGGGCGAAAAATTTTCGACTCCTGCACCGAGCACACCGGGATATCTCATCATGTGCTAAGTGAGAAAGTCACATGAGTAGGGCTCCAGCCCTACCCCACTGACTAGCGTTTAATAACACTGACTACGATAAGGACTAATACTAACACTCTTGATTTACTTGGTTAAAGGTTTATAGATCTACATTATAGATATGTGTGGTTGGTTCCATGGCTATAGGTGTGATGCAAGTTTCGATATATAAATGTAATAAATAATAGTAGTTCAGGCAATTCTCAAAGCCCTCTTACCCTTCAATAACCTTAGCAAGTACAAGAACAAGATATCGATCTGGTCCTTGAACATAAACAAAAGACCTTGGACAAATACGCCCTTGAGAAGCTGAGGTGCAAGTCCCTTATACAAACCGTGGAATTTCTCTGTCTTCCATAAGTAAGCCAAGGCTTCTGTAAAGTGATGGAATTTGATATCCTCTTCATCTTCGTCCTCGTCATCATCGTGAGACTTCTCGCCCTTCTTCTTGACCTTCTTTTGTAACATAGCCTTTGAAACAATCAATGGCTGGGTGGCAAGAGTTGCCATAGACTTGGCCAAAACACCGATGGAGAACGACTCAAGTGGTCCCAAAAACTCCTTGTTAGCAAACAAAATCTGCTTCAATCTTTCGTACGAACCATAGGTAATAGATGGATTGATACACAACACCAAGGAGACGCTCAAACCTCTCCATAAACCACAAATACCGTCGTGCTTCAAGATCTCTTTTATCAATTGCACAAATGATTTGTGGGTTTTGTCAGTCTGTTGTTGTGTGGTGACCACACCAATGGGCATGGTGAACAATTGGGAGATGGCAGCAGCCAATGCTCCGAGGAACAACTCGGTAAAAGTAGTAGGTTTGTGGTTGGGGATGTGACGGTACATGTTGGCATAGACCTTCTTCACAATGGAGTACCAGTAAAAGTATGAGAAGTTCTGACTAGCAGTGCCTACTATAGACGATAAGAGTCCATGGTACCATCCCAATATACCTTTTTTGGCGTGGATTTTCTTCAAGACATCAAGGGTGTTCTTATATTTGAGGTCCTTGAGCTTTCGCAATTGCTGCTTTTCCTTTTCGCTCTCAGAAACGCTGATGGATGATCCGGAAGCGGATTTGTCGTTCTCGAGGTGGTGTTGGGTCTCTTCTATCTTGACAGTCTGGGTTTGAATCAATGTCTTGGATAAATCCAATGGATAAACCAACGTGTTGGCGATCACTGAGGCCAAGGCTCCACTTGCAGCCTTTTCAAAGGGAGTGAGTGACATGTTGCCAGAAGATTATACTGTAGTATTAGAAGGGAAAGTTAAAAGATGATAACAACAATATAAGATCTGCTTACATTCACACATGGGAATATTTACCATATATAATAAAAATATGCAAAACCCCCCCACCATCACAATGTTTTTTGGCCCTGGAGCGTACCGCTACCGAGGTCTGTTTCGGCAAGTGATAATCCGCACACATGCGATTTTTCCCCACAATTTGGGTTTCAAGCGCGACCAAGTTTGGCACGATAAGCTACCAAGACATAAGGCCGAATGGATGTGAGGGAAGAAGGAGTGTATAAAGTAGTGCAAAATATACATTTGGCAGATAAGAATCAACCACAACGCGTTCTACCAGAGGTGCCCACCTTTTGACGGTGCCAGACGCTTTCGGACTTGATCGGAAGAAACCTGTCAGACTGCGATGCCCTAAGCAAACGTTGTCCACGTGATTGAATCTGGTTTGTCTATAAACATCCCCTTTCGGGGTTCAGTCGCGCCAAATGTTAACGGTACGATCGGTACCGCAGGAGACTAGAAGGTGATCCGCGCAAAAGAACGCTTTGATCTGCGCTTGATGGCCCTTTAACTCCACAACCGTTTTGCCCAGGGTAAGCTCAAAGCCGCGAATGGTGCCGTCGTCCCCCGCTATCCACAACCCCGGCCCGTCAAGCTTGATTTGCGCCTGGCTGTACCGGTCCTGGGGAGACATGGAATTGTAGTTCTTGATGATCTGGTAGCGGCACGTGCTGCCATCGGTCCTCGTGCTGTATTCTTGCAATGATACCAAGATCACTCTCATGTACGGCTCGTGGGAGGTTCCTACGGCCACCAACGGGACGTTTTCTGTAGTCGTCTGGATCGTAACTGCCATGGGAGTGAATCCCGACGGCGAAAACTCAGCGTCGTTCAACGAGATTTTGTATCTTAATACGATCTCGCGCGCTTCAAGATCGACTTTGAACACATCTAGCATGGTATTCTCGAGCTTGCCTACCACCACTACCAAGTCTCCATTGTAGTCCACGAGATCAAAACACGTACCTTGTGCCGACAACTTTGTCTCTGCAACCTCGGTCAACTCGCGATCCCGTAGCTCAAACACCTTGAGACTCAAGTCCCATCCTATGCTCACTAAATAGATTTTTTCTCGGTATTCTATACTCTTTGCGCCAATAACTAATCTCCTATGGCCCTGAATTACACTCAACGAATTCAATTCGATGTGCTGGTCGTGACGGGTATACTCAAATAGGTGAAACTTGCCATCCATGCCAATGAAAACTACTTGTTGGTCGGGCAAGGTGACGATCTGTTTGATCACCACTCTGCCTATTACTTGACTATGACTACTGATTTTTCTTCCTGCCACTATATCGATCACATCTACCGTCATTTTGTTGGTGCTGACAAAAAGTAGCTTGGTGGTGGCTTCGTAGCACCCGGTGACCACCAAATCGTCAAGTCCTTGGACTGATGTTGGCTCTTTCTGTGACGTTCCTGTCCATTCCCAAAGTAGATCCGACAATTCGTGTTTTTCATGTAGTTCTATCTTGGGCTGAACAGCTTTGAACTTCTGCCTGTCTTGGACTATCTCTTCTAATGATTCTGCAATGCCATCGGTAGCAATTGGTCTGCCATGCTCATTTTGAAATGCCTTGAGTGTTTCAGTATACTTGTTCTCTTCAAGAAAATGTGCAATCAATTCATGAACACTCATGTCTGTAGCTCAAACTATTCTCGATTGTTAGAACATCTTAGAGTCTGAAATATTGATCTGGGAAAAATAAAAAAAGGTCGTACCCGGATTCGAACCGGGGTTGTCCGGATCAAAACCGAAAGTGATAACCACTACACTATACAACCTGTTAGTTGAAAATATTGAAGGTCGCAACACACATATGTGCACGTGCCATTTTACTCTCCATTATGGCACACCATCAATGATACACACTCTGACTGTACAATAAGCCAGAACTATATTTTGACTTTTAATCTGTTGAATCGCCCTCCCTTTAAACTTGGATTCATGAATGCCGCAAACTTAGTATCGTTGTTTACGTTAAATGCTCAGAATAAGACATATGTTCAGGCACTCTTGTGTCCTCAAAATCTTCTTTGCTGACTGTGAAATCTTGGATAACATTGTTAGGTTATGGATCTAGGAGAGAGAATTGTGCGACGATACCAAGGAGTCACAAAACCCAGTGAGTAGCTTAGCTTTATTTTACTAACTAATGATTCAAAATATATACGAAATTTAACCCACATTAAACTTTAAGATAATAAAGTATAATGCTTTGGAAGAAATTAAGGTAGAAAGATTAATATAAAGATCAATAAATTTTTTGCAACTAGTTCACGCATTCTATAATTAGAACGCGTTAAAAATATCTCTGCGCCTTGGATCACGCCGTCCCAAAATCATCTGTGCGCCAGCCCTCTCGGCTATAACAAGAAGTGGGCTCTTTAGCTGCCATATCGGGGCGTAGCTAGGAAGTCACTCCGAAGTCTTAAATTAGATGAGGCGCTGCACGCTCGTAATTTTTTGGTTCTCATCACATTTTATCCATTATCTTGACCTCCTTGCATATTGTCGACGCGCTCATCTAATTTGTATCAGATTCACAGACACAAAGAAATCGAGTATGTTTTATATATAAAATAATGATTCCCACATCTACGTGAAAATTACCGTATATTTGATTCGAAAATGTACATTAAGGACTTAGTATTGAGGGATTTCAAAGATGACGTCACATCCACCGCAAGTTCGTTCAAGACTTGGGACACATGTATGGATAACAAGACGTGTAAGATAGTGGCCATAGTGGGGATAGTATTGGCATCATTGGTCGCACTTTGGATCGTTACCACATTGGTAAGATGTGTTTGTTTGGGGGCGAATTGCTTAGAAGCACTTTGCTGTTGCTGCTGCCGTTCTGCAAACAGCCCGAGATACGTGGAAAAACAGTCTCAAGATCCCTATCAAAACCCCAACATGTATGCTCCAGTCGCACCACCCGTGTATGTTCACAGAGGAGTACAGCCACAAGCAGCACCACCCACATCTCAACCACAACAAGCATACTTCACAAACAACCAAGGCTATGAACCGGTACGCAATAATCCCTATGAAACAGATAATAGATCATATTATACTGACGAAGGGCCTTTTGCTGACAAGAACACAACCCACTACACCGGATACGAACATAGAAATTTCTGAGGTCAGGACCTCTTACGAATATAGTAATGCAAGTTATTGTTACAAGTTTCATGTAATAAGGATATAAATCTATAGTAGAAGTAGCGAAGTGAAAAATTCATTATGCAATATAGTGAACGTATTGATTCATTGGTTGATGGATGATACCTGCACCACCATCGGCACGAATCATAGGAGGGTTCATCATTGGAAAAGCCTCGTTGAAGTTGACCATTAACTTGTGAGATTGTTTAACTGGCGTCGACAAGTACTTTTCCTTTCTGGGAGAAGTTCCGTTGAATTTACGGGGGCCTTCTCTTCTGGGACTCACAGATCCCTTGGTATACAATGGTTTTGCATCGTAGTTTTGGTTAGTGATAGGAACCAACGGACGGAATACTTGCTCCAAGTTGTTAAAAGATTTCAAGCCATTTGGCTTGGTTGGAGATGTAAAATCGGTGTTAATCATGGATTTTCTCTTTACTGGCAGGAACACACTTCCTGCATTATCGAGTCCACTAAACTCAACTACTGGATCATAATCGATTGATCTCTTATCCAAGATCAAAAATCCCTTTTCTCTTAAATAGGTAGTTAAATCCTGGACACCGGCACTGAGATGCTTATCGTCGTAATAACTCAATATGATCTGATGATACGTTTCCTCGGAGTTGGTGTTTTTGTTAACTATAGGAGTTTCGTTGACAATCATTTCGATTCCAAGCAAGATCTTGAATGGAATCATGACCCTGTTGACAAAATCATGATTATGGCCGTCTGCAAAAGTTTCGTCGAATTTCCCTGGCATGAAAGTGATCTTGAATTCGTAGTTTTGAGGCAAGATCGACATCAACTGTCTGAAACACTGCTTGGATTTAATTTCGGAACCTTTAATTTCGACCATTAAATCGTTCTTGGTTGCAAACTTTTCTATAGAAGTGGGGAAATTGACAAAAGAATTGTGGGACGATTCCAATGAGTTGATGTGATTTAACTTATTGTTGTTAATCATCAAAAGATAATGTGACTTGAGCAATTGGAATTTGACAGTGTGGTAAACAGTGGTAGTGGCGTTGGTCAAGCTCAGTCCCATTCCATTGTTCCAGCATTGATAGACTAATTGGTCGATTTCGTACTTTACCAAGTTGATGTTCTTTCCGTTTTTTCTTGGGCACTTAATCAAGACATTGTTGTATCTTTTAAACGAGTAACCGTCTTCGATATCAGCAACCTTGTTGGAGAACTTAATAAAAACGTTGTACTTTTTCATGATGGACTGGATGATGGAGCCACCGTTGCCAATGATCGATTTGTGGAAGACTTCGGGGATATTAAACTGAAGCTCTGCTGGCAATTCGAGCTCAATCAACTCAATGGCTTTAACAAGCACAGATAAGTCGGTTCCTTCGTAGGTTTCGACATCAATGAAGAAGTTATATTCATTGAAAGGCTTGAATTTGATCATGGGTAATTGGTTTAACTGGTTCAAGATCTTGATCAATTTCCCGTTCTTTTTACCACTGATGAAATCACGCTGGTTGACATTCAACTCTAATCTCAAACTAGAGGTTGTGAATGCAACGTTGGAGTTTAACGCCAAAGGATTCAAGACCTGTTTGATTTCGTTGGAGCTTCCACAGATCTCGATACAGCTGGCATTTCTGGTGAGGGTACAAGTCTTTTTGAATTGGATCAAACGAAGCAAAAATGATTCGCTAAAGTTGCTGGCATTAAAGGTATCAAATTTGACGGAGTAATAGGACGAGCACAACAAGTTGATTTCGTCTATGGCTTCGTTGACTGAATCAACCGAAGAGCCTTGGACAGATATGGTGTAATTATTGGGCTCACCCAAACTTGGCAATTGGATGAAGATTCCATGCTTGAACATGATGTTGAGGATTTGGGACTGGTTGTAGAGGACAATAGCGTCGATCTTAGGTTTCAAGACCGTGATCTCCTTGACCACGAACGCTCCATTGGATCTCTTATCGTTAATTAGCTTGGTTAAAATGTGCTTAGCTAATAACAATTGCGGCATCGTTTTCGCAGTAAACCAGATTTTCAAGTTCGCGGTGTTTCCTAAAACGCCCGAATTAAAGAGGTTAGGCAACAAGTCCGGGATATAGATGTTGCAGCTAGATTGCTTGGCGATCTGGTTGAAGTTGAACAAGTCGATTCCGCCAATAAGTGGAATCAACGACAACTCGATCTCGACAGAATCCAAAAAGTCGCCATGTAAAATGTTGGATATAAGGATTCTGATCGATGGCTCGGCAATGGTGATATTATCCTGGTTTCCAATGATATGGATGTAAAACTGGTTGGGTGGAGTGGGGCTGTTGTCCAACAAATGGTCATTGATGATCATTTCTACTTGATATTGCCTGCAGATATCAACCAAATGATCGGTGAATTTGTGCGAAATGGTGAGAAATTCGTCGTTGGTAATGTGGATGGTTTTGAAATGAAGCTGGTTGTAAGTCTGCAACATTATCATTCTAGATTCGTTGATAAACGATGGCGAACCGTTCAAGCAAATGGATATCATTTGGTAGTTTGGTTGGGGCTCAACCACGGTGATGTAGTTTGAAGTTCCAAGCTGGTTGATGTTAATTTGGTTTGCCGCTTGGTGGATGGCGCCCAAGTTGTCCATAATTCTTCCCGACGAGCTATTTTTGTAGTAGTTGTTCCATAAGCCGATGTTGGACTGGTAGTATGAGGTTCCCGTAGGCTCATTGATAAAACTGTATTCCAAGTTGATTATCAGTAAAGTTTCGTCAGACATGATTGCGGAAACTTATAAAAATTGCAAAAAAACTAAAAAAAATAGATGGAAGATCTATGCAAAAACTAGAAGTGCTAGTTAGACCAAGAGGTGAGGTATGGATGATGAGGGGGAGGGTATAAGTGAGGATTGGGAGGGCTTGTGATATATTGACAGGATGCAGAATCACCTTTATACTTATACAGAACTCGTACGTTCGTTACATTTAACGTAAAGAGTAATTCCACAAGTTGGAGTAACTAAATGATATGCATGGCAACAATAAATGGCAACTTCTGTTTGTTTACAGATGCGATGGTTTAGGCAGGGCGATTTTGCGAAAACCGCCTAATCGGGAAATGACAATGCATCTCATCAAGTTGTAATCTTTTGCTGTATCGGGAACTGCCAGCACACCATTACCCGTTTAGGCGCACTACACCAATAAATACGCATTGTGTCAGATTCTAGCCTAATATTATCTACAATCGCTTGGAATCCCAAACGAATACCATCTCGTCCCACCCGGTGGTGGCAGCCCACCCGGGCTCGCCCCACAAGCTGTAGTCGCACCCAATGACAAACTCCTTGTGGTTGCCCATGATACCCTTGCACCCTCCGTTCTTGCTGTTGAGGAAGCGTGCACGCTCGTGCGACTGGTCTCTCCACACCCGCGCCGTCATGTCATACGAGGTGCTAACGAGCTCTTGTGCGTCGTGCGGCGACCACTGCACTTTGCGCACCGCGAACTCGTGCCCCAACAACTCGTTCAACGGCGTGGGGCCTCGTATATGGTACGCAGGCATGGGCGATTGCGCAGCAGGTTGGTCGATCTTGGTGATCATTCTCAAGTCCCAGATACGCACCGATTTGTCGGTACCTCCAGATGCAATGATACTAGGCTTGTACTTGTTCCAGTCAACGCTTAGAGCCTCCATTCCTCCGTGCGCAACAAAGTCGATCTGGAGCGGATGCGGTTCTCTGATGTCCCACACCTGCACGTGCGAAGACCCGTTGCAGCTGACCAAGGTGGACGGTGAATGAGGCGAGAATGATGCGTTGTATATACATCTGGAGGTATCTACGTGCTGGTGCTGTTGCTGGTGTGACATAGGTGGCTTTGCAGTTTGAGCGATGGGCGATGTGCGGGTGGTAAAGTCGGTGGTGGACGGATTGAGAGTCAACAACGACTGCGGGCGTTGCGGCGACCACACCTTGATATTTCCATCCCAGCTCGCACTGACAAAGTTGGCTTTGTCGACCAAGTTCCAGTTGACTGAAAATACCTCTCTGGAGTGCTCTTTCCAGTTCATCACCGGGAACTCGCCCACCGTCAAGTCAAACAACTTGATGGACCCGTCGCCACTGGCCACCGTGACCTGGTTTTCGTGGATCTCACTCCATGCCACGTCAAAAAGCCCGTCCTGGGTTTCCCATGAAATAGGGCTGGTGATTTGTCCATTGGGCTCTATGTTTAATATGAAGAGCCGCCCGTTACCCACCAACCCGTAGTTGGCTGCCGTGGCCACAGCAAGCTTGTTGTCGAAATACGGGGAGTACTGGATCCCGTACCCGTTGTACCCTCTCGTTCTATACGAAAGCATAAATATCTGTACCTCACGTAGTTTAGTCTAATCAGTTTATCGTTGACTAAATGATCTCCAGGTTTGTAGCTACGGGTCCTGTATATAGTGTCGGTGCGCACGGTGATTTCTTAGTGATTATGCATTATTTGACTAAAGGGGATAGAGAGTACAGTCTAAATACTTGATATCGGCCCAGTCTTTCTCTTCAATCTCATCTTTGGTAAGAAGGCCCAAAGTAATAAGGTCGCCCATAACTAATGCGGCCTTTTGGTGCGAGTACTGCAAGTAGTCGAAGTCGTCATCGGTCGAGGTGATGGCTTCCTCCACCAAGTCCTCGTCTTCCAACGTAGCATTTTCCATAGCAGTGGTGATGTTGAAAGTACTGTTGTCCACACCGACCTCAGATTTGGCCGGAGCGACGTGTGGCGGCGTGGGCGGCGTCGATTTCAAGGGCCCGTTCTGGATAAGGCCCCAGAGACACCAGTAGATTTGCACTGTAGACCGCCAGTAAATACACTCGTTGTACAATTTCTTGATTTCAAACTGGATCATCTCCGCCGCAGCCACCTCGCTGGATTTTTTGTTGGTCTCAACTTTGGTGGAGGTGTGGAGCGTGGACGAGTTCAACTGAAACTCGTACTCAATGTACGATTTGATCAAGTTCAATTGCTGCAATTGGGTGGGATAGTTTTCTTGGTGGATAAAGTACGATTGTTCGGATGAGTGGTAGTCGGACATCCATTCAGAGAAGTGGTTGGCCAAGTCGTACGCCGGGAAGTTGGGGCCCGAGTACTCAAAGTCGATCACCACCAAGGAGTTATCCTGTTTGCTAGAAGTGGATTTGATGACGTTAGAGTCTTCGATGATTTCTTCACGATTAAACGATTCGTGCAACAACAAGTTACCATATTGAGTGTCGTTGTGGCAGAACCTGTAGTTGTTCTCAAACCCTTCTGGGTTGTACTTGCTAAAAAGCCAAGTGCGGTACTTTTCGACCAACTCCTTAAACCTAGTGAACTCTACAAAAAATACGTTATTGGTATCAAAATCCTTATCGATATACGACGGCAAGAAATCGGTCTCAAAAAGATCAAGCCACTTGTAGATCAACTTCCACGCCATGGGCAACTTCGATTCCCGGTCTTGGGCGTCCAACTCGATCTTATAATGCAAATCCTTCATTCTTCTGCCGAGAATCTGCGAGAGAATCTCGTCTCGAATATGATCCTTCGACAACGTAATAAACCCTTCCAAGAACTGCTCGAACCTTCCATTGGTGAAAATACCTAGGAGACGTGGCCCAATTCTCTTTTGCGACAACTTGATCAATATCTCGAGCTCCAGCTCTCGATCAATGATCGAATCGACGTTTTTTCCATACACCCTGAGAAGTAATGCCGGCAACTTCAAGTGCTGTTGGTGATCGTTGTACTCGAGCTGATAAATGGAGTTGGTCAATGCTCCTGATATTCTCGACACCGTCAAGTTCAGGATCGTGAGCTGTCTCTTGTGCCACTTGGAGATTTTTAAAGCCTTGATCAACGAAATCAATTCTTGCTTGAAGAAGTCTAGCGGGAGGGAGTTGTCCAAAACAGCCAGTACCGTGGGAATAGATTTTTCTTCGAAGTTCGTGGGTGTCACGGTGAGCTTGTTGAGAGACGACGACGAAAGTGACCGTTTATTGGTGGACAACGAGGGTCTACGTGTGGAACTGTTGGAACGAGACGACGCTTTCCGGCTTCTGGATCGGGACCGTGATCTCGACCCAGTATTGTTGTTATTGCGGTGACGGTCACCAACAGAGTATGCGTCCATAATAACCTATATGATTACACCTATAATCACCGAATTCTATCACAGAATCGCTCGTATCACCGCTCGCCCAGTTGGGTTTATCTCTTTTTTGATTGTGGGAGGTTCAACGGTCTCGTGATTGTTAGGCGGCCTCGCGCGGCACATGCCTGTTTGGAAACGTGACCGCCTACCTTGCGGGCCTTCCATCTCGATCCATGCGTAGGCCATTGGATCTCGGCTGTATGCCGGACGGTTGCCCCAGCTGCCGGTTGATCTCGTCTAAAACCACCAGTGTAGTAGTAGTTTTGCTAGTTATACTAATATAGGGTTTTTCTTGGAAAAAAAATGTCAGTTACTAACTATATTGCTGTGCTTGGATGTGTATCGTCCGTGGTCAATTACCAGTTGTACCACTCCAAAAGCTCTCAGTATGAAAAATTATCCAATGAGTTGGCTGAAAAAATCACTGACTTGACGAAATCATTGAACCAGAAAACCAATGAGTTGAACAAAGTGACCGAGGAGTCCGACAATTACCGGAACATCAACGAAAATGCCCACAAGACTGAGGTTAAGACTTTGACCGAGAAACTTCGCAAGCTCGAATCTTTGCATCAGAACTTGACCAATTCCAAGACATCGTTAGACGAGCAATTGACCCAGTTGAACAATACCTTGGCTGAACAAAAGGCCCATGCCGAAGCCTTGGAATCCAAATTGGCCAAGTCGGAAAAGGATATTGTGGAAAATCAAAAGAAGCATGAACTCAATTTGAACACCGAGATTGAAAAATTGCTATCGGCCAAAAGCGTGGAAGTCGAAAAGTTTACCTCTGAAATTAAGGAACTCAAGAGTCAAGGCGAAACTTCCCGAGCTCAAATCAAGGAGCTCGAAAAACAAGGGGAATCTTCCAAGATTGAGTTACAAGGATTGCAAAGCAAGAACACCGAATTGCTCAAGACCATTGAAAGCAATGAAAAGAAGTTGGGTGACTTGGAATTGGAATCCAAATCCCACTTGACCAAATTGCAAGAGAAAGTCAAGGAGATTGAAGCTCTTTCAAAGGAAATCCAAGGATACAAAGAAGCCCAAGAAAAGGCCGAATCCGAAAGGGAATCTTCCAAGAAACAACTTGAAGAGTTGCAAAAAAACTTGGAAAACTTACAAAATAATGAAAACAATAATGCATCTGTCATAGAAAAGCTCAAGCAAGAAGTTGCCCAAAAAGAGAAGTTGAATAACGACTTGACCAGTACCGTGGATGAGCTTAAAAGCAAGGCTACCAGCACCGACGAGAAGATCAAGCAACTTGAAGTCAGTGTGGAAGAGAAAGCTTCATCCTTAGAGCAATCAGAAGATAAATTAGCTAAGGTGACCACCGAATTGGAAGAGACTAAAGAAAAATCAGCTCAAGTGACTGCTGAATTGGAACAGACCAAAGACAAAGTATCGGGTCTCGAAAACGAAATTGCCCAGCTCTCTGAGAAAGTGGAAGAAGCCAAGAAGGAAACATTGCATGTCAAGGAATCTGAGCAACAATCTCAGAAGGAATTAGAGGCTTCGAAGAAGCAATCTGACGAGGAAGTCAACAAGCTCAAGGGAGAATTAGAAAAGTCACAGCAAGAAGCCTCCAAATTGAATGAAGAAGTCCAGAAGCTCACTGAAAAGTTGGCATCGGCTGAAAAGGATGCAGAAGGTGAAATTCAAAATCTCAAGGGAGAGTTAGAAAGTTCAAAGAAAGAAGCTTCAAAGGGCAAGCAATTAGAAGAAGAGGTTCAAAAGCTCAAACAAGAGTTGGATAGTGCAAAGAGAGAATGTTCAAAGCTTGAGGAAGCCGAAGAGGAAAGTAAGAAAGTTAAGGAAGCATTGGAGTACTCAAAGCAAGAAGCTTTGAAACTCAAGGAAGAATTGAACAGCTCAAAGAAGGAAACTTCGAAGGTCAAAGAACTCGAAGGAAAAGTTCAAAAGCTTGAAGGAGAATTAAAAGGAGCCAAGCAGGAGGCTTCGAAGCTTGAGGAGTCCGTGGAGCAAAGTAAGAAAGACTTGGAGAGCTCAAAAAAGGAAGCTTCCAATTTGAAAGAGTTCGAAGCAGAGGTCCAGAAGTTAAAGCAAGAAGCTTCCAAGCACAAAGAATCTGAGGCTGAAGTCAAGAAACTCAAGGAAGAATTGGAAAATTTAAAGAAGGAAGCCTCTAAGCAGAAAGGAACAGAAGCAGAAGTCCAGAAGCTCAAGGAAGAATTAGAGATCTCAAAGAAAGAAGCGGACTTGCTCAAAGAATCCGAGGCTGAAATCGAAAAGCTCAAGCAAGAATTGGAATCGGTCTCAGCCCAAGCAGAAAAATCCAAAAAGCAAGCAGATATCTCCAGAAGCGTAATTGAAGCAACCAAGAAGCTCAACAAGGAATTGAGTGCTCGCGAAGAAGAGCTTTTGGAAAAAATCAAGGGGCTTGAATCAAAATAATTACATAGAAAGACATATAGATTAGTCTGCATAGATTAAGCCGAACCGCCTAAATTAATTGTAGATGCGCAAACGACCCGATATGGCCGACCAACCACTCAATATATGCTATACGCAGAGTACGTTGCGGAAGAATTGGGCCGCAATTACTTTTTCTTGAACAAAGTTTAAGACATGTCTTGGATTGCGAGTGGGGTCTTGACAAAATCACCCAATCGATCAAGAATAGAAATGGGGCTTACACCAGTAGCAAGGCTTATTGTACACGGGCACGCTCGGGAACGAGAAAACAAACATATTTCGTCATGTGGGAGCGAACAACACATGTCACGAAAGTAGAGGCCAACGAGTGAGAGTATGGATGGGATCCGAGGTGAGTGCATTTACTGTCGAGATGTAACGTACTACTATATTGTCTCAATTCACTGGAAAGTTGCAGAAGGTCGGGCCGCATCAATAAAAATAGCAATCTCTAGACGAACGCATTGGGAGCCTGTGTATAGGACGTGGCGTGGCACGCACCGAATTTTCTGAAACACTCCCATCTTGGATGTGCGATATACTAATTTGGGACATTGTAGTACTGATGCAAGATGCGACTATTTACTTGTATGAATAGAGATACGCCTAGTTCTTCCGTAAATCAGTATTGTGGAGTCGGCGGATTCTTGCTCTTAACTCATGCGTATTTTATCTTGTGGCTTGCCGAGTAAATCACGGTCACCATATAAACCCTTTAATTCTGCAAACTGTACTTGTAACCTGCCAAACTTTATTCGGTAACATTCCTACATCCTACCTAACATCTTTTCCAGGGGGTATTCTGTTCTTGGACCCATCGGCTGCAACCCTTGCATTTGTCCTTTATTTATTTTTTTTGGGTTATTTTGGTTAGAAAACATTGACTGTTTCCTGTGAGAATATTCCTCAAACTTCCACCACCTAACGTTACCCCAGTACCCTACCACGCCCTTACCCAAATCTTCACTACTCCACAGCTCCTAAGTTGTCGGCTCCCTCGTTTCCTCTGGTTTCCCCCGATACTACGTGCATCTAGCCTGGTGCATCTACGCCTTGCGTCTGTTGACATTCGCTATTCTTACGCCTGTGTTTTGTGAAACACCAGCTTCATGTACTGAGCACCGGGATCAAGTAAGATCAGCTGTAGTCTTATTCTTTCGTCAAACGGACAACTGACCATGTCCAAAGTCCTTTCCAAGGCGGCTAACTTAAGCAGAAGAAAAACCCAAAAACATACGAATGACAACCTGAAAGAGAGATCTGAACTGGCCGCCTCCAAGACATCCTCAAGCTCCAGTTCACTCTCGTCAAAAGACTCAACGCCTCCATTAGTTCCTCCCAAAGACATATACCCAGCCATGGAATCCAAGCTAGAGTCTTCTACCCCTTTATCATCTTCCAACTCTGACACTCATATCACTACCCCGAAATCACCCGCTCCTCCCATCAGACATTCCGCTCGCTCAAGATGCTCGACGCCCTCCTCACCGGACTCACCAAATAATGATAGACTTATAAAATCGCTCTTAAAGCAGTACAAACAGTTGGAGGTCGAGCTCAATCGGTTCAATTCGAAAAAATACAACCACAACAAAAACTGCGGGGCACTAAAGAGTAATATTCTCCGAACGTCGTTGTTGCCATTCCTTAGAAACGGCCATAAACTCAACCGCTACTTTCCCCCACATTCAAAGGTGTTCAAGAGCTTGACGAGCGTGATCACGGCGATATTGCTAAAATGGTGGAACTCGTTATTATGCAATTTGAACACCACCTCGCCAAATTCCGCCAGTTTATCTCAGAACTCTCCAAGCACATCGAACTCAACGCTTTTTAGCTCCAACCCAGAATTGTATTCAGTCATACCGACTAGTGATAGAAACGCCTACTTGGAATGTATCTCGAGAATAGTGTCGCTTGAAGACTGGAAAACGGCCGATGCCGACTTCCACAAGCAATACTCCGTTCTCTTGACTTCAACACTAGAATACTGCATTGACAAAATGACCAACTTGAAGACTTTGCCGTTATCGGTTTCGGCGTTCATGGGCAAGATATTCGCCTACAGTTACTTTGATTTGCCTAGTGTCAGCAATGCATTATTGTTTCTCTTAAACGTCAAGCAATCGCAATTCGAAGCAACTTTGAAAACATTACAATCTTCAGAGAGCAATGAAGCTTTACTTCAATTGTACCAAACTTTTCCCCAGCATCTCCACTACTTGATAAATTTTCAAGGCATAAAAGTGCCGTCCAAAAGACAATCGCACTTTTTGAACTGTGTGCCACCTCCGGCTCATCCCGTAAAAGGTATCAAAGAACCCAATGGAAGCTGGGTAAGAAGATGGTTCAACTGCGACAGTAATGTTTTTAACTCATTCTTCAGGCACTACATCGACATATTGCAGAAGACCATACCAGACCCCAATGACCAAGTATTATTGAATGCTCCTGGTTTCACCATCATTTATAGTCACGTCCAACAGATCTTTCAAGTATCCATCACCAGAATCTCAACCAATGGAAAACTACAACAGCCCCAAACTCCCCAAACTCCCACCAAAAAGAACTTGGCTGCAATGGCTACTGATTCATCGCCGCCGATATTACTCCCTAGTATCAACATCAAGCATTGCGATGTCTACTACAATTCTATCATCAAGATCTTCAAAACCCTAAGAGATATTGTACATTGCTCTACCCAAGCTTCTCCAGATGGAGCAATAGACTATTTTACGTCGTCGCTTATTAAGTTCGTGGATCGATCTTTGGTGTCTATTTCCAAAGAGATAAGTGTCTACGAAGTCAACAAAAACGGTCTTATTCTCAATATCATCTATGAATTTATAAACCATCTCTACAACAATATGAATGTCACTGCACCGTTGATCAGCTGGGAGTTCTGGTTAAGCTGCACATTCATGATGATTAAGCATACACATTCAATTCAAATTATACTTAAAAACCTCTCGTTCTTATACAACATTTGGGATATGATACCCGAGTCGTTGTCCAATATCAAAGAAATTTCTAATCAACCACCCTATTTTGCATGGATTACAAATTTGAATGAGAGTTTTAAAGTCAACTATATTAACTGGATAATTTCAGACCAAAACTTTCAAAAGTTTGTTGTTCACTGGAACCCTCTCGTCAGGTCTTACTACATTAGATTCTTGGTGTGGAGAATAGTTGGTATCAATAACTATCAGTCTTCGGCCATGATTCAGATAACAAAACATGTTCAAAGAAACTTTGACAAGGCTTTCGAAGCATTGAGCTCCTTCACCTTTCACAATACTCAAGAAGGAAACTTGAAACTTGATTTTACTCCAGATAATCCGCTAGTCAATCGGAAAATTGGCATTATGCCCATCAATGTAAAAGAGGATTCCGGTTTGGTATTGCACGATGAAAGTAGTCCGCAAGAGTTTATGCCAACGACGTCTCTTAAAAACAGTGAGTTGCGTAAGACTCATTCGTACGAAGTGTTTGACGAGGCTATCTATACATGTTCTTCATTGCCTACTTCGCCAATCGAGGGAAGTGAAGAGAGATCCGATTCCAAGAAGCAGTCGTCGAAATCTTTGGTTACTTCTATTGGTAAATTCTTCAAGTATTTATCTACTGACGATCATAGCGAAGAAGAGATCAAGAGTCAGGCAGAGCTGGACAATAACGACTTTTTCAAGTACAGACGCAAATCCGTGTCGATGAGTTCATTGTCGACCAATTATTCATCAATAAAATCACGGTCTTCGAGTCCAAGTTTGATGTCATTTAAATCCACGCCAACCTCCATCACTGACTCCACGTCATCATCAGTTTCGGATGTCGACTCGACCAAATATTCAGAAGGAAATGGTGGCAGTCAGCCTCCGGAATTCGCCAGGTTACCTGAAGAAATCTCCAGACCAATCTACAAATTCGATATTGTGATGGACCACGAATCAATGAACGAAAAATACATGATGATCCACCAGAAGAATCTTCGAGTTGAAAGACTAAGAAACCAAAGATTACAAGGAGGAGAGACTCATCTCACTGAACTTCCTGTGAATCGTGGACAAGTAATAAACTTCCCTGCCAAACCTAAGATTCCCATGATATCCATATTTATCAATAACGATCCATACAACAAGTTTTACATTCACGATGATGAAGATGGATTATTCATAGAGGACGTGACGAATGAGGATGAAGATGAAGTAAATACTATCAAGCTCTCCAATAACGACGAATTGTTCCAGACCCACAAGATCAGCTCAAGAAACATTATTGATATGATCAATCTTGGACGAAGCTTGAATGAGGTGAACTCAATGATTGACGAGTTCAAGAATTACTTACACAAGCGAATTGAAATTGATCAATTCAACCAGCAATTGCATTTTTCAAGCGAATTCCACGAATTCAACTACTTCAAAAGAATCATACCATTTTTGTCAGTTGACAGTTCGAATGAGCTTAAGTTGTTGAATGCCAGTTAAGACCTTTATAAACTAGATACAATAGAAGTTCACGAAAATGTACCGTATACAATAGAATGTACGCGAGCTAGGTACCTCTTTTAGGTTCTTTTTTAGGTTCTTTTTTAGGTTCTTTTTTATCCAAGAGCATTGCGTAACTAACTACCAAACATACCAGCGAGCTGATAGTCCAAAAGATGAGTGTGCCAGCAAGTAAGCACGTGTAGAAGTGTTTTACCATGTAGTATCTGAAACCAGAGAATTTGATCTGGAACTGAACAAACGAATAGTCGTCGTCAATGAGAAAACTCAGGCTGGTGCTGGCAACGTCCTTTCCATATGGGCTCAAAAGACTCACACTATTCAAGTGTTTCTGTATATAACCACCATTGAGAACGAGCTTATCGAGGGTGATGCTAGTGTATTGGCTGTAGTCCACCAAAATTGGGGGCACCCAGAGCCTTAAGTTGTAGGGAACAAACCAGTTGTTCAGAGAGTAGAGAGGATGGCGACTGCAATCGATTAGTGCGGTGTAGTTTGTAGCTTTATTCTGGCCGGTGATGGAATTTGCCAGGATTTGGTAAGGCATGAGAATTCGGGAGTTCAAGTCACAGTAGCCTTTGAGGTTGAATATGACGTTGTAATCCAAAAGCAGATCAAACTGGTAGTGCGATTTGAGCTTGACCAAGTCGGCCGTCCCGGATCCATGCAGCTGGAAGGGTATGGCTGGGGAAGGTTGGGGGATCAAAGTGTCATAGAATTTGAGATACGTGAGGATTGAAAGAGGGAGGAGTACCAAGAAGGTGGAGAGCACCGATGTCACGAAGTAGGTCCAGTTTCTGGTGAGCTTCAAGGGTATATTCAAATTGAGTCGCATCAGTAAGTTAGTAGTGTCGCTCTATAGACTGCCCGTTCATATATTAGTGTTCGCGTATATTTCAGAGTGAGACAATGAGATTGAAAGGAAATAATGTTTGAACTTTAATTGATGCACTTATCACCATACATACTAATATATACTAATGTATACTAATATATACTAATACATACTAATTTATACTAATATATTTACAAATATATGTATATACATATATAAACTAGATGAGCTATAGATGAAGGAATATCATCCGCTCATACCCTTTTGATAACCCCGAAGCAAATGGTAATGAACTACTACTCTTTCGCAGTAATCTCGTATAAAATGTATAATACAGACGGATTTAGTAGTGAATACAGGTAATACTGAGTTCAATGGATGATTCAATACTATAAGAGGGTCCATAGTTAGTGTTTGTGATTGTTGGTTGTGAATTCATTTTATTGACATCCTATAAACATGCATGCAATTATATAACATGGAGAACAACATTAGTGTACAGTATAAAAATTAGTGGGTGGTGTGGCCTCTATGGTACTTCAACCCGTTGAGATTCTTGTACCTCTTGCCACACACCTCACAGCGATACGGCTTGTCCTTTTCCATACCTGCGCCGTCGAGGTAGGGAGTATTTGATTCTGGATCGATGATAGAAATGCTTCCATCGGAGTTTTCCTTCAAGGTCTGGCCCTGGTGCCCGTGCAAACGGTGGTACTTCAACCCGTTCTGGTTCTTGTATGTCTTTTCGCACCCAATCACCGGACATTTGAACGGCTTGTGCTCGTCGTTTTCCATCACGTACAAGTGGCGCGCGGGGTCGTCGATGTACATGGCGTCGTCCTCGTCGGTTTTCATAGGCGTGGATGATCGTGACGGCTGGTGCTGTTGTTGGTTGGTCGTATGCATTTGGTTGGGGTTGAAGTTGGAGGGCTGGGTGGTCGGTATGGGCACGTTAGGTATGGGCGATGACTGGTTTATGGTTTGCTGCTGGATGTTGTAGTGGGAATTATGCAAGTTGAGGTTGTTTGGTTGAGTGCTGTGGTGTTGTGATTGGTTTGTTGGCTGGGTTTGGTGGTTGTTTAGAATTTGTTGAGGAGGTTGTTGGTTGTGGTGGTAGTTGGTGTTGGTGTAGCCATTGTTCAAAAACACGTCAGTGGTCGAGACTGTTTCCATGATGTTATGCATATTGTTGAAGTTGTTGCTTCTGTTGTTCAAGATATGGTTGTTGTCGGTGGGTGGCGAGGGGCTGATATGGGCCTCTTCGTAGTGGCGCAACAAATCGTGCAACGTCGGCAACAACTCGCCACAGCAGCTGTAATCCTTGCAGTAGTCGGCCTCCAAGTTGGGCAAGTACGACGTTTGGATGGGCGGCGACATCGAGATGCTGGGCGGGTTGTTGTGGCGGAAAGAGCCTCTTCTGGGGTTGATGAGGTTGCCGTTGTGAACATTAAGGTTATTGGAGTTGGTGGTGTGATGGTTGTGGTTGTAGCTCATGTTGGTGGACATCATGACTTCGTCCTTCAACCACGAGCCAATGGTGACGGAACCCCACGAAACGCCCCCCATTCCTTGGGAATGCGCAATACTCTCTCTTCTAAACCGGCCGTTATTGAATATCGACTGTTGTCTCTGGTACGTGATGTCTATGGGCTGGGGGTTGCTGTTGCCGCCCGTCCCTGGTCCGTTGAGGCTCGACTCGTCTGAGCTGTTGGGTATGTTTATGGCGGGCGTGGAGGCCAGCGGATTGCTGTTTTCAAATATCTTGGTGTTGAACATGTCTATAGTATGATTAGGCTTTAATTGAGGTTTAATTATGGCTGGGGGCTTCTAGGTTTGTAATTAGGTTTGACGACGGCAAGGGGTTAACTATAGGGTGGTCAAGTATGAGGTGGGTGAGCTTGACGGTGTCGCAAAATAGATTAATGGGGCTGATGTCTCCTCTAGATCAAGTGTATGGACTTTTTGCCACGAGACTGCTGTGCGTTCACTCCTGAATGATTGCCAGTGACGTTCTCAGGTGGATTAGATATCAACTGAAAAGTCGTGCGTGGTACGAGATCGTCCTTGACGGTTGACAGGTAGAAGGTGAACGGGAATAGGGAACGGAGGTGACCGGAAGTGATTAGGTGAGTTTATAACGAACTCTAGTGGTTGATTGTAGCTGTTGATCCTATTAGTTCAATACTCAATAACTGGTGTATAGAAGGGTCAATATAGGTCAATATTGATGGATTATGGATGTGGGCCCTGTACGGATGGATCGTACGGTTTGTTGATGGATGTTGGCCCTTTATCGATGAATAGTAGATACTCAATGGAAGGACCTGTTCTTGACTTGCGATTACAAACTCTAGTCCAGTTGTACTACTTGGTACGAATATAGAAGGTAGGAGAAAGTGGATGCAACTTTATATAAAAATGCAAGACAGACCCAAAGTATGGCTGCGTTTTTGGTTATATATCCTATGTTCTTCTCAAATAACCTGGTCTAGTCAATCCCTTCTTGAATATAGATGACGGTCCAATATAAGTGTGAGTGCTCGGATTGACGGACGGGGAGACAATTCTCACGGAATTAAAACGGATGCTTTCTGAATTAAAAAGAGAAGCTAATCTAGAGTATACAAATCTCTATAACCTGAGCCTGTCGTGAACGGTTCTTTCGAAAGTATCACCAGAAATTGAATTGGATCTAATAATCCTTGAAGGATCGAATGGTGTGTAATATCCTCAATCCCTTGGGTAATTGTCAGCACCTAACCTTCGGACAGACAAAACCATTAGTTCAAGGGAAAAATGTGCCACAAAGCGCGCGCACGACCTCTGGCTGATAATGATTGAAATTTGTGACAGTACGTATCCCAGCCTCGGTACCGTTGGGCTCATTGCCAGTTGGGCCTGATTTTGGGCGGTAGTATGGTAAGCGTATTCTCATGTAGTAGACCACTTTCAAGGGGCTAATTCTATGAGCCATGTGGTCCGTCCATTTCAGGAGACTCACGTCGCTGTTGCCCCGGTAGGTATCGGACAAATATGCTTGGTTTCTGACCCTCACATCTGTGTCGGAAATCCATGTTTTGTGTCGGCATCTACGCTTGCAATTAAGCTCAGCGACCAACCAACTTTGGCAGGTTCCTATAACCGGCGAAAAGAAATAAAAATAACAGAAAAAGAAATTCGTGCGCTCCGCCAGTTACAGTGCCCCAAAATAATGCCTAACCATACGTTAACCTGCTTCGGTTGTGCTTGCCGCTCTGTCCTACCCCTTAGCTACCGTTCAAGCAGTGGATCTCGCTACGAACCGAAGTGGCCAGTTCTAAAGTATCTACAACTAGTAATTGAAGGTTCCATACTTAATTATATGCGATGTGTCTCAAAACGTTGCAAATAAGAGGTACTTTAACTCAAATCGACTAGTGAAACCTTAATTACACCGTGGAATCGCCATGTAGTTCTTAGACACTTGAAACTTAAAGCCCGCCCGTCAAACTTGATCCAAGATCGTACAACCTAGAATTCTATTTTTTTCTTTTTCTCGAGAGAATGATTCGCTTAGACTTACGTTTAATTAGTCTTACCAAGATAGTACATCTCACTTGAAAAGGATCTCACTCAATTACAATCTCCAATATAATCCGTAGACCGAATGCATTGTCGAGTTTGGATAGCAAACAAAATGTTCACAACCTTTCATCCAATTCCTAACATAATTGGAATAGCTACGGAAGTGGAACACAGACCTCCGATGCCGTACCGCATATCACTGCAACTGGCTCTTTCCTCTTCAACAAGTAGCCTGCGTAGCGTAATGGTTAACGCGTTTGACTTCTAATCAAAAGATTCCGAGTTCGACTCTCGGCGTGGGTTCGATTTGCGGTTTTAGCTCAGTTGGGAGAGCGTCAGACTGAAGAGATTCAGTCACAGTTAATCTGAAGGTCGTGTGTTCGATCCACACAAATCGCATTTATTTTTTTTTGCATCAAGTTCGTATAATATCCCAACAGTTACAAGCTTTGTGGTAAAGTCAATATATTGTTCCGTAACTGCGTGCTCATCTTTAAAACCATCTTGGCACCTTGCATACTCGGGCGGCTGCGGGCTTCGGCGGGGAATTCGCACAATTCACGTGCGCGCTGATCCGATCAGATAACTTTTGGTTCACCGAACACCGGACCTCTGAAAAATTCCTATTGGCAAACCCCAGGTTTTGAGGAAGCTTTGTGTAAGTGCTGTAGGAATATTGTGTAAAATATATATAGTGACTCTCATCAACTACTCTCAAATTTCGTCCTTTCCTTGTAAATCATGATTGAGAATTTTCCCGGTGAAATAATCCTCGAGATTGCGTGTCTTCTCGGGCAAAATGATTCTCTCAGCCTTTCATATACATGTCTTCAACTAAATGAGATAATCACACCAAGACTATACTACGCCTTAAAGTTTGATTCTTCGAAAAAAATATATAATTCATTGTCCAACAACACCTCGATAGTCCATATACCCTCCAAAGGTTATCAAGGACGGTGTATTGCACCTACCAAAGTATCCACGCTTTACTCACTCAATAGACTATTCAAGGTTCTCTATGAGCATCCCAAACTAGCTCGAAACATCAAGGTGATTTCGTTCTGCGAAGAAATACCCGATATTTCCGACTTGCAGTTGATTCAGTATCTCACTCATGTTTTACCGTGGTGCGACTCGTTGAGAGCATTCAACTGGTATAGCAGTTCGTTTGAGCTACCTTTAAATTTATTGGGTCCTGTGGAGAATATGATCCAGCTCAATGGAAATTTCAACTACACTGGCTTATCCCCTCGGAACCTTTCCACATTAACAACTCTCAACCTCTCAAAAGTTTTGGGTGCAAAATGTCTCGAGAGTTTTAGTTTTTCGAGCTGTCCTAATTTGCAAGAGTTGATAATCTCGAAATCAAGAACAATCAGTAATGATTTCAGGTTACATAAGGCTGAGCCAACTTTCGTGACTTATTCTCCATTTAATACCATGAATGAATCGGACTCGCTCTTGACATGCTTGTTTAAGAAACACATCTCCAACAAGCTCCAACTTACAAAACTTAGCCTCAAAGGCATAACCGTATCGGAAGCAGAAGCAGAAATGATAAAGGAAAGTGTTGATCTCGAGTGTTTGAAGGAGTTGTCGATCTTAAACTGCACCGAAGCTACAAGCTCATCTGCCCCGAGGTACGGTCGAATTCGCACCATCGGAATTTTGCAATCATTCTTGGAAGTATTAAGTTCGCAATTAATCAACTTAGAAGAGCTTAATGTGTACATAGCTAATGCACTAAACTATAATAATAGACTATTCAGAGTATTGCTGGGATTGAAATTGAAATCGCTCAATGTTACTGTGAATATCAACGCTTTTGAAAGCTTGGATGATAAGCTCCAGCAACTATTCAGCAGCATCAACGGCGAAAGACTCGAATTTCTCAATGTCGACTATCATATTGCTCAACCTGCAACTGTCTCTCCATCATCTAACAAGTTCACTAACCACTATTCAGTTGATTCAATTAAAAATATTGCTTCTTTCGCAAACTTACAATATCTTCAAATACCAATTTCTTCGTATCGAATTAGCAGTATGTTTCTGTTGGTCAAGTCATTGAAACACTTAAACACTCTACATTTGAATATGAAGAAATTCGAAGACGATCCAGTTTGTACACCCAAAAGTCCCCACACCTGCCTTATACATCCAGAGTATTTTGATTACTACAACACTGTGGGGACTACCAGAAACAGTGAACATGCCAGCAAATCAAAATACGAGAACTACGCTTCGGACTTTCAAGCACTAAATGCTGGTTTACAATACACTATTTTCGAAACTGGGCAAGATCAATTCGTGTTCAGTTCCTAAAGCGCAACCTTTTAAAAAAGCTTAAAATGTAGATCATTCAAATAGTCCTAGAATAGCATCTATGGAACAAAAAAAGTTCCTGCCATTACAGGGTGGAGATGACCGTATCGATATTCCACTAGCAAAAGTATTCTCATAGACCAATTTAAACTGAAAATAAACGAATATAATCAGGGTAGACGAGAGGCATTAAGCTGTGGTGATCTACAAAGAGTTCACGTAGCACGTATATTGACAGCTATTTGGTTGATTCTAGGCTAGAAAGTAGTGAAAAGTAGTGAAAAGTTTGTTTAAATAGTTTGGTGTGAGGATGCGAAGTCCGGGTAACCCCAAATGATCCAGCCCTATTTGCAGGAGCTGGGCCTCAGTAGGAGAGGAGTGTAGTAGACTCCCAGTATCGTAAACAGCCAAAAGTAAGTAAAAATGTCTTATAAGGGTGCTATTCTACTTTATAGTTCTGTAACTATGTATAGTATCTTAGAAAAAAATTGGCAGTTAACTCATGGCCTCACTTTGACTGCAACATATTTTTGCTACATTTTTACAAATTTACTGAAAAATAAGTCCTTCAACTCTATCTTTCAGACCAAATACTATATGATCGGTGATGATGCTAGGATGTTGCTACAAGTCTATACTACACATGCTACATTTCTCCAAACACGCTCCATCTGAACCCATATCCTACTTCATGTAGCTTTATTCTATTCCCACTTGTTTCACTCTCTGTTTCAGTTGGTCTCTTATCGTTTTTGTTGTGCCAACATTTTATGCTCAACATGCAAGCGGACGTGTCTCCTACAGTTTGTTCTACAGTTTGCCTCAGTGGAACGCACTACACGAGACACATTCGCAGCGCAACATGCAAAAATAGGTCCGAGATGCTGTGATTGTTGGGCCGCGTTTGTACTAATGGCTGCGTTTTTGCAGGTTACGTATTTGTTGGAGCCTAAAAGCCCATCTTCCTGATTTGGGCCATCAAGGCGTTATATATAGAATAATTTGGCCACCTGCGTTCAATTAGAACAAAACTAATTGCACTTTAACCAAGATGAGACCTGAAATCGAACAACAGTTGTCTCACACTTTGTTGACTGAATTGTTAGCATACCAATTCGCTTCTCCAGTCAGATGGATCGAAACCCAAGACGTGTTCTTGAAGGAACACAACACCGAAAGAGTGGTTGAAGTGGGTCCTTCGCCAACTTTGGCTGGTATGGCTTCTCGTACCATCAAGGCCAAGTACGAATCATACGACGCTGCTCTTTCTTTGCAACGTCAAGTATTGTGCTACTCCAAAGACGCTAAGGAGATTTACTACACTCCTGATCCTGCCGACTTGGCTCCACCACCAGCCGCCGAACCAGCACCAGCTGCTGCTGCTGCTCCTACTCCAGCTGCTGCACCAGCTGCTGCTGCCCCTGCTGCCCCTGCTGCCCCAGCCGCTGCCCCAGCCGCCGCTGCTTCTCAAGTTCCAGACCAACCTGTTACCGCCTCGCTCGTCTTGCACGTTCTTGTTGCCCAGAAATTGAAGAAACCATTGGAGTCTATTCCAATGACTAAAGCCATCAAGGACTTGGTCAACGGTAAGTCTACTGTGCAGAACGAAATCTTAGGTGATTTGGGTAAGGAATTCGGATCCACTCCTGAAAAGCCAGAAGATACTCCATTGGAAGAATTGGCCGAACAGTTCCAAGACACTTTCAACGGTCAATTGGGTAAGACCTCTACTTCTTTGATCGGAAGATTAATTGCTTCTAAGATGCCGGGTGGATTTTCCATCACTGTGGCCAGAAAATACTTGGAAACCAGATTCGGTTTGGCAACCGGTAGACAAGATGCTGTTTTATTGACTGCTTTAACTAATGAACCAGCAGCCAGAATTGCCTCTGAAGCTGAAGCTAAGGCTTACTTGGACACCGTGGCTGCCAAGTATGCTTCTAGCGCCGGTATCTCGTTGGCTTCCGATGCTGCTGCTGGTGGTTCTGGTGGTGCCGGCGGTGCTGTTATCGACAGTGCAGCTTTGGACGCCATGACTGCCGAAAACAAGAAGTTGGCCAAGCAACAATTAGAAGTTCTTGCTAGATACTTGCAAGTTGACTTGAACAAGGGCGCCAAAGCCCACATCAAGGAAAAGGAAGCTTCTGCCGTGTTGCAGAAAGAATTGGACCTTTGGGAAGCCGAACACGGTGAATTCTACGCCAACGGTATCAAACCAACTTTCTCCCCTCTCAAGTCAAGAACCTACGACTCATACTGGAATTGGGCCAGACAAGATGTTCTTTCGATGTACTTTGATATTATCTTTGGTAAATTGACTTCGGTTGACAGAGAAACCATTAACCAGTGTATTCAGATCATGAACAGAGCCAACCCTACTTTGATCAAATTCATGCAGTACCATATTGACCATACACCAGAGTACAAGGGTGAAACCTACCAATTGGCTAAAAGATTGGGTCAACAGTTAATCGACAACTGTAAGCAGGTTTTGGGAGTCGACCCAGTGTTCAAGGATGTCAGTAAAATCACCGGTCCAAAGACTACTATCGACGCTAAAGGTACCATTAATTACGAAGAAGCTAACAAAGAATCCGTTAGAAAGTTCGAACAGTACGTCTATGAAATGGCCCAAGGTGGTAAGTTGACCAAGACCGCTGCCCAGCCAACCATTCAACAAGACTTGGCTAGAGTATACCAGGCCATCACCAAGCAAGCTTCCAAACAAAACAAGGTGGAAATCCAGAAGTTGTACAATGAATTGATTTCTTTTGTAGAATCAACCAACGAAATCGAAACCCAGCAATCGACCAAGTCGGTTTTGTCGCAAACTGGTACCAGCACTCCAAGCGAAGACGACGATTCTACTGCTTCTGACGATGAAATCGCCTCTTTACCTGACAAGACTTCGATCTTGCTCCCAGTCTCCTCGTCTATTCCTCCTGAAACCATTCCTTTCTTGCACCTTCAAAGAAAGTCCGATGACCGCTGGCAATACGACCGCCAATTATCATCTGTGTACTTGGACGGTTTAGAAAGCGCCGCTGTCAACGGTTTGTCTTTCAAGGACAAATACGTTTTGGTTACAGGTGCTGGTGTAGGCTCCATTGGTGCTGAAATCTTGCAAGGCTTGATCATGGGAGGTGCCAAGGTTGTTGTCACTACTTCCAGATTCTCCAAGAAGGTCACCGAATATTACCAGACTATGTACTCTAGATACGGTGCTGCAGGCTCCACCTTGATTGTTGTTCCATTTAACCAAGGGTCCAAGCAAGATGTCGACGCTTTGGTGCAATACATCTACGACGAACCAAAGAAGGGTGGTTTAGGCTGGGACTTGGACGCCATTATTCCATTCGCTGCTATCCCAGAAAATGGTAATGGTATCGACAACATTGATTCCAAATCCGAGTTCGCTCATAGAATCATGTTGACCAACTTATTGAGATTATTGGGTGCTGTCAAGGCCAGAAAGACCACCGACACCAGACCAGCTCAATGTATCTTGCCATTGTCTCCTAACCACGGTACTTTCGGTTTCGATGGTTTGTACTCCGAGTCCAAGATCTCCTTGGAAACTTTGTTCAATAGATGGCACTCCGAAGACTGGGGCACCAAGTTGACCGTCTGTGGTGCTGTCATCGGTTGGACCAGAGGTACCGGATTGATGAGCGCCAACAACATCATTGCCGAAGGTATTGAAAAGTTGGGTGTCAGAACTTTCTCCCAGAAAGAGATGGCCTTCAACATCTTGGGATTGATGACTCCAGAAATCACCCAATTGTGCCAAGAAGAGCCTGTTTTGGCCGACTTGAACGGTGGTTTGCAATTCATTGAAAACTTGAAAGAATTCACCACCAAGTTAAGAACCGACTTGTTGGAAACTTCCGACATCAGACGTGCTGTTTCGATCGAGAATTCCATTGAACAGAAGGTCATCAACGGTGAAAACGTCGATGCCAACTACAACAAGGTCACCGTTCAGCCTAGGTCCAACATGAAGTTCGACTTCCCAACCTTGAAGCCTTACGAGGAAATCAAGAAGTTGAACCCAGAAATGGAAGGTATGTTGGACTTGGAAAGCGTCATTGTGGTCACTGGTTTCTCCGAAGTCGGTCCTTGGGGTAACTCCAGAACCAGATGGGAAATGGAAGCCTATGGTGAATTTTCCTTGGAAGGTGCTATTGAAATGGCCTGGATCATGGGCTTGATCAAGTACCACAACGGTAACTTGAAGGGCAAATTGTACTCAGGATGGGTCGATGCCAAGACCCAAACTCCTGTCGACGACAAGGATATCAAGGCTAAGTACGAACAGGACATCTTAGACCATGCTGGTATCAGATTGATCGAGCCAGAATTGTTCCACGGCTACGACCCAAAGAACAAGCACATGATCCAAGAAGTGGTTATCCAACACGATTTGGAACCTTTCGAGGCTTCTGAGGATACCGCCAAGCAATACAAGCACGAACACGGTGACTTGTGTGAGATCTTCGAAATCCCAGACAGTGGTGAATACACCGTCAGAATCTTGAAGGGCGCCACCTTGTTTGTTCCAAAGGCCTTGAGATTCGACAGATTGGTCGCTGGTCAAATTCCTACTGGTTGGAACGCCGCTACCTACGGTATTCCAGAAGATACTATCAACCAAGTTGATCCTATCACCTTGTACGTCTTGGTTTCTACTGTCGAAGCCTTGTTGTCTGCCGGTATCACTGATCCATACGAGTTCTACAAGTACGTGCACGTCTCAGAAGTGGGTAACTGTTCTGGTTCCGGTATGGGTGGTGTCTCTGCCTTGAGAGGTATGTTCAAGGACAGATATGCCGATAAGCCAGTCCAAAACGATATTTTGCAAGAATCTTTCATCAACACCATGTCTGCATGGGTTAACATGTTGCTTCTCTCTTCGTCCGGTCCTATCAAGACGCCAGTCGGTGCCTGTGCCACTTCGGTCGAATCGGTAGATATCGGTATGGAAACCATCTTGTCCGGTAAGGCCAAGATCTGTATTGTTGGTGGTTACGATGACTTCCAAGAAGAAGGTTCTTTCGAGTTCGGTAACATGAAGGCCACTTCTAACGCCGAAGAAGAGTTTGCTCGTGGAAGAACTCCAACCGACATGTCCAGACCAACCACCACCACCAGAAACGGTTTCATGGAATCGCAAGGTTCGGGTATTCAAGTTATCATGACTGCTGACTTGGCCATCAAGATGGGTGTTCCAATCCACGCTGTCATTGGTATGACTGCCACTGCCACCGATAAGATCGGTAGATCCATTCCTGCTCCAGGTAAGGGTATTTTGACCACTGCCAGAGAACACCACGGAGACTTGAAGTTCCCATCGCCTATGTTGAATGTCAAGTACAGGGCTAGACAATTGAAGCAAAGATTGGAGCAAATCAAGGCTTGGGAAGAGTCCGAAATCGACTACTTGACCGACGAAGCCGAGCTTGTCAAGGAAGAGTACGGTGCCGACTTCAATATCAGCGAGTTCTTGGCCCAAAGAACAGAAGAAGTGTACCGTGAATCCAAACGTCAAGTCTCGCAGGCCAGAAAGCAATGGGGTAACGATTTCTACAAGAACGACCCTAGAATCTCTCCTATCAGAGGTGCTTTGGCTTCGTTCAACTTGACCGTGGACGACTTGGGTGTTGCTTCTTTCCACGGTACTTCCACTGTTGCCAACGACAAGAACGAATCTGCCACCGTCAACAAGATGATGCAACACTTGGGTAGATCCGAAGGTAACCCAGTGTTTGGTGTTTTCCAGAAGTTCTTGACCGGTCATCCTAAGGGTGCTGCTGGTGCTTGGATGTTAAACGGTGCCATTCAAATCTTGAACTCGGGTCTCGTTCCAGGTAACAGAAACGCCGATAACGTCGACAAGGTCTTGGAAGATTACGAATACGTGTTGTTCCCATCCAGAACAATCCAGACCGACGGTATAAAGGCTGTCTCCGTGACATCTTTCGGTTTCGGTCAAAAAGGTGCTCAGGCCATTGTTATCCACCCTGACTACTTGTATTCTGTCTTGGACCAAGCCTCATACGAAGAGTATGCTGCCAAGGTCACCGCCAGAAACAAAAAGACTTACAGATACATGCACAACGCCATTACTCGTAACTCTATGTTCAAGGTCAAGGACCACGCTCCTTACTCTGACGAATTGGAACAACCTGTGTACTTGGATCCATTGGCTCGTCTTGGTGCCGACACAAACTCTTTCACCAAGAAGAACGTTCAGTCCAACGAGTCTTACGTCAGCTCAGTAGCTTCGGCCACTGCCAAGGCATTGAGTGGTTTGAACAAATCTTCTAAGGGTGTTGGTGTAGATGTCGAATTGCTTAGTGCCATCAGCTTGGAAAACGATACTTTTATCGAGAGAAACTTCACTGATGCCGAGCGTGAATACTGCTCCAAGTCCGCTTCTCCACAAGCCTCGTTCACCGGAACTTGGTCTGCTAAGGAAGCTGTTTTCAAGGCATTGGGAGTCAAATCTCAAGGTGCCGGTGCCGCTTTACGCGAAATTGAAATTGTTCGTGATTCCAACGGTGCTCCAAAGGTCTCGTTATCTGGATCTGCTGCCAAGGCTGCTGGTGCTGCTGGTGTCAAGAGTGTCAGTGTGTCTATTTCCCACGACGACTTCCAAGCCACCGCCGTAGCATTGAGTGAATTTTAGTGAAATCAAATCAATTGAATTAGTCTTTATATGTAAATATACATAACGAAGCTTAATTGAACCCCAGTGTAGATTAGCGTAGATATGTGTAGTAGCTAACGGTAGCCAGGGTATACTCTCCACGTGATCGGTCACGTGTCGTCGTCGAATCTCCAAAAAACGACAGTTGTTGATTCTGATAACTGGACGGATATCACGATCTGCCAGTAACACAATAATATAGGTCCTTCCTGCCATTCAGCCTTAACATAACCTGCATTATAGAAATTTGATATATCGTGGATGGTTATGTCAGAATCTGAACCGATTGCCGAAGCCAATGGGTCAAAGGATATAGAGAATGAATCTGCCGTTGAACATACCAATACAGATCAATTGGATCAGCAAGAAACCCAAGAAACACCTCAAGAAACAGCAGAGGTTACAGTTTCAGAGATTGAATCTGTAAAAAAAGGAGATTTGGCTGAAATAGCGTTGGAGAATGGGGGAAAACCTGAAGGTGTCGGAGAAACACAAGACTCCCAAAAAGAGGAATCTGAATCAGAGAACCCCGAATCGCATGAATATGGAACAAAATCGGGCTTTTCAGCAGAAAATGGTACAGCAGAAACCGAAAATGACGAGTCAGAGACTAAGCCAAATGTCGTAGATGAACCATCCTTGAGTGTGCCTGAAAGTCCACGTATTGGAGAGCTTAGAGGAAGACCAAGTAATGTAGGAACTTCGAGGGTTTCTAGCTCTGCCACCATCAATAATACTCAAATATTCAAAAAGGCCTTTGAAACCATTCTCGGTAGTAAAGAAGCCAAAAAGAAGGAAGCGTTCAGGAACACCATTCAAACCGCATTGAACTCGTTGAATACCGATAGTAGAAATACCCAGGTGATATTCAATGCCTTGAAAGTGACTTGCGAAACTTCCACCAGCAGCGAATTGAAGGCACTTGCCATTGATTTATTTGCGAAGTTGTTTGACTATTCTCAGTTTGAAGACAAAAGCGAAAAAGCCAAATTTACCGACGAGTCTGTTGATATCATATATGAGTGTTTTGAAGGAGAAGGTACTGATCCAGAATTGGAATTACAAGTGGTGCGTGCATTGATGCACAGCGTGCTATTGATGGAATGCCACGGGGCCTCGTTGTTGAAGGCTGTGAGACAGATTTATAACGTGTTTATCTTCTCTTTGTCGTCAAGAAACCAAGCTGTTGCCCAGGGAATATTGGCTCAAGTTATCAGTGCTGTGTTCCAGCGAATCACCGACTTAGCCACCTTCAAGAATGGAAAATCGTCCACTAGCCATACCAATTTGAGGTACAGTAATATTAGCAAGGAAGATTTGGACTCTCCACTGTCTCCTGCAGAACTGGGCCAAAAACTCACTCTTAAAACATTGGAAAGGCTCAATTCGGATGCAATGGATGATCATAAAGTGGACGATACTACCAACGGAACCGAGAGCGACGAGGATTTGGTCATCAAAGATGCGTTCTTGATCTTTAGAGCCATGTGTAAGTTATCGGTCAAGTCTTTAGAATCAGAAACTATCGATATGAAGTCTCATTCAGTAAGATCAAAGTTGTTGTCTTTACATATCATCCACACTATATTGAAGGATCATATAGACGTTTTCCTCAGTGAAGACGTCGTGATACTGACATCCAGTGACTCCACCACTAGACTTATCTCTGCCGTCAAACAGTATATTTGTTTGTCTTTGTCAAGAAACGCCGCCTCGCCATTGGCTCCAGTCTTTGAGTTATCGTTGGAAATCTTCTGGTTGATCATTTCTAATCTTAGATCAGAATTCAAGAGAGAAATCCCGGTTTTCTGGGACGAAATCTACTTCCCGGTGGCCGAGATGAAAACATCCACGCCTCATCAGAAAAGATACTTGTTATCCATAATCGAAAAGTTGTGCAATGATTCGCGATGTATTATTGAGTTTTATTTGAACTACGACTGCGACAGCAGTATGTCGAACATCTGTGAAAAGATTATTGATTATCTTACCAAACTTGCCCTTATTAGAGTTGATGTGACTCCTCAACAGAAACTTGCCTACAAGGAGAACAAGAGGAATGGTATCAGCGTATATGATATCAGTAAAATTGCCAACCTAACCAGCAGTACCATGTCTTCCAAGCCTCCAGAACCCGATGTTTACAATTATTTCCCGCTTGAATACGCTTTGAAAATGACATCTATAGGATGTTCCGTTGGTTTCTTGAGATCCTTATACTCTTGGGTCCACAAGGGAATGAATAATTCACCCAGCAACGGCAATGCTAGCACTCCTAAGTTGTCGTCTTCTAATTCTCACACCAACAACAATTCATCTAACAATCTTCAGGTGTCAGGTAGAGACAGAAGCGAAACCGTTGACTCGAGCAGCTCCACTAATGGATACTCAAGAAGTGGTTCGTTTGTCAATACGGAGCAATTCAATGAAACCGACGATCCAGAGCAGTTTGAGAACCTCAAGTTGCGTAAGAAGGCTTTTCTTCAAGGTATCAAGCAGTTCAACCAAAAAGCCAAAAAGGGGATTGCCTATTTCTTGCAACACCAATTCATCACCTCCGACGATCCTAAATCCATTGCTGCGTTTTTATTGGAAACAGACGGGTTGGATAAGTCGGTTATTGGAGAATATTTGGGTGAGGGGACCGAAGAGAACATTGCCATCATGCATGCATTTGTAGACCAAATGGAATTTACAAATACTGAGTTTGTCGATGCCATGAGAAGATTCTTGCAGTCGTTCAGATTGCCAGGAGAGGCCCAGAAAATCGATAGGTTTATGTTGAAGTTTGCCGAAAGATACGTTTTGGGCAACCCAACCGTGTTTGCCAATGCAGATGCGGCCTATATTTTAGCTTATTCGGTCATTTTGTTGAACACCGATTTGCATTCGCCGCAGATCAAGAACAGAATGACCCTTGAGAACTTTTATGCCAATAATTCGGGAATCAACGACGGTAATGATTTGCCAAAGGAGTTTTTGCAAAAGATCTACGATGAAATCTCCCGGAACGAAATCAAGTTGCAGTCGGAACAACACGCTGCTTTATTAGCAGGAGATATCAGCATATCGATCAATAACAATTCCAGTCCAGGGTTCTTTGGCAGCCGTGATTTGAATCGTGAAGCTTATAACTATGCCTCCAAAGAAATGTCCACCAAGACAGAGAAATTGGTCAGAAACTTGGGCAAGAAATTGAAGTCTAATGAAAATGGCACCACGTCAGTATTCTATGCCGCCTCTCATGTCCACCACGTGAAGTCTATATTTGACACCTTGTGGATGTCTATTTTGGCCGGATTGACTCCTCCTTTCAAGGAATACGACGAAGAAGACATCTGCAAGACATGCTTGGAGGGAATCAAGTTGTCGATCAAAATAGCATGTATGTTCGACTTGGAGTACGCCAGAACCTCGTTTATTGGAGCCTTGGTGCAATTCCAGAACTTGAACAATTACGAAGAGATGAAGTCCAAGAACGTCGATGCGATCTACATTATGCTTGATATTGCTATTTCTGAAGGAAACCACTTACACGGTTCATGGTCACAAATCTTGATATCGATCTCCCAATTGGAGAGATTGCAGTTGATTGCTCAGGGAATTGACCAGGACTCTATTCCAGATGTATCTGTTGCAAAGCTAGTCAACAGAGGATCTATTGACAGCAACGCTAGAGCCAGTACAAGTACCAGTTTTTTCAGCCTGTTCACCTCTGCTCCCACCACTGCTTCTCAGACTGCTTCCAACAAGTTCCACAACCAGCATTTGACACAGTACGTGGCACAGCTCTTGACCAAAACAGAGTTAGATGTTGCTATCGACAAAGTATTCACCAATAGTGCCAACTTGACGGGAGAAAGCATCGTTGAGTTTGTGAGAGCGTTATCTGATGTTGCGACCGAAGAAATTGAATCTTCAGGGCAGAGCTCGCACCCCAGAACTTTCTCATTGCAAAAGGTGGTGGACATTTGTTACTATAACATGAGTAGAATCCGTCTTGAGTGGTCGCAATTATGGGCTGCCATGGGCGAGACTTTCAACAATGTAGGCTGCCACAGTAATCTGGCAATTCTGTTCTTTGCTTTGGACTCCTTGAGACAATTATCGATGAGATTCTTGGAGATCGACGAGTTGGCTCACTTCAAGTTCCAGAAAGAGTTCTTAAAGCCTTTCGAGTATATTCTACTTCACAATGACTCGTTGGAAGTCAAGGATATGGTGTTGGAGTGCATAAACAATATGATTCTTGGAAGAGCACAGAACATCAAGTCTGGATGGAAAACCATCTTTGGTGTTTTGACGGCTGCTGCAAGAGAAAAGAAAGAGTCTATGGTGATGAAATCTTTTAAGTTGGCCACTTGGATCAATAAAGAGTACATCGACGAGGTTAGAGCCCAGGATTCTTTTGCGGATTTGGTGGTATGTTTCACGCAATTGGCCAAGAATGAGAGATTCCAAAGAGTCAGTTTGTTGTCTTTGGATGTTTTGCTGAGATTAATCAACCAAGTTGCCCAAATGAGTTTTGGCGATAATGGTAAACAGACTATTGGTGTTAACGGATCAGAAAATGAGAGCAGTGAGAAGAACGACCATTTGGTCAAGCTCTGGTTTCCTGTATTGTTCGGATTCCATGATATTATAATGACAGGAGAAGAATTGGAAGTCAGGTCTAGAGCTTTGAACTATTTATTCAACATTTTGTTTGATTACGGTGAATACTTTGAAGATGATTTCTGGGACTTGATATGTCGCCAATTATTGTTCCCGATCTTCAATGTACTCAGTAATCATTGGGAAGTCAGTGTTGAAGATATCAATAACGATAAGTTATCGGTGTGGTTGTCAACCACATTAATCCAAGCATTGAAGAGCATGATCACGTTGTTTACCCATTACTTTGACTCGTTGATCAAGATGCTTGACGAATATTTGAACTTGCTTATTTCGTGTATTTGTCAAGAGAACGATACAATTGCCAGGATCGGAAGAGAACGGTTGTCGACGCTTTTGGTCGATAATGCGACGAAGTTCACCGACGAACACTGGAAGAAAATTGTTTCTGCCATCGGCTCGTTGTTTGAATTGACCACTGCCACTGAGCTCTTCACGTCTGATCCTTTAAGAGCCAGAAACATTGAGGACCAGGAAAGCGGCGATGTGGGGTCGAAAGTAGACTTAAATGTTCCGCAAACTCCAAACGTATCAGACAATGCTAATGTGCTTGATGAAACCGACGCAAGATTGAAGAAATCTAAAGAAAAGTCGTCAATCGTAGTCAAGAGTGTGCTTCAGCTTTTATTAATTCAAACATTATCTGAGTTGTTTGAGAACGACACATTTTACGAAGCTGTTCCATATGAGTACTTGATGTCATTGGCGGATTTGTTGAAAAAGAGTTATTCATTTGCAACCAAGTTCAACGACGACTACGACTTGAGAGTCAGATTATGGAACGCAGGAGTCATTGAAAGATTACCAAACTTGTTGAAACAAGAATCTTCATCATCAGCTGTTCTTATAAACATTATGTTCAGAATGTACTGCGATGACGAGAAAACATCGATGGGTACCAAGAAGACAATCATGGAACAAATCATTCCTATTTGTGAAACCATTACTGAAAGATATACTGAGTTTGATGAGACCAACCAGCAAAGAAATATCTCGACATGGAAGCCGGTCATCATAGAAATCTACCAAGGCTACGTAGAGCTCGACGACGAGGATTTCATCGCATATTCTCCAAAGATGTACGATCTTACGTTGAGAATGTTTGCTAGAGGCATGTCGCCAGATCTCCGGTCCGCCCTTCGGACGTTTTTGACCAGAGTGGGTGAAGACTTTATTAAGCCAAATAAATAGTAATTAAAGAAATATTAAATATTATACTTTGAAATGAATTTTGGGTAGAATCAGCATCAGATAATAATCTAAACAGGAAATTGTTTCAGATGTATCTGAAACTAGTGCATAGATTTTGGGCATAGAGATGAAAGAAGCAATATGAAACAGAATTTCTAAAAGTCCGGAATTGGCCTTTATGAGTCAAGTTTCAACCACATCAATAAAGATAGAATTAGCGCGAGAACACGTAGAGAGATAAAAGTTGAGTTAACCTAGAGAGGGGAAAAAAATCCAGTGTGCAGAATACAGAGAGATGTAAAGTAACCAGTGTGTAGAACATAGTGGTATAATCCGGTGCGTGGAATACACAGAGGAATAGAAGTGCATGGAATTTTAGAGAGAAAATAGTGGAACCACCCAAGTTGGGAAGTCGCGGGGTGACTCATGGGAAGTGACTTTGGGTGCAAAAACGCAACAACAGATCGCTACGCCTTTGGCTGGAATACTTGAGGATGACATGGTTGAGTTCTGCGTTTGAAAGACAGAGTGTTGTACGTGACGGTGTAGTTGCATCCGGGAAGTTGCTGGTGTGATCCATGAGCAACACAGCGCATCAACACCAGAGCAACTTCTCAAGTGTTCACGTCAGTGCTGGGTCAGTGCTCGGAGAGCCCTACGTACGCCGCGGTGGTTCTATTTTTACCGCCCGGCCTCCAAATTACTCTCGCACATACCATGACACAAAGTCCACAGTTTTGCTCGCTCGACGTCGGTCAGCAAATTTTTCAATATGGATTTTAGCTTTGGTCCGTTCTTTTTGCATTATAGGATAAGCTAATTGATCTAAACATGTCTTTCGAGAACAAGGTATGTGGCAGATGCATTACGGCTCCACGAATGTTGGCCGTGCGCAAAGAATATCACCATCAGTTGTGAATTGGCCATAAGTTGAAGCCTAAAGTGTTCAAGCAATAGGCGCCAAAAGACTCCAGCATGCTTCCAAGAATCGGGGTAAATTACCAATTATTCGATTGGGGTGATACGTGATGGATTCAATACTAACTACAGAATTTATACCACTTGTTGGGTAACGACGTTGAGGATGACAACACACCTCAATTGCCTGTTAGAGAAATCGTGAAGAACAACAACTCCACCAAGAAAGCCGATGTTCCACCACCATCCGCTGACCCAGCCAAGGCCAAGAAGAAGTCCAAGCCTACCGGTAACGAAGGTGCCTTGAAGACCAAGCTTGACAACAAGGCTGCTCCAGGACCAACCGCCACTCCATCCAAGCACTACAAGAAGCCATTTGACCGTCACTCCAGATCCAACAAAGACGACTCCAAGAAGAAGATTAAGCAAGGTTGGGGAACTTCCACCGACAGAGAAGTCGAAGGTGAAATCGAAGGTGAAGAAGACGCCGCCCACGAATTGGCTGCTGAAGCCGAAGAATCGTCCGAGCCAACTGTTCCACAAAGATCTTTCCAAGACTACTTTGCTGAATTAGAACAACAACGTAAGGAATTGGCCGCTGTGTCCTTTAGAAAGCCTAACGAAGGTGCCGAAGACAAGTGGTCCGGCGAACAAGCCATCAAGAAGGAACAAGAAGCTTACGTCCCTGCCACTGTTTCCAAGAAGACCAAAGCCAAGGTCCAAAAGGAAAAGAAGTTTTTGGAAATCGACGCTATTTTCGCCGACGAAAAGGCTGACTCCGCCAGAGGTGACTCCAGAGGTGCCAGAGGCGGCCGTGGTGGTGCCCGTGGTGGCGCCAGAGGCGGTGCCAGAGGTGGCAGAGGTGGTGCAAGAGGTGGTAAGAAGCCTTCTGCTCCAGCAGGTTCTGCTAAAAAGCCTGAAATCAACGACAAGAACTTCCCTTCTTTGTAATTCTCTGATCATCATTGAATCGTTGCCTGTACCAAGTACATCACGAGCACTCACGTAGTTGTATAGCTTATGAACAGTTCTCAAGAATAATGTAGTTGCCATCTATGCCACTAGATGGTGTGTAGAATCACAAACACCACACTAGCCTACACTTATACTACATCATATTAAGGTACCAGGTGAAAAATCAGCAAGTGGTCGCGTGATATATGGCATATTCTGCCAGAGTGACGAGAAGAGAGTGGAGTGTCTAGGGATAGATAGTGACAATACGAGAATATGAGAGTATGAGAGTATTCAAGTCGCGAAAGGTAGCCGTTCTAGTTTATAATGTTGGTAGTGAGTCTTGTTGCCTTAGGCTGTTGTAAATTCGGCAGTGCTAAACGTCATGTGATAAATCTCTCCCCACAAATTGACATCGCCTGAAGACTAACTTAAATCAGATCAACCATATATATTTATAAACATACTTCGGTATACATAGACTAGTTCTATTCGTATCTGTTGAAGATCTCAGCGAAGATGTCTTATAGAGAAAACGCTTCCAGGGCAATTTCTCACTTACATGGCAAATCCAACAGGTATGCAGAATCACATTCAGGTAAGAACAGAGGGATTGCTGCGGGAGCAGCGGCCACCTTTTTGGAATTGGGTTACGACAGAGTGAATAGAGATAAACGGAAGGAGATGAATAAAGAGGTACCCAAAGACTTTGATCCTTATGACGAATTGCTTGACGATTTCTCTCCCGATACCCCCAAAGACGATTCAAAATCAAGCTCGTTTGAAGCAGGCAAAACCCATTTTGTCGATAGCTTTCTCGAACGGTTTATCAAGAACACAATTCCTGATGACTCTCCTGATAAACAGACATTGGAAAGCCGGCTTAAAGATCCTGCCAAGAAGAACAAGCCCGGGCTTTCGATTCGGGTGATCTCGCACAACTTTAAGACCTTGGCCAGTCGCATGGGGGTGTTTTTCGAGCTCCAGTATGGAATTGTGCATGTTGTGACATGGAAGAAACCTAGCAAAACGTTGTCGATGCTTGTGCTCTACACTGCCGTCTGTTTATGGCCCCATTTGGTAGTGGCTTTCCCGATGATCTTTTTGTTATTTGGCATAATTGTTCCTGGCTATTTGCACAGGCACCCTATGAGAACGCCCGAGTTCATCCCAGTCAAAAGAAGAGGCCAGTCGTTTCTCAGTTTTTTTTCAGATGAGAATGAACACAGTATAGTAGAAGACTTGCTTGAACACAACAATATGATGACTGACGATAATGATCTCAGACCAGTGAGTTCCACTAGTGATACCGCATCCACTGTCAGTGATATAGATGAACCATCGGGAGAAAAGATCGAAAAGGATAAAGCCAGGCATGTCAAGTCACGAATGGCATTACTTATCAACATGAGAGACTTGCAGAACTTGACCACCGATCTTCTTAAAGGGTTTGACCAGGCAGAGAAGTTCTGGTTTGAGACCGCTGGGTTCAAAGACGAGCGGCTTTCGACATTTATATTCTACGGCGTAATATTAAGTACGTGGGTGATTTTGTTTTTGGGCCAGTTTATACCCTGGAGACTCATTTTCATTCAGTCTGGCTGGGTGGGCATGATTGTGTGTCATCCTGGATTTAAGAAGTACTTGGTGGAAATGAGCAAAAAGAAAAAGGAGAGAGAAGTATTGAAACCAGAACCAGAAAAAGAGCCTGAATCAGAAGTAAAGAAGTTTGAAAGGAACGATATTATCGTAGATGAGACGCCTGAGGTTAGAGTAGTCGAAGTGTTTGAGCTTCAGAAGAAAAATGTATTGGAAACTGACACTCAATGGGCATTTTACAGATACACCACTTCGATTTTCGATATCAAAAACACTACTAGATTAGCCCACAAAGAGCCCAAGGGCGTAGATCTGCTTTCGAAAGTGCTTCCCGTCAAAGATTGGAAGTTTGATTTGGGTTTTGCCAACAAGTGGAAAATTGACAGAAACCCTAGGGACTTGATTAAAGCCAGATCTTTGAGTCTGGCTGCACTTGAAGTTCATGATGATGAGAAGGAGGGCTGGATCTACGACGTGGTGGAGCTGTTTGATGACGACTTTGCCGTGGAGTTCAGAAGGAGAAGGTTGTACCGAGAGTGTTACCAATATGCCAGACCTGTAAGGACATTTAAAAAGCTTTAAAGCGAAATAAATAGATACAGCTAGGCTAGCTGAAGCTTATTGATTAAGTATCAGCAAATTATTACGTACTATGAAAAGAATTGTAAAGATTGTAATTAATAATCGGAGGCTATAATGTGCTGGATATAAATACCCGAATCTACATTGTAATTCAGGTTGACTTAATACAACGTAAAAAAATCTAAAATATCAATTACCTGATAAATGCAATGTATAGAATTATTATCAATGTCCGGTGTATCTTCTTGAATAACCCCTTCCCTAATATCGAACCTGGCTTACCTAGTTACCAATTATTCTTCAACATATCGTATACGGGTTACTCCGTAAATTTATGCAATTTTCTAAATGTAAGTTCCATTCGTACCATTGTCATATCCTTAGGTATGACGGTGTTAATCGAGACTTGCTTCGTTCCTATTTTATTTGGTTTATGTTGCTTTTGCTCGTTACTCATCATCGGCGATGATACCCTCGAGCAATCTCTTATAACAAGGACTATTTACATCTGAGTAATGTTCGTAGCCACTAGTGAGCGATAGACCGCAGAGAAAGCAAAAGTGCTGCGCACAGTGGCTGCACTTCATTCTGTTACAGCCATCGGTTTTTTCTATTACAATATGGCAAGTAGGACATTCCTTTATATTGGTGCCACTAGTCAACATATTGTTGAACAACTGGTCCATATCATACTCGTCAACCGCACGAGCCAACACTGCCTTCCCGTATTTCGCTCTTAGAACTGCCTTTTCGGTTGAATCATTGGGCATATTAATATACTCCGAAACAACTGTAGCTGCTATGCCCTGGTACAAAGTTTCGTCGTCAGGAGGCTTTTTGCATATAGCAAAGCGTCCGTGCCAAGATCTTCGACAATCGTTGCAAAAGGCATACGAACATTTGGGACATATAAGCAACTTTTCGCCCATATCCTTGCGTAGTATCACCTCTTCGCATCCCACTCTGGGACAGTTGACGAGTCTATGGGGTAATATGGTGGAGATAAACTCATACTGGGATTTTTTGAACAAGGTGTGGTACCGTTTTACAAGTGCTTCTATTTCGGTTAGGGGAGTCTTGCCAGACCTTAAAATTTGGCTGAGGAAATTGAGCGATACTTCTGGCACCAACAATGTATGGACGATCTCTTCAACGTCAGCATTTTTCAGAACCCAGTTGCCTAGGTTGGAGTACTCTTTCTTTTTTTCTACATACTGTTTGGTGCAGTTGTAATTTGGGCAGTGGACTTTATCTACTTCACCCGATGAGATCACACTGGTAAAGTATTGCGAGAGACAGGCACTGCAGAAGGTGTGCTGGCACGGAAACCGAAGGCAGTGTGTTCCTTTGTAGTCTTGCTGGCATATTTCACACGTGAACGTTTGCATTTCAAACTCGTGCTGGAGAGCAGCCAGGTTGTGTTGTACAATCCCATAGTAGTCTTTGGGATCGGTTAACTCGAGGACGGGAGGCACGAAATCGTCGATATTGGAGTGAAAATTGTCATGCATAAACTCGATCAAGTGGTAGAGCACTTGGTCTTTGTAGTCTAGCCATATCTGGTTCAAGGTGGTGTCCAAGTCCGCGAGCTTTGGTTGGGCTAGAACAGTGGACAGAACCGAAATTTGGGGTGGTTCGTCATATGGATACTTCTCAGGCAACTTGAAGCTTAGGTTGACAGGAGGCAAGTTCACAACACTCGAAGACGCAAGTGCTGCCAGGGATTTTTCATCTTCTTGGTTGACTAGCCGGACTTCCACTTGTGCTTTTATCGGTACATCTATTGATCCGCTCAACGATTTATAGTCGATCTTGCAATCGGGATAGATAGCAGAGCACGACTGGAGCTCCTGTACACGTATATCATCGGAAAACTCGAGATCTTCTAAGTCCATTCCCTCGAGCCGACTCACCAAGCTTACGTCTTCTTCCAAACTCATATCATCGAATGTACAAGGCTCTTCTGCTTCATTTCAAATCAGCTTATGTAATGAGATGATAAGCACGATCGATTCAGCCAATTTTCCCGTGCGCAGATAATTAAGGTGAAATTTTGGTGCAAAGTGACGTGTCTGAGAATTGACATTATAATCAGGTATTAGATGGAGAGTTTCAGCAACAGGGTGCGTACGTTCGATGCGTTTCCGAAGGTGGACTCGCAGCACACCGTGAGGTCGCAGCGTGGAGGGTTCAGTACCATTGTGACCATCTTCTGTGGACTCATGATCGTATGGGTGGAGATCGGTGGGTTCCTAGGCGGGTACGTCGACCGGCAGTTTGCAGTGGACAACGAGGTCAAGTCCGATTTGACGTTGAACGTCGACATGTTGGTGGCCATGCCGTGTGAATTCATCCATACCAATGTCATGGATATCACCAGAGACCGGTACTTGGCTGGAGAGATGTTGAACTTTGAAGGCCGGGACTTTTTCATTCCCGATGGTTTCACCATGAACGATCAGAATAATGCCCACGACACACCCGAGCTCGAGGTGGTCATGCAGGAAGCCATGAAAGCAGAGTACAGAGTTCAGGGCGAGAGAGTCAACGAGAATGCCCCAGCGTGTCATATCTTCGGGTCCATTGCCGTGAACCAGGTAAAGGGCGATTTCCACATTACAGGCAAGGGTTTTGGGTACAGAGACCGTCTGTTTGTGCCGTTTGAATCGCTCAATTTTTCCCATGTGATCCAGGAGTTCTCATATGGCGAGTTCTATCCGTTCATTGACAATCCTCTTGATGCCACTGGTAAGACAACTGATGAGCATCTTCAATCGTACAAGTACTTTGCCAAGGTAGTTCCTACCGCGTACGAAAAACTTGGCTTGGTCATTGACACAAACCAGTACTCGTTGACCGAACAGCACCATGTTATTACTGTGGACTCATACGGAAAACCCAATGGGATCCCGGGGATATTTTTCAAGTACGACTTTGAGCCCATCAAATTGTACATCACCGAAAAGAGAATGCCGTTTTTGCAGTTTGTAGCAAAATTGGCCACCATTATCGGAGGTTTGGTGGTGTTGGCAGGGTACTTGTTCAAGTTGTATGAAAAGTTATTGAAGGTACTCTTTGGTAAAAAGTACGTTGAAAAAGATACGGAGAAGAAGCAAGGAGGGATCCTTGATTTTGAGACCCCGTCGAAACATCTATAGAAATAAAAATCCATAGAAAGAAATTGGAAAACAAAAAAACAACAAGTAGACAAAAGCAGCATACACTATGACTAGATAACTTCGAAAGCGCAGCCAGTGGTTAGAAAATCCAGAGTTAAAAGTCAGGCATTTCAGACGAGTGGTATTTTTGAGTAGCATAGTCTTAAGTATTAGGTGTTAAAGTAGAATCCTGGTCTTTCCTAGGCCATTGACTGGATTATACCGTACACTGCAAGGTTCGATTTGTGGTCTCATTTGCAGCTAGTAGTGGATGGCCCCGATCGAAGACATCGCGCACGTGAGTATAAACGTTATGACTCTTCTTATGGAAGCACCACTATAGAGCCTATGGAGCCCATGGAGCCTAAACCAAAGATCAAAAGGAGCAGGAACGGGTGCCACAAGTGCAAGAGCCTCAAGGTCAAGTGCGATGAGAAGAAACCGTCGTGTTCTGCGTGTTTAAAGGCAGGAAGACCATGCGACTATTCCATCAAGCTCACCTGGGGAGGGCCTTCATTTAGAGACACCAAGAGGCGGAAAATAACAAACAATTATAGTCAGCAAATAGATTTTGGCACCGTCAAGAAAGAGACTAAACGAGTACAAGAAGAACCAAGAGAAAAGGAACCAACACCAAAGCCGGCCAGGTCCAGGGGGAATGGCCCTAGTGGGTCAATTTTGCAAGCCACCGAGCCAAATACTATGAAGCAGAAAGATTATATCGCATCCTTTATTGGCGATACTGTTCAAACTCCTAACACGTTCAGTAGCAACTCACAAAGTCCATTTGTGGGGCATGATAAATCTGGTGAGCCTCAGACGGAACCTCTCAATAATCCCAATATATACGACGGAATTGAATCTTTATCGCATGCGTTGCTGAAAATAGTCAATGGGGACCTGTTCCAGCTCCAAAACTCGGAGATTTTCAACAATTACATGTCACATTCGAAGGTGGAGAAACACGAAGAAGCGGGTCAAATTTTAGGGCAAGAAAGTTTGGTAGAAAAGCCTGGGGTGTTGAAAGAATTGAGCGACGACAGCTTAAGTGACTACTCGGAGGATTTGGCCCGAATTAACCAGCTTATGCCTGAAAGACTGCCCAACTTCGTGGGCGATCTCATGTCTCCCAACCCACTAAACTTGTTGTTTCAGAGAACTGCACAGGCACCGCGAATAGAGGACTTTGAAGATATCGAGGATATTGAGGAGATAGTGCTGGAAACCACCTCAGAATCGCCGTACGAACAGATAGTGCCGTACGGTCCGTATGTGTATAGTGAGCTGGACACAGAGAAGAATGGCCATTTAGTAACACCCGAAGAGTTGTTTTCTTCTGTTCCAGCAGAGTTCATGCCTCTACCAGAGATCTTGTTGCATGTTCCATACTACCGTAACTTGATGCATTTCTGGGTAGACGTGGCCTCGGAGCATTTGGTGCCTGCGCCAGCACATATCTATGAGGAGAACCCATTCAAGGTGATCTTGCCTCGAATGGCCATGGAATACCCGTCGATTTTGACCACATTATTGGCATTTTCAGCCAGCGTGAGATCGACTCTTATTCCTGATTCTGGCACCCAAGAAACCGTTATAAACCAGCTACTTTCTCGACTGTGTGCCGAGCTTCTAAAATTGCTTATGGATAAAAAAAGTGCTACTTCTGACTCAGCGTTGGCCACTGTGCTTCTATTGTCTTGCTACGAACAGTACAAGTCGAGAGACTTTGACAAGCACAGGGTGCACACGCTAGGAGCCCGCCAGATCATTATGGCCAGAACGTCGAATGTAGTACAAGGATTGGCAAACAGTAGCCAGGCGTCCAATCTTGGTACTGAAAGCGACATCACCTTCTTCTTGCTCAGATGGTTTGTCTATATCGATATCATCGGGGCCCTTTCGGCCACCAAAAACAACCACCAGTACCTTGCATCCACAGACCAACACAATGATCCAGTGAAGTCAGTGGAAATAATCAATGAGCACTTGGAAGATAAAACTATAATGGATCCCAAGAGAGATATCGACCATCTTTTAGGGTTCGATGTCAAGTTTCTTCCCCATTTCTCCGAGATCGCCTTGCTTATCACCAAAACCGATACCTATTTGGAATCTGTGGACAACGCACCCATCCTCCCTATGGATATAATCCAGCAGGCATTGGAAGTCAAGCACAGGTTGATGAGTGCGTTTGAAGCAGGTGAGCGAAGAAGACAGCAGCAGTTGGACGAAATCATCGATATCAAGACCCAAATGAAAAAGCTCGAGAACGAAAGCACCTCACCTCCCAACCTCAGTAAACTTATAAACCAGGATGTTATTCTTCGCTCCACCAACAAGATGTTTTGCTATATGGGGCTAATCAGTCTTTATAGAAGAGTGTTAAGGATACCGCGACACTCAGAGTTGGTCCAAGACTTGGTTGCAAGCATAGCATCCATAGGCAAAGAGAACATTGTGCCGAGGTCTCCCGCAGACATCTGTACCATTTTCTGCTCCTTCACAGCCGGCTGTGAAGCGCTTGACGGCTCGCATCGTGCTTATTTTGACGACAAGTTTACCAAACTAATTGAAATGGGCAACGTCAATGCATTAAAGGGAAGTCATATTATGAAGAGATGCTGGGAAACAGGTGAGGACTGGATCGATGCCTCAAAGCACTTGGACATCGATATCTCTCTCTTGTGAATAATAGACTTGGAAAAACAAAGGTTAAGTAGACTTATAATATAATAATACAATGTAATTATACTGAAGTAGATGTGCTAACCAAAGATGTAGTGATTAATTTTGCAGCCAATGAGCGGATCACGTGGTGACGGTCATCTCGTCTGTCTGATTAAAAGGTAAGTGGTGTGGTATGGTTCTTTGTGTGAGCTCATAGACTTGCTGAGGTACCGTCACAGTGGCAAGATTGCACGTAACCGTGCTTTTCTTTGTACTGTCTTGTCATATCTACTCATTGGGTTTTGGAGTGCATACTATTGCAAAATTGGTCTGTGACGCGACGACTCGCAGACCCAAAATTGATTTAGTGAAGACCTACAAGATAGTCATTGGGGAGGTCAGAATAGGACAGTCATTTGTAGCAATTCGAGCCTAAAAACAAGTTAACTTAGGCTTAAGTTTGGTTAGTTCTTTCACCATTACGTTTCTCTATGTCTGACATGTCATTGGAAAGTTCCAAGCCAGAGGAGTTCGATACTTTGGTGGCTGATATAGAACAGTCCCACAAAGAACCGGGAACTAGCGATATCCACGAGAGCATTCTCAAGCGATGCATCCAATACTTGAGATCCAACCATGTGGGCCGTCACTGGTACTGCGATCCGTATATGTTCCCCGTATCCACCCATGTGTTAATCCTATTTTCGTTTCCCAACCAGAACTTTCTTCTGGAACTCAAGCCATACATGGCTGAAAGCTTGTCGAAATGCACAGAATGTGTCAAAAAATTCAGTCTTTCCAAGTCCATACTAAGAGAAAACTTTGCCATTACAAAGGGAATACCTATAACTAATGTAAACCACTTTCTTAAGTTGATTACAGACTGGGAAGCCGCCAATATTTCTCAGGTCCTCAAGCTGTACATTGATGAGCAAATAAACTCTACCTTATCTACAGAAAGTACCAAATCGGTTCCAGTTTCTGTGAAATCCGCACTCATGGAATGCTTGAATGTGCCCATAATATTGCGATCCCACGCTAATATTAGAGAATTTTACAAAACAGTCACAAACTACTTATCTAGCAAGAACCAGGTGTTGTTTGACCCCAAGGAGATTCTTCCTGGTATAATATACTTGATATTTGAAGGCACATCGGACCAGAAGTTCTGGGCTGAAAAGTGTTTAAAGGAATTGGCAAATCTGGGGTTCAAACTTAATAAGAACACCCTAACTTCTCCCATTATAGAAGAGTTCAGCGTGCATTTCTACAGAGTCCAAGATGCAAAGTACTTTACAGAACACGTATCCACCAAGTTCTGGTCAGTCTTATTGCTTCTCTTTGACATTGTTGACGATGAATCCTTCATAGATAGACTCAATTCGCCCAAAGATCTTCAGGCCATGAGCGAGTTCACAAACATAAGGCTTTATCCGGTCCTAAGGGTATTTTTCAACAACATCATGTCGTTTATCAAAGAACCATTTCCGGTCCTTTTGAAGCTCTTGAACCAGTTTTTGTGCCGCTTCAAAGCCAATTTCTGGCTATACTGTGTTCCATTTACGTATGTGAATGTCTTGGACGTGGTTTCCAACCCTGAGTTTGGAAGACTTTTATTGTTATTGCCAGAAAGTGACGATAAAGGCTTGTCTATAAAAGATATCACCCAGTGGATTCCTAGCCTCATGACTACTTTGAGTGAAGCTCAGCAACAAACAGCCAGTATCAGACTAGGAACTTTCTTGTTGAAACACAACGCTGCACATAAGACGAAAGATACCCCAAGTAATCCAGTCGACAGGTCTAAACTAGATACGCTAGACTTGATAGCATTTGATATTCTTCTTCAGTCTTTTAAAATCGGCAACCAGTCCAACGATTTTAGAAACAAAAACTACTCGGTCAACCTCCTAAGGAGAAGAGAAGTTAGAGCTATTCTAGAGTATAATGCCGATACGGTGGTGGATTTGGCAGTGACGTCAGATTTGAGTCCGTGTATCAAACTTATATCGGAAGCATTGGAATACGATCTTGCATTGCTAGCCCACAACACCAGTGTATTGCTACAGAATTCGGAACCTGCGTCATACGACTCGTTCCCTTCCCTATGGCAGAGTTTGGCCAAAAAACCTATTTATTCTCATAAAAAACTCACCACTGAGATATTGCGTGTGTTGAAAAATACCTGTTGTTCAATCGAGTTTGTCACCAAGAAGTCCGAAGAAAACGGCGCAGTGGGTGCCAATAAGAAACTCGTCGAAGCCAAAAAACTGCACAACTCCAATGTTTCTCTTATTTTCAAGCTCTTGGCTACATTGTTGGAAAAAATCAGTTTGGCGGACCCGTCATTAATTAGAGATATATTCATCAGTGTCGATGGACTGATAGCTATCTGGTCATGTGTATTTTCTCCTTTGGTCAACCAGGCTGCTTTGGATATTTTGTATCAGGTGTTTGACATTGGTATTGGTGGACGTTTAGAAGCTATTCAAGAGCTTTTATCCAACCATTTGAAGCCAACCCTTGTTGCAGTCAATGAAAACTTACAGAACTTGATCTTGATGGAAGCTTTTGAACCGTGCCCTAAAGCTATTAGATTGTTGATGGATATAATCAATGGTTTATGTGATCCTCTTACAGGTGTGTTATCTTCCAACTCATCACTGAATTTTGGTGATTGTATTCCACAAATCCAGTTGTTGTGGAGTAGATGTTGGGCGTTTTTGGTCATGGTATACCAAAAGACTCTTGTGTGGGCAAACTGGTATCATCTTGATGATTTGATTGAATTCACCAGAGACACCCTTGATTTGAGTCACATCCTCTTGAACTCCTTTAGATCCATTATTGACAAAATCGACCCTTCTAAAGAAACAGTTGACCAACTCTTCACTTCTTTCATGGATGCATTCAAGTCTGTTGTCGTGTGGCTTAGATTAGGAGATATGTCTTTGCTAAACTCTTGTGTTGAGTTGGTTTTCAATGGGTTTGATTTGGCCAAAGAGTTGAAGTTTCCAGTGGATTCTCAGTTCCTTGAGACCTTTGTAAAGTATGGTACCAAAGCCAAGAAGTTCAACAATAAATTGACCGAAAACCAAAGACTGCAGATCTTGTCGAAAGCCAGAGACTTCGATGACGATTTAGTCGATAGAATCGTCCTTGAAACACAACAGCAGAGAAGTAAAAGAAAGTCCAAAGAGGTCATTGACTTGTCTGAAGAATACGATAGTGCTTCAACTCCCGAGCCTGCAGGTGCTACCTACAAATACCAAACCCATGTTAAGCCTCCTAAGCAGCAGACTTTGAGTAGATATGGAGTAGTTACTTCCGCTCCACCGGTAGCACCAGCACCAAAAGATATCAAATCACTGAGTCTTGACTCAATTAGAAAAGATTTGAAAAACTCAAGAGCTCCTTCTCTCAAACCTGCTGGTCCAGTTATTGCTCCTGCGGCCCCTAGACCAGCAGGATTTAATTCTCGTAGACCAAATGCTCCGCCGGCAGTTGGAAGATCGTTGAACAGTTTGAAGAAGAAGTCTGCTGTGGATTCAGACAGTTCTGAAGACGAAGAGAATGTTGATTTCTCTGATCTTTTCGTTGATAAAAAGAAAAAGCCAAAGGTCACGGAGGTTGATATCCACGGTAGACCAATACCTTCCGGAGTCAGTCGTCAAAACAAGATTGACCTAGCTCGTAAGGCAGAAGAAAACATGAGAGCACGTCTAAATGTCAGCTTGAAGCCTTTGTACAATACTATTTTGAGGTGGAACTACAACTCAAATGATGCTTATCCGTTTGGAGATAAAGATACCTACCAGCCCATTCAAAATAGTTATCTGAATGTCAAAGAGTATGTCAAGATCACCGAACCTTTGTTGATGTTGGAGTGCTGGCAGGGTATTCAATCGGCCAAGCAGACTGGCCAGGAAGAGCCATTCGAATTATTAGTCGGTAGCAGAACCAGTGTCGATGGTTTCTTTGATGTCTATGCTTCTTGCCGTAAGAGTGTGCTTGCAGACCGTAAGATCGGAGACTCCGATCTTTTGGTATTGGGTTTCGCTTCCGTTGAGGAATGTAATGGTACTTCTGGCGATATCAGAGCATACTTAAAGGGCCAAAATAGTAGAACATGTTTGGCCAAGGTGCGAGAAATCAAATCTGCCAACTCCGAATTCTCTGATATCACCTTAAGAGTTTATCCTAGCGGATCTATGATGGGGGTGTTGACACCTAAATCGTCGATTGTGGCCATGAAAGTCATGCAAATGATCACGGTAGAAAGAGAATTCAGCTCGTTGAAAGGGTTACAGTACTATGATCTTAGTGACGCTATCATCAATGCCAAACCCAACGATCCTGTTAAGATCAGTGATGAGGACGCCAACAATATGCGTAGGCTATATGATGTTAACAAGTCGCAAGCAATGGCTATCATGGGATCCTACAACTCCGAGGGTTTCTCTCTTATCCAGGGTCCTCCTGGTACTGGTAAGACCAAGACTATTCTTGGGGTTGTGGGCTATTCATTGTCCCAGCAGATGAAGGAGGGAGTTATTGAAGTCCCAGGCGAAAGCCTGGGTCCTACTTCAGGCGAAAAGAAGGGTAAGATCTTGATTTGTGCCCCAAGTAACGCTGCTGTCGATGAGTTGGTTCTTCGTCTTAGAAACGGGGTAAGGAACTCGAAAGGTGAGCAGATGCCGCTTTCAGTCGTCAGATTGGGCCGTAGTGACGCTATCAATGCGTCTGTTCGTGATCTCACGTTAGAGGAGTTGGTTGATAAAGAATTGCAATCAAGAACTTCGATGGATACTTCCACAGATCCCAACATCAGAGTTGCTCATACCAATTGCATCGCTGAAAGAAACAAAATCAGAGAACAATTGAATGCTGGAGATTTATCTGCTGACGAACAGACAGCGCTTGAGACCAAGTTGAGAGAAGTCAACATGAAGAGAAACGAATTGGCCAAGAAGTTGGATGAACAGAGAGAAAGAGTCTCGATTGCTTATAGAACAAAAGAAATCGAAAAGAGAAATATCCAGGCCAAGATCTTGACCAATGCCCAGGTCATTTGTGCTACGTTATCAGGATCAGCACACGATTTTCTTGCTAAACTCTCGGTCAATTTCGACCAGGTGATCATCGACGAAGCGTGCCAGTGTGTGGAATTATCAGCTATTATTCCCTTGAGGTACGGATGCAAAAAGTGTATCATGGTCGGAGATCCCAACCAATTGCCTCCAACCGTATTATCACAGACCGCCGCGTCGTTAAACTACGAACAGAGTTTGTTTGTCAGAATGCAGAAGAATAACCCAGACTCGGTGTATTTATTGGATGTTCAGTATCGTATGCATCCAGACATTTCCCAGTTCCCAAGCTCGGAGTTTTACCATTCGAGGTTGAAAGACGGTCCAGATACCAGAGTATTGAACGAGAGACCTTGGCACCAAAGTTTCCCATTAACGCCGTATCGGTTCTTTGATATTGTCAGTAGCCATCAAAGAAACGAAATATCTCGATCATTGTTCAATGCGGGTGAAGCCAGAGTTGCTCTTGAAATAGTGGAGAAGCTCATGAAGATCTTTCCTGAAAATGAATTCAGTGGTCGAGTGGGTATCATTTCGCCTTATAAGGCGCAGATCAATACTCTTAAAGACATTTTTGTTCGAAAATACGGGAAAATGATATTATCAGAAATCGATTTCAATACCGTCGATGGGTTCCAAGGCCAAGAAAAGGAAATCATCATTATGTCGTGTGTAAGAGCCAGTGAAACTGGTAATGTTGGGTTTTTAAGTGATATCAGGCGTATGAATGTGGCCTTGACAAGAGCCAAGACATCTTTATGGATTCTTGGTAATTTAGAGTCGTTGTCAAGAAATGCAGTATGGAAACGTTTGCTTCAAAATGCCAGTGAAAGAGACTGTGTTACGAAAGCAGGACCAGGTTTCCTCAATTCCATACAGATCAACAATACCATGCCGTCCAAAAGATTGAACAATTCCCCTCCCAATCATGAATTGAAGAGATTCAAACCAGAGCCCCAGGAACCTAAAAACTACAATACTAAAGAGAACCAGGCTATTAAAGAAGAGACAAAGTCCCGTTCTATTAAAGAGGAGCCCAATTTTTCAAATGAACTCCCCAAAAAACCAAACATAAAGCCTGAATCTGGCAAAGTACAGCCGATAAAGAGCCTGGTCTTCAGTTCCGATTCATCTAATCAAGCTCCGCGTCCTGTTAAAAAGAACATGCCTACAGTGTACAAGTCCCCTACCACTACTGGAGCTGTACCTAATCCAAATGGACCTAGACCAAGCAGCAGCGGAGCAATCCAGCCACCGTCGAAAAAGCCAATCAAACCAACGTCATCAGGGACAATTCGAAAAAATCCCTCTAGCATATTTATCAACTCTAGGAAGCCGCCCAAGAGACAATAACCCCAGCATAAAAATAGATTAAATAAATTAGATTAATTACTAGTCATTATAGATTCAAGGTTATTTACTTGGTGTTCTGTCAAATGAGCTCTCGAGAGATGCACCCGAAGTAGAAGAAGCGATATCCTCGACGTTGATGCCTGTAGTGGGTGTAGGAGCCTTTGCCAAGTTGGGTTTGCGAAATGAGCTTGAGTCATGATATCTGGGTTTCTTGATGCTCAATTCTTTGAATTCACCAAGAACCTTTTCATGACTATTATCGTTAGATATCATAGTCAATGCTTTGACCAATGCTTGGGTTTCGTTCATGAAAGATCTATAGAGAAAGTTGTCGTCAGGCGAGCCTTTGCTGTTGGCCAATGTAGATTGCAACGACTGTATTTTGAGTCGAATATAGTTCAAATTGTCCACAAGTATATCAGAAACCTTGGAGTTCTTGAGATCATGTCGTGAACTGATAGAATCGGCAACCTGTTCCGAAAGCAACGCTTCTTGTGACTTGAGTCTATCTGTTATATCCTTCCAAACAAGACTATATTCATGGTAGGCGGCTGCATCCTTTGAGGCAGTTTGGGTCAAAGAACTAAGGGCACTGACCTTATGGTCCAAAAAGGTGATTATTGGGTCCAAATCAAGCTTCTCTGATATGGTATTTGTGGTGTCGTCAACAACTATGGATTGGTTGGACTGTATTTGATGGTCAGGAAACAACTGCGCTATCAACTTCATGAGCTGGCCCATGCGTTGCTTGAAATGCGACGACACCACTGCTCCTCTCTCGAAACCTGCTTCGTAAGCTTGCGAGCCATCATCTCCCTTCTTTTGAGCCTGTCGTTTCTTGTGGTCTTCACTAACAGAAATTGGAGTCTCTGGTATTACAAACGGCTGTATTCCCATCGTACTTTTTCGTATGGGTTCAGGTTCATCAATAGGTTTACTAATAGGCTTTGGAGCTTCTGTTTTTGGTATATTAATCTGTGGCATTGGAGCAGTTGTTTTTGGGGTTGGTGGCTTAAAAACAGTGGAGCTGCTCATGTACCCATCCATAAATGTGATGTTGACTGGGATCGAGCGAATTAGATTTTCTGTGTTCATAGGAGAACCGCTAGTATTGAAGAACTCCAAAAGCGCTTGCTTCCCTTGGTTTTCTATACCTTTAAATAATTCCACGTATTTCGAAGTTTTGCTTTCTAGTACCGAGCTCGTAGTATCGATTTCGGCGTTTATAAGGACCTTCTGAGCTCTCAAATTAGCCAATTTCACTTCAAGCTGGCTGATTTCTGAGTCTATCTCGTGCGATTTATCGAGCAAATTGGATAGTTTGGTGCCGTGCTTATTAGTAGGACTCTTGATATGCTTGATCTTGTCAAGAACGTGGTTTCTTTTCTTATCCCACTTTTCTAGCCTGCGGAACATCCTCTCTGTCTGGTCAATCTCCTTCAAGTAGAGCTCATTCATCGAGTAGTAGCCTTCCGATAACTGTTCAAAATTTTGACCGATCATGGACCTGACTCTGTCAAGTCTGCTATCGCCATTTTCAAGATACAATTTGTGGTTTTGGACATTATGGTCCAATTCCTTTGATATGATCTTGGTCTTGTTGGTCAAGAACTGGAGCGGGGTTTCCGACGAGTCTTGAGTAAAATGCTGAGGAGTAAAGTGCTGGGAATTCAACTCCTTTGATATCATCATCGATGGGTTCAGGAAGAATTCATGCTCGGGTATGTCTTCATTCGTGTCATCCTTGAGAGATCTCGGCAAGACAAGCTCGGCCGGGTTTATGTCTTCATCGTCAGAAGACTCGATGTAAGAATGCTTGGGAAGTCTAGAGCTGGCAATTCTGCTGGCAATTCTGCTGGCGCTTGTCCTATCTACACCTAGGTTAATTGATTCGAACACACCCAGCATTGGCTATACTGTTCCTTTGGGGTAAACTTTAGATTGTGACCTAAAATAAGTTACGTAATCGCTGATAAGAGAAATGATGCGAAGGAAGACGAGCTCAGATGTGGGAGATTAGCGGGAGAACAAGCGTAAGAAAGTAGATGGTGCTGTTATATTCACAATAGAATGAATCATTCACCTCCTCCTACATATTGGGGTCCTATGTATCTCCTTTGGCCTGTGGTGGCTGCAAATGCCTCTGTCAATTCTGTCTAGGTCTCGCAGGCGCGACGCGAAAATAAAGTTAGCTACACGAAGCAGTTAATATGAGGACGATGAAGGTACTATGTGTGGCGGAAAAGCCTTCGATCGCCAAGGAGGTGGCGGGGATACTAAGTGGGAGGTCATTCAACACCAGAAAGAGCAAAAACAAGTATATTATGAACTACGATTTCAAGTACAATTTCGGTGGCCACGGCTTGTGCGATGTCACCATGACGTCTGTGGTGGGCCATATCACCAACCTAGACTTTCCAGCGTCGTACCAGTGGGGCAAGTGCATTCCAGGGCGACTCTTTGATGTTGAGATCATAGAAAAAATCACCAAACAAGACGTGTTTGACAATATCTCCAAAGAGGCGGCGCGGGCCCACAAGTTGATGATATGGACTGATTGCGATCGAGAGGGTGAGTATATTGGGTACGAGATATTCAAGGCGGCCAAGTTGGGCAAGCCTAGTTTTCTTATTGAGGATGTATGGCGGGGCCGGTTCTCGCATCTAGAGCGGACCCATGTGATAGAAGCTGCCAATAATCCCAAGCAGCTAGATATGAAGGCGGTCGAGGCGGTGGCGTGTAGGATGGAAGTTGATTTTCGGGTGGGTACTAGCTTCACCCGGCTTTTCACCGACAATTTGCGCCAGCACAAGGTCATAGAGAAAAAGGAGTTGGCGTCGTACGGGACGTGCCAGTTCCCTACGCTAGGGTTTATTGTGGACAGATACAAGAGAGTCAAGAACTTTATACCGGAAACATTCTGGTACTTGGCCATAGAAACGAAAAAAACGGTTTCGGGAAGTAACGGGCCCGTAGTCACGCCTTTCAATTGGGTGACGGGCCATTTCTTTGACCGGCTCTATGTGCTAACGTTGTACCAGCAATGTCTCGAGCATAATGAGGCTATTGTCACCAAATTAGAGCTGAAAAGAACTACTAATTGGAGACCGTTACCTCTTACTACCGTCGAGCTCCAGAAAGACTGTTCGCGTATTTTCAAAATGAGCGCAAAGAGGTCGTTGGATGCGGCCGAAAAGCTCTACAACAGAGGGTTTTTGTCGTATCCCAGAACTGAAACAGACTCGTTTCCTGCTGGGATGGACTTTGGAGCAGTGATCCAGAAACAAGCACAGGACTCTAGGTGGGGACACTATGCGGCGAGCTTGGTGCAGAACGGTTTCGAGGTTCCCAGAAACGGTAAGCATGATGACAAAGCGCATCCACCTATCCACCCGGTAAACTACGTAGAATTGGGTTCTATAACGGCCCCAGACGAAAAAAAAGTGTATGAGTATGTGGTGCGACGATTTTTGGCGTGCTGCTCCAAAGATGCAGTGGGTCAACAGACCACAGTAACTTTGAAGTGGGGAGACCAGTTTTTTAACACCTCAGGACTCATGGTCTTAGAAAGAAATTACTTGGATGTATACCCTTATAAAAAATGGGAAAGCACCAAACAACTTCCCACTTTTACTGAGGGTGAAGCTGTACCGATATCTAGTGGAAAAATGAAGGACGGAAAGACCAGTCCTCCCAAACACATGACAGAACCCGAACTTATCGCTCTTATGGATGCTAACGGCATAGGCACAGATGCCACGATTGCAGAGCACATAGAAAAGATTCTTTCAAGAGGCTATATAGTAAAGCAAAAACAGGCCTCGCACGAGTATATAGTCCCGTCACATCTAGGAATGGGCCTTATTGAAGGCTTGGATGCCATGGACTTTGACAACATTCTGCTTTCCAAGCCTTTTTTGCGCAAGCAGTTGGAAAACTCGCTCCAGGACATAGTTGACGGGTCAAAAACAAAGGGGCAAGTTCTTGAAAATGTCAAGCACACCTACCGCCAGGCATATGTTGTCACGTCCCAAAACATGGTGTCGTTGGCCCAATCGTGCAAGGACATGCTTGAACGTGGTACCCAGTAGGGACGCTTACGTAAGAGCAGTCGTGTGGCTTATGTAATCCACGCGATAAATCCCACCTCCAATCCGAAACCATCAACTACTACCAAGCCAGATACGATGAATGGATTCGGTAAAAGCGGATTCGGTAGCGGTGGGTTTGGACAGAGCAACGGTGGTGGTGCTAGCCTGTTTGGCCAAGGTGGGTTTGGAAGCACCGGTTTTGGCAAGGCTGCCACCAACAACAGCGGAGCGTTTGGCCAGTCAGGTTTTGGCCAGGTCGGGTTTGGCAAGCTGGGTTTTGGCCAGAGTGCCCAAACTGGCACAAGCTCGTCGGGTTTTGGTCTGGCGGGTTTTGGAAAGTCTCTGGGGGCTTTTGGCTCATTAGGCGGTGGAGCTTTTGGCTCGTCTACAAACACAGCTCCAACTTCCACAAGTGCATTTGGGAACTCAAACTCTACAAACACATCATCAGCTTTTGGAAACACAGCTCCAACTTCCACAAGTGCGTTTGGGAACTCAAACTCTACAGGTGCTTTTGGAAATTCAAACTCTACAGGTACCAGTGCTTTTGGAAACTCATCTACTGGTACTGGTGCATTTGGAGCACCGGCCTCTTCTAGTCCCTTCGGACAGACGACATCTTCCAGTGCCTTTGGCACTAGTGGATTTGGAGCTGCCTCCAATCCATTTGCTGCTGCAAACAACTCGACCAAATCGGCCTTTGGCGCTGCAAAACAAGCCTCTCCTTTTGGTGCCACACAACAAAATCCATTTGCTCCAAAAGAGAACAAGCCATCACCTTTTGGTACTACTGAAAATAAACCGTCTCCGTTTGGTACTAGTGGGTTTGGCTCAAATCCCTCTCCCTTTGGCACCGCCAATAATACCGCCAATAATACCTCCAATAACAACACCAATATCACCTCTGCCTTCGGAGCCTCGCCGTTTGGTAACGCTGCTGCATCTACACCTTTTGCCGGCGCTTCCAGCTCGCCATTCGGCAACTCTACTCCATCTGCATTTGGCCAACCTGCCTCCAACGCGTTTGGCAATACATCCAACACAGGATTTGGTCAACCATCCACAACACACAACGCGGGAACCTCACAACCATCTCTGGGAGATGCCATTGATCTTGATCCAACCATTGTTCAATTGTTCCAGGCCGATTTGTTCGAGCTCGGAAAAGTCCCTGATCTTCCGCCTCCAGTGGCTCTCATCTCCTAATGTACTATATACCTGTAATTTAATGCCTACAAATAAACAAACACATACATACACGTACATAAACCATTTGATACAAACCCATTGAAATCTCGTAAAAGCACAAACTATGTAGGTAGTGAGCTTGAAAAGTAAATACTGTAAAGCTATATGTAACTAAATATGATGATATTATTCAAATTTCGTTGATTTCTCCTTGACTCTTTATTCTCTTGCTTTTCCATCTATACTTCCTCTTTCTCTTCTATCATTCCAATCTGCACGTGCATTATGCAGATAAAAAATACACGTCAAAATCAAATACTCAAGTCAGCCTTATGACATGATTTGTATCGAGTGTGCTTACCAGAACATAGATCGCTTGTACTTCAAATACAAAAGCGAGTACATAAAGTTGACCATATGTCCTCAGTGTGGAAAGATTGCCGACAAGTACATCGAGTACGACAAGGTGATCTTGTTCATCGACATTCTCTTGCTCAAAGCTTCGGCTTATAGACACTTGGCTTACAACGTCACCGAGAACAAACTCAGCTTACAGAACAGTGTTGGGTGGCTCAAAGATCTGGTCACAAGGTTCGGAAACCTATTTCGGTTGATAGTCCTTGTCATTCTCTTTGAGGTGTATCTTACGTGGGCGCACGAAGAAAAAGAGTCTACGCACAGTGTGGCCATAGAGTACATATTGAGCCAGCAGGTACAGTATCAGTACATATACTTCTTGGCTCGTCTGGTTGTGGAGCAGGTGGTTCTCAACTTGACGATCCAAACACTCTTTACCATTTTTTTGGGGTGGGGTAAAAACAAGAATAAGAACTTGCCTGAAAAGTACCAGAAACACTACAATGTTTCGGTGCTACTCTTGACAGTGTTGGTGTCGAGTTCCATCAAGTTGTTTCCTATTCTCATGCTCATTTGGCCCTACGACAAGACGGCCATTTCTGGTCCTATCATCAGTATCATTGGCTTTCTCAATATGATAGACGCGTTGAGAAGTGTCACCAACAGCTCATACATTTCTGTGGCCATTCTCCTATCCATTTCAACCATTTTCAAAGTGGCAGCTTCTCGTTTTGTGCTGGCTCTACTAGTCACATACTTTTCAGGCATAGATGTTCATACAATTCTAGACAATGAGTACATGGACGTCATTCGCCTGATCAACTCGTATAAAGATCTATGGCTCAACTTACGAGATAGCATACTAGCATAATGATAAATAAATAATTATAATTATATTAATCCCACTGCTCAAACGCTTGTGACTTTCTGATGGTAAGCCCGTCATTCTTAATCATCAATACCTCGTTGCCGTCAATGGCAATCAAAGGACCATCTAGATCATTGATTAGGTTGGGAAAATCATACGTCTTGTTCAATTCTCTACGTTCGTCTAGCGTTCTCTCGTTCAGTGACCATGAGTTTTCTTCGTCCCCGGTATCCCGCTGATTAATCTCTATGGATCTCAAGGCGACGAATATCGATAGTGGGATGTAATTCTTTTGGAATGTCCACAATAACGACATGGTTAGCAATGGGAGAGGCGCCAAGAACGATGCGCATATGTATGCCTTTTGTAATGCCAAAGTTCCTACCATGGTAAGCTGGAAGATTAATAAGCCAAGCACAATTCTTCTAAACACCAACGGCCATACCTTACCTGTAGAGTGTGGAGGATGGACGCAAGCATACAACAATTGGTATTTGCATACAAAATAGCCCATCACAAAGTAAACGAGCCCAGCACTTAAGATCTTACTTGACATCACCGAATATACTATAGTGATAATAAAGATTAGCATGGGCTGTGGCAATTGCAAGCCAAAATTGAATACTGGGGGCTTGTACAATTTCAAGTGGTCTCTGGGTGTTTTACACCAAAAAAGACTTCCTAACGGGAACTTGAGCAAGTTTCCCAACAAGAGTAGTTTATACGGGAATATACCCAAGCCCTGTAAGATAATCAAGTCGACGTAAAACAACGAAAGGTCTCTCAAAGACTGGGCCAATTGGTTGGCGATTTTCGTGGTATCACTCAATGATGCTGTTCCAAATAATGTAAAGATAAGGAAGAGATTGACGAAGATATAAAAGAAGTTCTTGGATACCGACGACAATTCCTCGTCGCTGTGTGAAGTGTAGCCCTGGCGGGTGGTGATCCAGATATAGAAGTACGGAATGATCATGTTCAAGATAGTGAACATATAGGTCGGCAAGAGTCCAGTAATTAATGTTTCTGCCAACTTGGAAGATTTCAACAACTCGCCCAATTTGGGCCATACTTTGGATATCGATTTGATATTAAGAAAGTTGGCTAGGTACCGAACTGGAAATACCAACAACACACTCAAGATACCGATGAATATGGTGGTCAAGAAGATTCTGGTATTTCTTTCCTTTCTTGAAAGACACAAATTATCCCACTTAATGTCGTGAGGAGCAGGCGCCAAGTTGGTAATAAGATGGTTGATTTTTGGATCCAAGACCGCCTGGGCCACCATTTGTGCTTGTGCTACGGTTTTCATGGTAATGAACGATGTAGAAGTGGCTGGGTATTCTTTCTTACGAGCTCTTATAATCTCCTTATCGATAATATCGAGCTTTTCAGTATAATGGTTTATAGCATCGACTTTGGGTCCGAAAAGTCCAAAAAGACCCTTGCGTATTTTGGGTCTGGTGTTGAGTTCATCGTTTAAAAGAGGCAATTCACTGGCTTCGTCTGGGTTGGGAGCGTTGTGAAATATTTCACTGACCTGCTCAATAATTGACCGAGGAGGACTGGTACTAGCTATACTGCTAGGTGACACTTCTCGCTCGTCAGGCTGATCAGAGTACTGATCACTCAAACCAAACAGATCGCCCACATTGGGATGGAGACTGGACGAAAGCAAATCGCTCTTCTTTGTTATACCATTCTTCTTAAAGTATTCCACCCATTGAACCTCTAAATTTCTCAAAATCTTCTTCCTGAGGTGGAAAAGATTGTTCAAGCTAGACCATTCCTTGACGGTGACTACTGCATCGACCTCTCCGATTCCTAGACTTTCAATGTGTCTCTTCAAATCTTCTTCATCTCTCAATATCGGCGGAATACCAGAAAGTTTGATTGTTCTATCGGTCACAGAGTTCTGTTTACCCAAATACGTCTGGCGCATGTTGATTATTTTGACTGTCTGCTTGAAGAGGAAGTAGCTGACAATAAACGTAAACACGTAGGTAAAGACCGTGTACATCCACAAAAACTTCTGGTACGAGTTCTCTTCGTCCGTGAGCTCCAACTGGGGTACCAAAAAGTCCAAAAATCGCTTAACAATGATGTTTTCGTCTTCGTCCTCACTATCACTGGGATAGTCCAGGTCGAGTTTTCCCGTGAATTTGTACCTGATGGGCGATATTATGCAAAGCGACAACACAAGGCACGCCAAGATGATACGAATGCACATTTTGAAGAAACCTAGAAATACCACCGCATCCAAACCGGCGTGGTCCAAGATCTGCTGTTCGCTTACACCATACACCACGGGGATCCAGCCAAACAACGACTTTGCCGGTACTCTCGGTAAGTTTCTTCGAGACGCTGAGTGGAGGTAGTTGCTGTTGAAGTTGTTGAAGTTGGCCACGTAGATTTTGGGGTACCGTACTCGGAGGATGGAGAATAAGAGAAAGGCTGAGAGGCCCAAGACGAGCGAGATAATCACCTGATACCGAGCGATACGGGCAGTCGAGGGCCTGTAAACGTTGTCGTCATGTTTGTGTCCGGAACTTAACACGTCGAAATCGGCCATTAGCTCTTGCGTGTTCCTTACAGTGTTCTCTTACAGGGTTGGAGGCAACAAGCCTGTTGCTACTTTGATAGACGTGTGACAGTTGGTGCGTCACGTGCAACATGCACGTCATTATCTATTTGGGTGCAAAAAAGATAAGTAGCTATATGTAGTGATGTATGATGAAAGCTGTTATCTAGTTAGCCTTATGAGCTCAATATACGTAGATTTATTGGTTTAGTCTATTGCTGGAGCCTTAGGGCAGGTGGTCCCTGAGTCAATCGGAATGCCGATGCCTAGTTGAGGAACAACCTTGTAGCAGAGAAACTAAAGAATTGAGTCGATGGTCAGTTTCTCTTTATTGGTTTGTGAATCTGGTCCTCTGTGTTGGTTTATGAATCTCTCTATTGTTTGTGAATCTGGTCCTCTTTACTGGTTGGTGTTTACGAACTACTTCTATTCTGGTATTCTCCTCTTCTTCGTGGTTGATGATTAGTTTTTTAGCCTTCTTTCGTGGTTCATGTCATCGACGATGTCTTCCCTATCCTCCTATTGGGCTGGCTCAAAAAAGAGCTTTTTAAGTTACGTAGTTCAGTCTCAAGCCGCGAAAGACGGTTATTGCACTGGTTTTGCGACTCAAGGATTTGTTCAAGAAGCCCATGTGTGGTTGGATCGGGCTTGTGCCGTTTGTGGTCGTGGTTGTCTGATTTCTCAAGGTCTGGATGAGAAAAGTTATGAGAAGATTCGTATGATTTGACAGGAATGGGCGGGGCAAATACAGGGTTTTTACTCAGTCCGCTGGGGTTGGGCCCAACCATCATGGGCATGACACGTAAGCCCGGATGGTGGGTGTGGGGATCCACTGGAGCCTGCAAAATCAGCTCAGGCGGGGTGTATTTAGGAAGCACTGATTTGGGTGTACTTACATTGAACTTGGTAGAGTCCACACCACCAAAATCGCCGTGGCTGTTAACATTTCTATCGTACTCGGAAAGCCCATCACCCTTGTCCATATCTGATATATTGGCCGCCAGATAATCTTGTGGAGCTAATTCGGACATGCTCGACTTGGAATACCCCATACCGTGCATATTATTCATGGTAGCATTGTTTCGTTGGTCTTTATTGGATTTCTTTGTGTTCAAATAATCGATCAAGTTTATCATAAGATCGTCGTTTTCATTGATTCCCAACTCCAAAACTGCTCTCTGCTTGCTGGCCATCTTCTTTTCCATATTCTTCTTTAGTATTTTAAACCGGTTATTGATGGTTCTGGTCTGTACAATATGGGAGTTGCATTTACGATTAAACTCGTCTAGCACCGTGGCCCACGTCTTGACAGCACTTCCTCTGGTGAACAATTCCTCCCTGTACTTTGTGATCAACTCCAATAGGTAGTTATCAGCATCGTAAGTGAATTGGAACGTGCTTCGTTTAGGCTTGGAGGCGTCCGGGGCATCCTCAGACGCGCTAGGCTTCTTGGACGTTCGGGGCATCAGCTATTGGCAATTGGGCAAGTAGACTAACTTTGACACGCAGGTATTAATACAATTGGGTCGTGGTCAACTCGATAAGTCTCGTTGTCTTGGTCGTTGTCTTGGTGGTATCTGTTTGATTTAACGATATGTTCCGATTCTTTGTTATCAGTGCGATAAAAAAAAAAAGGTGGTTAAAATCTCGTAAAATCACTTCAAAATCAGCTCGGTAAATGTGCGTGTTGACATGAGCCATTCTTACCTATACACCAAGCGGTTTATAGACAAACAGGTGAAGATATTGGGCCAGCCACTTGAGCTAGACTCGAGATTGCGCAGTATTATAGAGAATCCAGATGCTCATCGAGATCCAGACAGTGATGGAGAGACAGAGTTGGGACAGGCCCAGTTGGCGAAAATCCTAGCTAAAGTCAATGTGCGATTGAAGCGCCACAACCACAACAGTTACTCGAGCCAGATATCTCACCAAGTCATACAGCAAGTTCTCAAGTTGGAGCAGACCAAAATCCAGGACGTGAACCGGCAATTGGCGAGGGTACGCACAGTGATACGGCCGTTGATGGTGGCTGAAAGTGAGGTTATCGAGCAAGGAATCGGAAGACGCGGTATTAATGAGCTTGGAGAGTTGGTGAGAGAATTGCCTGAGTCCAAATACTTGCTTGCAAGAGGAATAAATGAAGAGGATGACGAAGAGGATGACGAAGAAGATACCAGTGAAGATGAGGATCAACTTGAGGTGAATGCGCTTGTTGTTGATGAACATGAGAAAGTAGACCAATCGCACGTATCCAAAAGAAGGGAAAGAAAACGGATAAAAGAGCAGGTAGAGACTTCTTTAAGTAAGGAGACACACGCGCTTTTGCAGCAGTACGATGATTTGCGCCAACAGCTAGAAAAGTTGCACGCGGAGTTGGAGTACAAGGTTGAAAAGAAGGAGTATTTGACCGAACTCAAGCGCGAATTGGTCCTGGTGACCGATATCAGTGCACCTGGTGTAGACAGTGACGATGAAGACGGAGAAGGCACGGCAGGAATCCAGCCCAATTTACTAGCTAGTATGGGGTCGCGAGACGAGCTCACCACCGAACTCAATCGGTTTCGCATTTTGGTGGAAAAAATCGGCTACAAATTGAACCAAAGCGGCGACAATCTCCGCAGTGTTATCCACAATAGTAAGTTAGATGCTCAGTGAAGTAGTCTACAGTATAATATTATGAAGTATTTTATGAAGATTTATGATTATTAAATATACACATTAGACGATCTGTTTAATCGAATAAGCCCATACCCATGTCGTCATCGGATTCTTCCTTTTCTTCTTCCTTTTCTTCGGCAGCTTCTTCAGCGGCACCGGCAGCAGCACCAGAAGAGCCAGAGGCAGCAGCAGCACCACCAGTTGGGACAGAGGCCAACTTGGCGTTACCGGCTTGGACCAATTCGTCAATGGACTTACCTTCCAAGTCAGCTAACAAGGCAGACAATCTGGCGGATTCAACTTCAACACCAACGGATTCCAACAAGCTGGTGATGTCAGCAGCTGATGGGGCGGCGTTACCACCTTGGACTAATAATAAGTAAGCAGCTAAGTATTTCATTTTAGAATAATCACTTTTAAGCGTTAGGGCAGACTATCCTTTGAGGTAACTGAACAAACTCTATATGGTAAATTTCACAATTGAAAATTTGAGGCCTTCCAGCATCGGAGACTGCACACACTCAAAGTTGATGGTCGCGGATTGCTCACGTGCAAAACACAGTCACAACTGCTGCTGCTGCTGCCCTCGCGCCCGGCGTGCACACGACTCTCTGCCGCGACTATGCGCCAGTGCCGCCAGCTTGCTCCTGCACACACCGGCCACTTTCGCACCTCCAACATGGCAGATTCACTGAAAAGTTGAGCTCTTTAAAAATTTTCTTTTCGAGTTATTGAATATCATACAAAGTAATCATCATGTCTGAAACCGGTAAGTACCTAAGCCTGAACCTGAACAACGAGTAGACATACGGGGAAACGGAGAAGAGAAACAGAGAAGAAACTCCAACGAAACCGACTTCGAAAGACCCCAATTCAACCCACCAAAACTGATCATATCACCAAGAACTAAACTTAACAAATATATGAAATTATATGAATATGGATATGAATATGGATATGAATATGGATATGAATGATATGATACTCAGTTCTAAATAAGAGCCAATACTAACAGTTTTAGCTGACAGAAAGAAGAGAAACTTCAAGACCTTCTCCTTCAAGGGTGTTGACCTCAAGGACTTGCTTGAATTGTCCACCGAAGACTTCACCAAATTATGTTCTGCCAGAGTCAGAAGAAGATTCTCCAGAGGTTTGGACTCCAAGCCAATGGGTTTGATCAAGAAATTAAGAGCTGCCAGAGCTGCTGCCGTTGAAAACGAAAAGCCAGCTGTTGTCAAGACCCACTTGAGAAACATGATCATTGTCCCAGAAATGATTGGTTCCGTTGTTGGTGTTTACAACGGTAAGGTCTTCAACACCGTTGAAATCAGACCTGAAATGGTTGGCCACTACCTCGGTGAATTCTCCATCACTTACACCCCAGTCAGACACGGTAGAGCCGGTAACGCTTCTCACAGATTCATTCCATTGAAATAAGCTTATCAGCCAATTCGATTCTATACTTTTGTAATTTAATGGTTTAATCTAACACGTATACATACATAAAATAAACTTATCCCTATCAACTAAGTGTAGCCTTTGCGCTAATATTCATCATTGGTGATGCGCTAATTTGGTGCGAGATTTTTCATTCGCTATTGTTGAAATTTGCAATCATGGGACAATGATACCACGAGTTATAAAATAGTGAGCTGCTACTCTTATTCAGGGATTCAGAACACAACAGTATAGTCGTACCATGTCAGATATAGACCCAGTAAGGGAGATTTCATACGGGGCAATCTCGGGGATGGTGGGAAAGGTGGTGGAATTTCCATTTGATACCATCAAAGTGAGGCTTCAATCTTCCACTTCCAACGATGCCGTCAACTCGATTCTGATGATAAAGAAGACATATGCCAAAGAAGGGTTCATCAACGGTTTCTACAAAGGTTTTAAGGCTCCTTTGGTAGGAGCGTGTCTCGAAACATCGGTGCTCTTCACTTCGTATAACTGGTCGAGCTCCATTTTCATCAATAATTTGGCACCAAACTCAACTGAAAAATACAACCAGGATACTCTACCGTTTTGGTCCAAGTGCGTATCAGGAGGGTTTGCCGGGTTCATGGCGTCGTTTGTTCTCACTCCAGTCGAACTAATCAAGTGTCAGCTACAGGTGTCCAATATCGCCGACGGTTCTCCAAATAAAAACCATGGCTATTTCTATTTTATAAAAAAAGTGCTAAAAAATGATGGGATTTTTGGGTACTGGAACGGTTTGTCGAGCACTTTAGTGAGAGAAGTTGTAGGAACGGCTATTTGGTTTGGAACTTATGAGTATATCAATGGATATTTCAAACGTTCTCCGCCATCATGGATCCCAAACGACGGCCAGTTACTTATTAGTGGAGCAATGGCTGGAGTATTATTCAACTGGGCCATGTTCCCAGTCGATACTATCAAGTCCAATATTCAGACATATGAAGTTCTTCACGGGCCCAGCCACAAAATCAACACATGGTACATCATCAAAAAGCTAGCCACCAAGAAAGGAGGAATCAAGAATTTTTATAATGGTTTGGGTATAACCTTGGTGAGAGCCGTGCCTGCTAATGCATTAATATTCTTTACCTACGAACAGTTAAAGAGAAACTTTTGATGAAAGTGAACACGAAAGAGTAAAGTAGGAGTCTCTGATACACTATAGATGTCAATAAATAATAGAGTAAAGTAGGAGTTTGCAACTTGTGGTGAGCATGGTAACTACACTTCTACTGATGGAACATAATAAATATATTGATTAATATATCGATTAAATATTAGTGGCCAAGCCCAAACCTACAGGACAAGCCTTATTAAAATGGGACAAGCCCAGAAGTGAAGTCATAATTTTAAATATTTGTCGTTTCTTGTTTGACCGAATTTTCCATAAGCTCTTGGCATATCTGATTAGCTTTGTCAAGCTTGGTATTCATATCATTCACCATATCTTGGGCGATATACTGCAGTCTTACTTTGATGAACTGGAGAAGCAACGAGCGCTTTTCCAACAAAGCGCTGGGTGTAAACAGCTCGGCCAATTCTTTGGTTACAAATGGTGAGCTGACGGTTTTCTCGGTACCTCTTACTTTCACAATAGTACTCTTGTTGTCGTTGTCGAATGTGACATTCCTGGTAAGCACCAATATACTGTTGATGACAAAGACTATCTCGCATGTGGTTTTCAATGCGAAGTACGGGTACTTGAGCCAAGTATCTCTTATTCCTGACTCCAAGCCGTCGTAATTCCAGGCTCTGCCGTCACTAGCAACAGATCCCACATTCAAAGCAGTAGGGCCCACCACAATTCTATAAGACTCGGTATTCTTATCTGATTCGTCTTTATTGACAGATATGAGTTTGGCAAAACGCGATACCGACTTGGTCAATTGTCCTAGACAGTACCAAGCTTCGTCGCCCACTTTTTGAAGCGAGTCTTTAAGTGTTTCACTACTCAACACATCAGAGTTGGAGAAGTCTTGGATCACAGTGTGGACTTTTTTGTTAGGATGGTGGAATTGAAATGCCAAAATGCTTGCAATGGGCCGGCTATAGTTAAGAACAAGGCCGGTATTAATGATGAAATGGGTGAACAAATAGGATGCATTGATGATGATAAGCTTGTTTTGGTGGTCGATATCCTTGTACTTGAACTCATCAAGAATTCCCTTCACTTCACCCGGATACTCGTCAAAGTTAAAGTTCTTATCTGAGTGGGCCAATCTTGTTAGCAAAGCCAGGAAATGTCTGGTAGACAAGATGTTGGAGTTGAAGTCGGAACATTCGGACGAATAGAGGCTATCCCAGCTCATAGTCTTGCTACACTTTTTCAAGGATAAGTGATGGAAATTGTCCAAAGGTAGTAACAAATCACCAAACTGCGAGTCGATTTCTAATTTGGCAAGTGCTGGAAGCTCGTAGGGAAATCCACGATAGTAACTTACCAATATAATGTGGTGGATAAGGAAGTTCCAAATCAACTTAATGAGGATGGTTCTTTCGCAGAATTGGGTAGAAGTCAAAGCAAATGCTCCCAACGGTATTTCCCCATCGTCTGTGTCTTTATAATTATTGATCAAGCTCATAGATAAAGGGTATGAAAAAGTGTTGAGGTAGTTTTCCTCAAGAGTCATTCTCCATATATGTCTGCTCAAACAAATAAGTTTGGGGATATTGAACATGTACATACTGGTTTTGGCAAGCAAACTGTTACATATCATAACACCCAACCCGTTCAAAGCGTCCCAATGTTTGAATACTAAGGATATCCAGTACGATTCGTCTTTCGGAATGTTTTCAAATTCTGGCACCAGTTCTTTGCCTTGCATCATACAAACAATACCGATGATCAAGTGGATCACAGCAGCATCTGCTCCAATCAACAACCTACTATATAATCGAAATTTTGCCGGCAAGATCTGGTGGATAGGTTGGCAATAAATGTAGTAGATATCAATCAATTGGTCCAAGGTTTTCCAGGGTGGTAAGTCAAACACTGCCAATTGCTCGTCGTGGTAAACCAAGCCGGAAAGTCTAGCAGGAGGGGTCTCAGAGCGGTCCAGTCTCAGCAGAGCAGAAGTAGAGTCGGTCCCAGCGTCAGAGAGTCCTTCGGAATCAAAAGAACTAGAAGTAGTGGACTTGATGTTACTAGACTGGGGATTGAGCACTTTGGACTCTTTCGTTTCATGCGTGTCAGAAATACCTTTGTCTTTATCTTGAGTTTCTTTCACATCTACATCTTTTGTATCTCTGTCTTGACTTTCTGGCATTTCTTTGACATTGTCTTTGTGGGTCTCCTGAACTGCTTGTTCATTATTCACAGGTAGTTTATTCTCAGCTTCATCATGTTTTTCTGGTTTGTTGTTGTCCACTGGCTCCTTATGCTTTTCTTCCTCGTCATTTTTTGTTCTTGAGATGGACAGGGGACCAGCGAGATTTGTGTTTGTAAGTATTGCAGAATAGTCGATAGCATGTTGAGGAGGCCGAGAAGGTGGCAGGTACGGGTTTGGTGGTAGCACCGAATAAGTAGCTAGGGAGCCAGGAAAGTTGGGAGCATGGTGTGGATGGCCGTATTGTGCATTACGATACTCCCAGCCATTTCTGCCTAGGGGAAAGTGCCCAAATGAGTCTGGAAATGGTGCTGAGTGGACCAGGAGGGGGGGAAGAGGGGGATGTCCCATTGGTCCTACTGTGCCTGGACCAGGAGGGTGTGGAATTGACAGGGAGTTCCAAGGACCCTGGTACATTATAGAAGGGTCGGCGTTGTAGTAGCCATAGCTTGGATGGTAGTAGTTGTAGGGTGGATAGACAGTGGTGGAGGGAGCATTTTCAGGTCTATTCTGTGACGAATCTACAGTGGGAATACTCTGGTTTTGGTACGTTGGAGGTGCCCTGGGAAACGTACTTGTGTGTGGTTCTGATATTGACAGTGTATGTATGGAATTTGGGTTCTTTTCTGGTGGATTATGATAATTTTGACTTTCGGGGTTTTGGGGTTTAAACTTTTTGGGCTCCAGCTTATCGGTTATGACGTTTTCATCAAAAGCACTGGTCCTCTTCTTCCTTCGACCTCCTCGATTGCTCTGTACAAACACGCATTCTAGCCCGAGAAATTTGCAGTTGGAACAAACAGTGGTTGACCGAGGAATAACCTTACTACCGCCGTCAATGGTGGAGATTTTGCTCACGGGTTCACCGTCGCACTTAATCTTCTTTTCCCGACAGGACAAACACGCTCTTCGGGATACTGGTCTTCGAGCCGGTGCAGGCTCGCTATCTGAACCCTTCAGTATCCTAGACGAACACATGGGGGAAGAGAGTCTTGGACACAATTGGGCTTGTTCTGGTGGATGGTAATTGTATTTGGTACTTTGGGTGTTCTTATCCCACACTGCCTAGAGTCAATAAAACAGTGCTTTGGCAAGTAATTTGTACCATGGCAAAAAATTTATGGTTATACTAATAAAAGCATCCGAATCTGTAAAAGATCTAATCTGTAAAACCCACCGGATCTGGGAAAAGACCCCATGAGATATTTTGGCTATTTACGAGAGGGCGAGCAGGGAGTTCCGAACCGCTGAGACATACTGCAGGTTCGATCAAATTGCACCCTTTTTTTTATTTTGTCACCCTCGGATTTTTTGGTCGAACTTATTGTAACCTAGTTGGACAAATGCACCCTGGGCAAAAATGTTCGAAAATGACATATCCCGTATTTCAGGTGCCAACCTACTGATTGTGGCCCGAATTAGACTATTGTAAATATTCTGTTCACAACCCTGCTTCCGCTGGGGAAGGGTCGCGACCCCCGAAGAGACAAAAGGGTCTTGTCTATATGCCGCGACCCTTTGTTTGTGGGGATCAGGGGGAAAAGCATATTTCGTCGATATGCATGGCAGACTGACAATATCCTTGCTTACCGGAAAAGTGGCCATGTTTGGCGCGTTCTTTTTTTATTTTTCTTTTACTTTTGCCTTGCCTGAACCCGTCGGCTTCCGCACTGGGATGCCGTGAATGCCAGGTGCTCCAAACGCCCGAGTTACATATTACAAGTCATTCCTGAAAATAAATACATTAATACATAAATACATCATGAAGCAGGTACATAAAGAACACCTGTACACAATTACTCTGTATGTAATTAAACTACACCCTGTTTCTTGACCTTGACCATTCGTAAGATCTGCACTAATTTCACGCTGCCGCTAAACAATTCTTCCTTAAAGTAAAACAAAAATGCGGCGGTAGTAATAGATTGGATCAACTTAACAGTCAACCCGCCGTACAAGCCTTCCAACCCCTCTTCGCGAATAATCTTTTTGATTTCTTGGTACATCGACAAATTGACTTCCTTTTCGGACGCGTCGATTTTCTTTTTCTTGATATGCATTCTAGACTTCAATGTGATGTACGGATAAGTCAAGGACGTGGCAATCAATTTTCCAAAGGCCCCAATAAAGAACGCATTGCCAGCGGTAAAAGAGTTCTTACCGTTTTTGGCAATGACAAAGTTCTTAAACTGTTCGAATATGGTATACTGGATAATGGGGTTGATGACTAGCACCAACGCGGGCAATACCCCGGCAAACAATGTCGACACGCCGTCCTGCTCAATGATCTCCAAAATCGCACCAAATGTAGACGTTGGGCCCTTGGTGGTTCCGTTTTCTTCGATCTGCTTTTTACGCGTCATCGTCCTGGTGTTTGCAACCCAGAACGGATTCGATCCCACGCACGTAATTGACCCCGCAATCGCACCGGCAATGATCGATTGAATGGTCGACAACCCCTTACCCTTTCTCGCACCTAAAGCGTTTGCGTTGCGAAACACTCTGCACGTCAACTCGTAAAAGTAGTAGTAGATAAAATTGGTCAAGGTGATTCCGTACAACGCACTTTCCAATCCTGAATACAACCCAAGCACCCCCTTTTCGGCTATGATTTCTTTGGCTGCCAAATAGGTGGAGTTTTTCGTGAGCGCGTTAATAATCTTTTTCTGAGTGGTCAAGCTGATGGTAGGCTTTTCAGCAACTTCGGCCGATTCCTCATCGGCCAACTTCAATTTCTTCTTCTGCGACGTTTGGGCCAATGTAGATAACGTCACCAAAGGATACGTGACGATCATGGAAATGGCTCCGCCTCCGGCACCCGCAATAGCATGGGCAAATTCTTCAAGGTCTCCTGCCATCTTCGTGTATAGATTCACTGAGCGTATACAATACCTGGGGAACTGCTTGTTTATATTTCCTGTTGTCGCGGCGAACCGTGGATATCCTGATATCACATGGCACTGTTTTTCTGTGGGGTACTATTGGCGCCGACAACAAACCGTACGTCCAGCGCGTATCACCTGGATGCGTGTCACGCCGCGTGTCACGTGCGCAGGTCTTTGGTTTGCCAGAAATTTCAATAACCACACCACCTTTAGGTGTGGTTATAGCATGTCGGTGGAAACGCGTAACACATTAATTGTCAAGCTTGGGGCTTTTGGCTGTGTGGCCATAGGGCTCTTTTTGGTCGGAAAAAAACACATTGCTCAGTATAAAGACGACCGTCACAGGAGAGAAACTGATGCCAGAATAGACTCGGAGACTGACGAGTTTGGGGTTACTGCACGTAGGCCCGGGTTTCCTACCAACAATCCTACATTGAATTATGAAGGAGAACGTCAATCGAAGTACCAAGGTTCGGGGTCGGCGTATGCCAGCCGCAAACCGGGCGATCGGTTGTCGATGTTTGCCGTTTTTGATAGAAGCTGGAGCAACGACAATGAAAAATAAGGGAAAATACCGAAATACATACTTGTACATAATCAAATCAAAGGTAAATAAGCTCTTCTAATTAAATATTTATACCTGGGAAAGCTCCTCAAAAGCAATCTCGTAGATCAAATTGGACTTGATGAAATTCTCCAAACACCATCCACACAAAAAGTTATCTTGTAGTTCTTGGAGAATCATGATAATGTTCAGCTTGATTTGGTCGTCTTGGTTGAACAAGTTCATCAACAACAACTCGATTCCCTTGTTCTTGTCAAATATGGTGATGTTTCCGCCGTGGCTCGAGCTGCTTTGCAAGCTTGTGGCGCTGTTGGGAGGTATCAAATAAGTCACAAGCAAGAAGATCTCTAGCGATCTTCCGCTAATCAAGTATTTGAGTATGTTGAACCAGATTTCCCTTTCATTGACTCGAGGAGTGTTTGAAATATTGTTGAGACTCTGAAGATGATAATGCAAATCTATCATAAGATTTAGTTCGTTCGACAAGTTCGGGAGTGCCAAATTATACCTGAATTTACCTTCATATAACAAGTCCAAAAACTTCTTGGAAATTAGCTGATAACACGAGATCTCCAAAAGTTTATTGGTGTCACTTTGCCAGAAATACCCCACTCCATCCATTAGCAAGATGAGCTCGTTTTTAGGCCCATTATCGTCTGATATGTTCACATTGTTAAAGTTCTTTTGGCTGGTCAATATCCTTATAATCTCGTTTATATGTCTTCTAAAGATGAGTTGGATGGTGGTCAAATCATCGTTATAATTAAATAGTGATAGCTGCAAATTTGACAAGAATTTGGCGTCTTCGCTGATAATTGACGACCTGTAGTCTTTATCGGAAGGATACTGGGACGTCAAGTGAAACTCGTTGGAGTCCAAGTCGTACAACACATCCCAGAGCTTGTCGTTGTTCTTGAAGAACGGGTTTATTGTACCGGCAATAAAAGAGTCGCATTCTTCAAGCAAGTCTATTTTGGACACATCGATGATGGGAAATATATTGTAATTGGTCAATAGGCCACTTAAAATGCCTCCTCCAGTGATAATCTTCAATATCAACAACACATAGTCGATGATGTAGCCGGACGAGTTCTCATAACTCAATAAAATGATTTTTTTTCCTGTCAATATGGCATTAATTAATATTATGATTGGTGGTGTTTGCAAGCCATAAATGGTGAGTTCGTTGTTTAGAATCGACGTGGCCAACTTGGCGTTCAACAAGCTGATAAGGTTGGGCTTGAAGTTCAAATCGGTCGGGTTCAAGTAGTCCCCAATGGTATCGGGCAATTCAATCATGGGTATTCTTATGGGGATGTTCATGCCATTGAACTTTATTATAGAGTTAAAACTAAGATCTTTCCGAATATAAAGGTCTTGGTTCACCACGCAGTTTTTGTTGATCCCCATCAATTTGTTCCTAAACGTCTCGTCATAATAGATCTTGTCATTAATTGGCAAGTCCAATATTGAAGTTATCAACAACCTCTTAATTATGGATATCTGCCCCGAATTGCTGGAAAATTTCAAGTTTTTGACGTTTATCGACAGGTAGAGTTCCTTGATGATCCCCACGTCATTGTTGGTGAAATACTTGTCCAAACAGATGAGCAACAACGGCTTGAAGTTCTTAAAGTACATGAGCCTGGTCACGATCGACAACGACTTAATGGCCGAACCACGCTTAAATTTCGAGTCTTTCATGTTGGTGACGATCGTATACAAGAAATACGGTTCTGGTTCGCATGTTTCTCTATCAAACTTGTACTGAAACTCGCCCGTGGTGGCACTCTCGTATAATATGAACAATGTAAAGTCGTCCTCTCTCTTGTGGATTTGGTCGGGAAGCATGAGTTCAGGCAAGAAGTACAAGTTCTTGATCCCAGGAAGTATTCCTGGATACTGGTGAAGAAGCGACGGTCCTTTGTCAATGTGAAACTCCGCCGTCACTATGTATTCAATATTGCGAGTCATAATAAAGAATGTATTCACGAACAAACACCAACACCAATATACGCTGAATTGATTTTATAAAAAGGTTTAACTGACGCGTCTCTAGTCAATAATTCCGTCTCTACTGTCACTTGTATCCGTCAATAATCTATTTTCAGGTGCTTCTTTATTCTGAAACTATTATTTTGCTTCAACACGTCAATATTTTTTCTACGAGTTAGACGAGAAGTGGTGGGGAAAATACGGTGAGTGTGAAACTGAAAGCTTCAATTATTGATAGAGGTTGACAGCGTGCTAGCACTTATGGATAGTAGAACATTACTTATTCATAGACGTCAATACACTACATTGACCTATACACCATAGGCAGAAGCTTGCTGATGCAATTTGTCGCAGAGACGTCTACATAGCACTGAAATATCACAGATACTACATCAAATTACTTATACATGGCCATTGATTTCAATTGTTCTGGAATAATCATGTTTATTTAAAATACTAATACATTCATTTTTATTATACGACATATATTCTTTTACCAGAAGAATATCTTAGTTGCCAAAGTAATCGGTCATTTCCTGATCCAATTCTTCAACGGTCTTTTTGGTCTTCTTGGCTGGCTTCTTCTTGGTCTTGGCTGCGGCACTCTTGGCTGCTGGACCCTTGGCCTTGACACCCTTGGCTTTGGCAGCTTGAAGTTGCTTCTTGGCAGCAGCAATCTTTGGGTTGGCAACTGGGGTGATTCTCGAAGCCAAAGACTTCTTAGATGGATCAATGATCAACTCCAACTTCAACTTGGAAGAGCCTCCGTCAATTGGAGCACCATTGTATTTTTCAACAGCGACAGAAGCCGATTTGCTGGATTTAAACACAATAGTGGCAATACCCTTGAATTGGCCCTTTTCGTTGTAGTTCAAAGCAATGTTTTGAACAGCACCAACTTGAGATTGGAAAAAGTCCTGATTTTAATGTTAGTCAATAATTCTTACAAAGTTAGAGAAGGACCAAATATAGTCATGAAAAAGTATCAAGAACAGTGGGTGGTTCTTCTGATGGTACGAATATCAAGGTGGAAAGGTATTGAGATGGGAATCGCCCCAAAGGACTCGGCAAGACACACACTTTTGTGCAACGATAACGAAATCACTCATCTATCTATCAATCATAGAAGCAACTTAATTTAATAAGTCACCACGTTGCAGTGTTGTCATGAACCTTAGAAAATAATTTAATTTTCTAATGTTTTGGTCATCACTTGAGCCCAACTCCTCTGCCAGCAAAGGATTATGAAATGCTCACAAGTATGATATTGATGCCTCGGGTGCTGCGTACTTTATGTACTTTATAGTTCAGTGAAGAATTTCTGAAACAGCTGGTCCCGGTTTCTGACCCATTCCAAGCACTCAGGCTTTCACCAACCCTCTTTTTATACTATAGTTTAGAAAACTAAGAAATAAAATACCTCGATATATACCGTCACCCAAAAGACAGAACCACTGTTCGTGTCAAAACTGATGAGAATAGCTAATAAACATCCTAGCTCTCAATACTTTTAAAGAATATTTAGCTCCATATGGAACATACCTTGATATTATCTTGCTTCAAGTCACGAGGCAAGTTATATACCACTACCTTGGTAGCAGCAGATAAGTCAAGCTCAGCAGCTTTCTTGGAAGCTAAAGCAGCCAAAGCAGCTGGCGATTTCTTGAAAGAAACGATGGGTTTTTTGGCCACGCTTCCTCCGACTTTCTTACCAACTTTGGTTGGTTTTCCACCTTTGGCACCAAACTTTCTAGGTTTTTTAGTGGATGAGATGATTTCGTCTAATGATTTGTCCAAGCTAGCCATTTTGATTGATAGATAGAGTGTTTGAGGAGTGATTTAGTTGACCTCTCTAAAACTACCACATGAAAACTATAAAATCGTCGACGGCGCCACGTCGACGCGCCCTGCTGGTGGCGTGCTGGTATTTTCACACGCGGTACCAGATATATGTCTTGTCACATGACACCTCGGAGACGTGCCGAAAGAGAAAAGGAAAACAAGTCCGGTTTACACTTTTCCGGTAACATCGGGACGTAAGCCACAGAAGTTTGGCTTATTGAGCCCAACGTTCCGAATGTTCATGATTTGCGAATAATACAAACGTTCCGAACCTTTGACAATAAGATATGCTAGCTTGCGCCGATGTTCTCAACCGCTCGCAACTACTTCTGATAAAGGAAGGTCATGGGAGTTGTGGATGTCAACCACGAAGTCTACAATTTGATCATTCTTCGTAGCAGCCAATGTTTGCGCGCACTAAAGTTGGTGCCGTTCCTTATCTAGATTTCCAAGTTTCGGTTATCTCAGGATATATAAAGACTTCTCGTACCTTGACTTGCGCTTCTTGATACTCCGGCCAGCAAACGAGTCAAAAAGTAGCTCGAGTCTCCAGCTTTATAGCTGGTGCTGTCAGCATGACGATAACAGTCACCGAGTTTTTTTATTTGCGTTCTGTATATAGTACCGTACGGCACCAAAAATAAAATCTGTCGAGCATTTATTGCGAAATGGGAGTGGAATCATACAATCTCCACAACCGTAGGCAAATACTCGAGCAAGGTAGTTAGAGATGGAACATCAGAATAGATATATACGATGGTATTTACTTCATAGAGCAATGCCAAGAGATGTAGGTGTCAAAGCGAAAAAGGATTGACATTAGACTTTTCTTGTCAAAAGTCCTGTCAATTTTTCCTCGATGTACAATTAGTTTGACCAAATTGCACGATATTATATCTAATTTCCGAGGGTGATTAGATAATAAAATGTCGTTGCGAATTTCAAAAATAACATCCTCTCGAACCCAAGATTGGGCCATTAATAAGGCCTGAAATACAAATCAGGGAGACGACATGGATGTCGCGCAAATGAATTCCGAGGGTGACAAAATAAATTTGGGTGCAATTTGATCAAAACCTGATGTAACATCGATGCAACATTGATTATCGCAATTGTAGTTTTTAAATTTGTGCATATTTTTAAGTTTTGCCGTGGCTGATACATGCCTTATTAAAATGCCTTACTTAGAAAATTAGCCTTGTGGGGGTAACAATAACTCCCCGAATAGTGGCGGACCACAGTTGGAGTCAGGATCCCAACCGATATCGTGCGCTTAGAATCAGAGGAAGGTTGTGATTTCGGTTTAGGTTCCCAAAGTGGTATCAGTAGTGTGTGGGAGTTTCAGTTCGTTATCTAAATTATTACATGTCCCTAAAATTCGTGATTACATTAATCTTCAGGGATCCACAATCAATCATAAAATTATTTAACACATCTTCTTCTTTGCTAACGACTGTGCAATTGAGTGTTTCCATACGTATTTCGTCTTTTATCTATCCCCGACACCGCTGATCCTCACCTAATCTCACTGTCGAGATCAGACCGAAAAATACTAGAAAAAGAAATAAATCCCACCAAAGCGCATTTTCCGATTATTAAAATTTTTGAAGTATATACCCCTACTCAGGACGATATATCAGAACATATACAAGAAGATATACTTGTTACAAGACGTAGTAATCCAAGATATTAATCACCATCTTCAGTCAATAAAAAAAACCATTACCATCACCTATTTTTCGTGGTAATTTTGTCCTATTAAGAAAGAACTAAAAATACTTTCACCGATATCTATCTAGATTCCTTGAACCAAAACAACAAATGAAACCATGCTTTTAGTTTCCTTTGGTTTGTTTGACCTCGATTACGCCTCTGGCGCCCAAGGGGCACCAAGAGATTCAGCTTACCCCAGCAAAAACTTACTCAACATCAAAGTGGGTGTATTCAAACACTTGACCAATCTTTTGTACGGAAGAAAAAAGTCGTTGTTTCCGTCGTTATTATCATCTTCCATAAACGACTATACTAGCACGAGCGTCTTGTTCCCCAAGGCTTGTGCTGCCGACGACTTGGAACTTGGCTTATCTGGTTCTGGAGACCAGATCGAGTTCTTTAACAACTTCGTTATCTCGAACAATGGTGCTGATCATCAGCCAGTTATAAGTACCAGCCCTGGCAGTAATGTAGATGCTTTTGCGCACTCGCATGTGGGTGGCGGTATTGGTCTTGGCAACATGCAACGTCAAGTTTACAACCAAAAAACAGCCCAGATGCAGCACTCATTAGTGAGCTCGGGTCTTCTCAGCCAACACCATCCACATCAACACTTACCCCAACACCCTACACAACCACCAATTTACCACGACAATCTTCACCAAAACTACAATCAACACCTCGACTACCAACCACCAACAAAAGTTGATCACTATGATGACGAATTTACCGCGCATCAGCAAAATCTCTTCAGCGAGAACGTTTATGCCGGCGCGAACTTTGAGGCGCACCGTTATGAAGCTGGCCAAGACATTGCAGCAAATGACGGTTCGCCTTACTTTGACGACTTTAACGTTAAAACCAGAGCCATTTTGGACCAAAACTTTGACGACATCTTGTCTTCCAAATCGTCTGTCTCTTCTACTGAATCGTACTTGTCACCTCTAGATGATGAATTCTTCAGAAAATTGTCGGACAATTACAATAACTATAATCAGACGATGCCTTCGGCCAACAATTTCAATGAGATTCAAGAACTGTATCCTTCTGAAGGTTACCCCAAGAAAAGAAGCCACGAGTCTGTGTCATCCTCAGGATCCGAATCCTCCAAATTCTCCTTTGATGAATTTGCTGTATCTTCGCAAATCATCGCCTTGCCCTCTCAGAAACACGTTCAGATTGCACTTAAGAAATCTTCTTTTCTGGAGGGTCTTTTGAGAAAGAAACAGAAAAAAGATAAGAAGTTCAAGAAAAGTGCGAATGCTGCAAAAATACTGAAGCTTGAGACTGAGGATATTGTAGTCAATCCAAGCCATGCGCACTCGCACTCACACTCGCACTCGCGCGCGCACCCCAATCAAGTAACTATGCCCAAACAGGCTGAGCCTGCCGAGACTAGTGCCAATCCATTTCTCTGTCCCTTCTGTGATGCCAGTTTCAAAGTTAAAGGCTATTTGACTAGGCACTTGAAGAAACACCTGACGGCCGCATTCCTGTGTCCATTCTACCAAGAACCCAGCCAAGGTTCTACAGGCACAAAGTGCCATCCCTCTGGAGGATTCTCTCGTCGTGATACTTTCAAAACACACTTGAAGGCTTTACATTTTATTTATCCTCCTGGTACCAAGTCTGGAGACAGAAACAGTACCAGTGGTAGATGTGCCGGATGCTTTGAGTTTTTTGAAAACAACCAGGTGTGGTTGGACAAACACATCGAGTGTGGTCAATGCAAAGGCTCTGTAGAATACAAGTTGAAAAGTGGGACTGGGTCAGAAAATTCAACCGAAAGAAGTGTTGTGAAACAAGAAGTTGAAGATCTCAGTTACAACGGTAGCGTCAAAACCGAAGCTGCGGAGAACAACTTTTTCTCTTGATCTTTTCAAGTTCGCACTCAACAATAACGAATTTTACGACAGTCTTTCAATTCCTCGAGTGACTAAGCTTTCAGTTCTTCGACCGATGTTTAATTTCAATTCTTTTTCGCAGGATATAATATCCTAAATAGACTTATTAATAGCAATAGAGTGCTTCAATGTTTGAAATAATTGGTAGTAGTCGTAGTAGAGTCATTCATAATGAACATTATAGGGTTCTCTTTTTGGTTGTTGCACACACCATGAGTGAGTACCCTGTTGGTTGTTGAACATGTTGATGTGTGAATATCTATGTCTATCTTGCGTTGATCATGTTGATGAGTATCTGGGTGGTTCAATTTGAGATGAGGGAATGTCTAGAGTTCTTTGTAGATATTCTACGTTTATATATTAAATACGTCACCTCGAGAAAACATACGCATACGGCCATGTTACTTTTTTTTTTCTTTATTGCAGCCAAGTATACCGAAGTAGCAAAAAAAAAAAATGTAAAAACGCTTTCCTAAGCCACTGGTGTCAAAGGATATTCCGAAGAAGGACTTCAGAATGCTCGCTGAATTGACTGTGGAGGTTATGCGGGGCTTTGGAACAAATGTCTACGAGAGCTTTAGTTACAGTAGTGGGTAAATGTCTACGAGAGTGTTAGTTACAGTAGTGGGTAGTGGTTAACCACTGTGTTGTAAGTCTAGACTGAAGAGATGAGGTATAGCAAAGCAAGCTAAAAGTGAATTGCCAAGGGCCCGCTCAAAGTGCGGCATAAAAAGCAAACACGTTCTCCGCGTGAGAGACTGATGGCGTTGGATTTGCTTCCACGACGCTCGCTATATACGGTGCGGCCTGGGAAATCGGCGCCGATGCAACGTGATTCTTGGCCTACGAGCACGCGGCTCCACGCTAAATTAGACAGGGGCCGCTCGAATTAGAGGAAAAACTAAACATGTTTTGCCATATTGGGAGCATGCTCGCTAAAGTTTACCCAGGCCATGGCGATGGTGACGTTTCAGGGCCCACGAGCCTTCTATTCCGTGTAGCCCGATGCACGGCCCTTGACAGTATTAGATCAAATCGAGACACTAAGAACTTTCACTTAGCCAGTCGAGTGCATGGTTCTTGGTGAATGGTGCGCATGATGCAGTGTGGTGCGGATGGCTCTCAATGTTGGGGAGTAAGCTATTTTCCCACGGGTACTTCATTTTGACTCCGTGAGGCTCTGCGAAAAAATGGATTTCTTTTACCATGTATAAATAGATTTTATCTTAGCCATCAGTGTCAGATCGTTATAGAATAAAGCCACTCGAGGAGTCACTGTACATAATTCCACTCCAATCTAGAACTTCGTCCTTGTAGCCTATGTTTCAAATACTCTCGAGCAACCAAACCCCGTGGAGTTGTTACAATACGCCTTTTTCTCACTTCTAATTTTTGATGCAAATTGTCAAAATTTTGCAATTTAGCAGCTTTATGTTTTATCCGTACAAGCATAGACAACAGTCGGTCTTAGAAAACATATAAATGGGAATCTACATACACTTTACACTACACACGTTTCGTCCTATGGCGAGATCTGTCAAATCCTGATGTACTCTATTCATAATACCACACTTGAGTGGTATGTAGTGAGAACCCATCAGTCCATATATTCTACATTCTATGACGAGACACGCCCCAAAATGCGCCCTGGTAGTGCACAGCACTACCCATCACTCTACTACCATCTTATTATAGACACTTAGCCGAATTTCACGGTATACTGGTATCACAGTATACTTATACTCGTTGACGACGTTTGCCAGCGCCGAACGGTAGCTCACTGTAACCACTCTCACTTTTTTCAGATCACCTAGTCCCCACTGATCTCATCGCAACCGTCGCACACGGCTACGTTTCAAGCCAGCATTCCTATTTACAATTGGCTAAATCGAGCTTCGCGGCCTGCACACAGCCCTAAACGAACCGAAACAACAGAAAGATTTGACGACAACCAAACCCTAGAAGGCTGGCTATTACCAAGTATATCATAAAGGTGATCAAGTATTGTGCCAAGGGTTGATTGAATTGTGAAGAGTAACCGATTTGATTTGATTCTCGAGATATAAGGAGTGATCGAAATCAACCGGAGCAAATTTTTCCAACCATCAACTTACACCTACAGAAGTAAAGCTGTATCATTTCAACACCAGCAAAAGATTCAACAAACAGAACACGAGCAGTATCATAATTTCATTGAACACGAAGATCATTTACTCAAAATCAAACACTTAATACCCATCAGAATCTATTCTGTCATTCATACCCGTACGTGTCTATCTTAATATACCCAAGAAGTTTCTAAAGAAGTAGAATGGATGAAAAGACAGGCGAAAAGTACCAGTCGGACTATCCGAACTCCCACTACCTATCCAACCTCAACAACCTCAACAAAACCAACCAAACTGTCCAACTAAACCGTCTACCAACATTGGGAGAAATCCTAGCAAACAAGACCAAATCACCAGTAGATCTTTTCACATTCTACCAGTTCATGAGAGATGTAGAAAACAAAGTTGATTACGTTGATTTCTGGTTCGATTTGATCAACCACTTGAACCTATGCAAGCATTACATCAGAGGCTTGAGAGAGTCCATTATCCGTCATTCAACCTATATGGACCAGAACCAAACTACTGGCGTAACAGGCAACACTTCAGACTCTGCACCAAACAAAACTTTTAGAGACTCTGCGCCTAACCTGGACAAGTCCACCAAGCATAAATCACTCAGTTCATCCATATTATTGGACTTGATTATCAACGATAATATATTGGAAGATAACGATTCTAATAGGTTATCGCAGTTCTTAAGAGGTGACTTGAATATAGATAAAATCGATCCAAAATTAAAAGACTTGATTGAACAGTATAACCAGGAATACGAAGAGAGACAAATCCATTCGCCCAAGCTTCGTTCACCCAGTCTTATCAACTCTCCTAATTTCCCTAGCGAGAAAAGAAAGTCAGACTCCACGGGCTCAAACAGGTACTCTCCTACATTCCCTCTTGAATCTCCAAGACCTCCATCAGAGAACAGATACTCGTCGCATTCCGAAAAGAGAGTCTCTTCCAACTCGAGATTATTGGGAGAAGAAGATCCCAACGAGAGCTCGGGCTCTATTGTAGATAACCAGCTCGATATTGGCAAAGCAGACAGAGCCGTAAGTGCATCTAATTACGTTTCGTTACAGCAGGGACAACAAAGAAGCCCATTCCAAACGCCAAACCCAAATGCCCACGACAACAGAAGAGAGTCGATAATAAACCCATCTTTACTAGAGAGACTTATCAAGGATTCTCCAGGCTCTGTTAGTAACTCGTTTATCACCAGAGACAACTTGAAAGAATCCTCACATAACCTTTTATTGAAGTACTTTGTCGAAGACTCCGAAAAGAACTTGAACTTGCCACACGATTTGAACTCTTTTATCATCAAATCTATTGAAAACGACGGTAGAGACGATCCAGATGTATTCAATGGTGTCAAGTCATATGTCTTCAACAAGATCGAAAACGAACACTTGCCAAAGTTTCTCAATTTCATGGCAATCAGAAACATCAACCACTCAAACTTATTGAGAATCATTATTGGGTTCTTTTTTTTATTTATTGCATTTTGGATAAGTTTCATCTTGATCTTCTTGAACTATAGAAAGGGATTGAGAGTAGTGGTGATAATTCCGTTTTTGATTGCATTTTACTGTTTGGTATCGTCGATATACTTGATAGATCCCATATTGTTGTGGATGGGATTTTCCGAGTCGTTTTCCAAGAACTCGCCTGGAAAGTCCCAATCGCTTATCAAAGTCAGAGAAAAATTTATTAGGAAATTATTATTTAAAAGAAGTTTATGGGTACTATTTTTGATATTGTTGCTAACTGCAATTTTCACCATAGTCTTTAGTTTGGTTCCCGGTCATCGTTTATGATCAACCACTACTAACCACTAATTGCTGCATTTCTTCTTTTAATTCTATACTAATAACTTTAATTTATTTCTTCAGGTGATTGATTCATTTGCAATAAATAGTGTAATAAAGGTCTTTTAAATGACAGAGTAAATTATATAAATCATTAACGTGGAATTCCTAACCAACGACGTAATGCAAAATTATATTTATCTACTTAATGCGAGGTGCCAGAGGTAGACCCTATTCTAAAAGCCATCAACACTATTCTTATCTCTTAGTTGCAATCAATGACCTTTAGACAAGTTGACCGATTTTTTGCAACTGATAAGATACTATCGATAGGTTTTAATTGAATCAAGAAACCTTATCAAGGTTGAGCGTTTTTTTGCAGCAATCGTTGCTTTTTCGCGGTTCCACAGCGAATATAAAGCACCTTAGCGAACTAATTTGTTCTAAATAAAGAGCATAAAACCTAACAGAGGTAAATGTATATTATTAAACGCTGATTTCTTAACCAACGACGTAATAATTGTATGATTGTAGCATCCAAGTAATTCGATACTACTTAGTAACTTATCTTTCTTGATTAATTCGCCTCTTACTTCCAATTGACTCGGTGTCCTCAAAAAAATTCTCAAAGGAGGCTTGGCTTTGACACCTTGTTTCAGGTTCGGTTAGTACGATAAATACCTAGTTACTCTACAAGTATGCTTTTCTGTTTGTTGGTGTTAGTCTGTGCTTCATACGCCGCCGCTGCGGTCGACGGAGTCGTCAAGGTTCCGTTAACTGTCAACAGAACGTCTGTCTACGAGTTTAATTTGACCAGCCACGGCCCTGCTGACTTTTATTGGGTTGATATAGAAGTTGGAAGTCCCCATCAGGTTATTTCCGTACTTGTCGACACCGGCAGTTCTGATTTGGTATTCCCCACAGGATACTATGATCCTTCTGCGTCCAGCACTTCGAAGGATTTGGGTTTTACCTTTTGGGACTGGTCAACTTCTTACGAAGTCTACTCTGATACTGTTACTTTGGGCGAGCTTACTTTGAAGAACTTCACCCTAGGTGTGGGCGGAAAAACAGGCGAAACTGTCTTGGGTATTGGGCCAAAAGTTTCAGAGGCAGTCTGGTCTGAAAGTCAATTGTACGAAAACTTCCCATTGGCATTACGCGACAGTGGCTACATTAAGAGCGCGGCGTTCTCTTTCTTTCTTGAAACCTCTGGTTCAGTTACTCAGGCTGGTTCAATTCTATTTGGAGGCATTGACCATGCCAAGTACACAGGCGAATTGGTTGCCTACCCTTACACTACCGCCGATAATTATATATATGTTGATGTCAAGGGAATCAGATTTGCTGATGGCCTGTGGCATCCATTGAATACCCCAGTTGTAATTGACACCGGTACTCCCAGCATGGTGCTTCCTGACGCTTACCTTGCTGAAATTAAATCTGTTTTCGGTCCCACATATGCCAACGGCACTATTATCAACTACAAAGACTCTTGGAAATCTACTCTATTCTCGGTCGATTTTGGTAACCAAGTCATCACCATCCCATACTACGATTTCTTGGTCCCCGATGGCGCTGGTGGTTACAAAATACAATATCTCTTTTCTCTGGAGACGGAGGTTGGTAGGAATCTCTCTATCTTTGGTGACACTTTCATCAGAAATGCTTACACTGTGTTCAACTACGATGCCGAGACTCTCCTGTTCGCGCAGATCAATTACAATGCGAATGGTGCCTCCAATATCAGTGTGATCTGAGTGACTCGCGTTTTTCGGAGCAATACACACACTAAATTTACATTAAGACGGATTAGTCACTCGATAGTGCGGATTGATGTAGATCTTTTGTTCTTGAACCGTTTGTTGATAATATATGCTACTTGTGGTAATTACTTTTAATTATAGCTTATTTATTATGAATACTCACACAACTATTATTAAAGAAATAATGTATATTCATTGCTGTCACTATGGGCGACAACAACTGATATATATGATTTGAGTTTAAGTATGGGTTTCTTCATTATACAGTGATGACGAGGGTTTGTTTAGATTCAAACAGGCGAAATCATTTAGTTATCAGCCAAGAAAGCTTCTCTCTTTTCAGCAACTCTTTGAGCTCTTCTTTCACGAGCAGCTCTGTTCTTTTGTCTTCTAGCATCGGCTTCGTCCTTGAGGGCCTTTTCACGTAAAGCTTCAGCCTTGGCTTGGATGATGTGTTCGACCAAAGATCTCTTGTGCTTGAAGGTGTTACCCTTGGCAGCCTTGTATAAGGAGTGGTACAAGTGCTTGTCGAGCTTACCGGCGTCTCTGTACTTGGCCAATAATCTTCTCAAGACTCTCAATCTTCTCATCCACAAAACTTGCGAAGGCATACGAGCGTCCTTGGTACCCTTTCTCTTACCGTAACCCATGTGTCTACCGGCTCTCTTGGATTCTAAAAGAGCTCTAGCTCTGGATCTAGAGTGGACGGTGTCTGGCTTCTTGACAATGGTACCATTTCTGTATAACTTTCTGATAGCTTGACGGGAGTTGGCGTTAGCGATTTCAGTGGTCTCGTTTGGGTCCAACCAAATCTTTCTCTTACCAACACCAACAACACTGGCAGCAAGTCTCTTTTGAGTTCTAAGATTAGCCCTGTAATAGTTAGTATGTATTATATTTAAGGAGTATGGATTTTAGATGAGTCATGACTAGAAGAAACACTTCAATGAAATACTGATGAATCTTGATTACTAGCTAATAGCTGGTTACGTTGAGTTGTTGTTTAATGAAACTGTGATACTTTGAGTTCTTTGAAAATTATGGTCGCTGATTTGACTGCCTTCGATGATTGCCGCCAGCTTTGGAGCCGGATTCAACGATACTTGTGGTTTCTGTGATTCTAGTTATTCTAGTTTTGATTCTCTATGCTGTCCCATCTATCATCCCATGGTAATCCACTTACATTTCTAATGATGATTTATTGCTATTGAAAGAAAAGAAAAATCTATCCAAGTGTTGTAAAATTTTTCTATGGGAAAATTTTTCCTGCGGTCTGGTGAGCCAAGCGAGGTGGTGAGGGGGGGTTTGCGCACACTAGCGCTGGTGAGGCTACAGTACTGTGGTTTGGATGTTTGGGTGGCGGCCGGGTAACATTAAAGTTTGTGGATAGAGGGGCCGGGCTGCGAACCGGACTCATCGCATTGGGATGGGGGCGATCACGAGGGCAGATCATGTGGGAGTGGTATGTGTCAGCTGATGAGGGCTATAGCCCTAATGCGCAGAACTTGGCACATCGATATTTTCGCGATGAGATGATATAGTTTAGTAGTAGCGGAGGTATTAGTAGTAAAGATGGCCAAATCGTTAAGATCCAAGTCGAAGTTGAGAGCCAAGTCGATCAAGAGAAAGGGGGAGTTCGCCGCACATGTTGATTTGAGACAAAAGAGAATTGCTGAGAAATTGGCTCTCGAGCACCAGCAGAAGAAGCAGAGTGAGATCAATAAGGCTGAAGATGGAGAAGCCGTGGAAGAGACCAAACAAGAGATGGATGTGGATGGACAACCTAAGAAGGTGAGCACGTCAGGATGGAGAGATTCCAGAAAGCAGATTTACAAAAAGACCCACATGAAGAAGAAGAAGAACAAGGCTATCTCGTACTAATTTAATCAAGAACATACTTATTAAAAGGAGAACATTATCTCGTATTAGTTGGATTACGACCTATATGAAATCACAATATGCTTAGCCAGCTTCAATGCTGTTCATGTACACTAGACCCGTGATGAACCACGAATCTTGACTCAGACTAGATCATATGCTCATCATTCAGATTGGTATGTTCTGATCAGATTATTATTGTATGAGATTGGTATATTGTAATCGGTTTACAACTAATATTCTGCGGACTCGGTTATCTCGCCCATTCAGATCCAGGCACATTAGACCAATCCTTCAATCATCTTTATCTCACAATACACCTCATTTATATCTACTTTAGTTCTATTACTTTATTTTATGTCATGAATAATATTTTGCGTTTACATGTATGTAGTTCACAGACTCCGAGTAAGCAAGACTGAACCTCTGATTTATCATTATACACCTAGTATTTTCTTATCTTATAATTTAAATATACTTTTCTACTATTCTACATAGTTATTTTAAATTTAAAATGTAAATTGGATTGATTAGACACTGCTAACATTCATCTTTCTCTCCTTTAATTTATTCATCTTTCTCTCCTTTAATTTATTCATCTTTCTCTCCTTAATTTATTGAAATCTGATTCTAAGGTGCCGGACTCCATGAGACCCAATCGCCCCGACTTTGAAACATTATGAAACATGAAACGCCCAATATTAAGAGGCTCAAGTCTCAAGTAGCTTAACTTACAAAATATTTAATGAGTGTAGATTAATAAGGTCTAATACTTTGTAAAACATCCACTTTCGTCAGTCAATGTGCTATATAAATCACGTAATAGATATATGTGTTTATCTTTAATTCTACTTTTTCCGTTCACTTTCTTATATTCTGTAATTATATTCCTTATTTCTTGTCTGTATTTTATATCTTTATAGATTACTTCTTCAACTTTTCACTCAAATACTCCTTGTATCCAATACCTTCCAACGTCTCTGCTTTCCCCAAAACCTCTTCCTCCATAGAACTCATATACTGGCTCATTTTATCCAACCACTTGTAGTCATAAGCACCCAAGATTCTGATGGCTAATAACGCGGCATTGGTACTGTTGTTGATGGCCACCGTGGCTACGGGAATGCCTCTAGGCATTTGAACAATAGAATGCAACGAGTCTACACCGTCCAAGACAGATCCCTTGACTGGAACCCCAATCACAGGTAACGGAGTCATGGCAGCTACCATTCCCGGCAAATGGGCTGCACCACCAGCACCAGCAATAATACACTTGATACCTCTTTTGGCGGCCTCAATAGCAAACTTGGACATTCTATGAGGGGTTCTGTGGGCACTGACAATAGTCAATTCAAAAGGAACCCCGAACTTGTTGAGAATATCGGCTCCCAAAGACATGACTGGCAAATCGGAGTCGGAGCCCATTATTATACTGACCAAGGGTTTTTCACTCTTAGAAGTGAGTTCTGGTAAAGACGCGTTGCCTAAAATGTGCTGGAGCTTGTTTTCGGCGTCTTCCATCGACGAAGAGACGATATTGACATGGCCCATTTTTCTGTCTGGCCTGGTAGTTTTGCCGTAGAGGTAGACAGAAGCGTTGGGGGTTTGCAAGGCACGGTTGCAGAACTCAAGCTCTTTATTAGGAACGTCTTTATCACCTAAAATGTTCAACATAATGGCATTTGTGGTGGAGGTAGAAAAGCTAGTAAAGTCTTTAGGCATAGGCAAACCGGCCACGGCTCTGATATGAGCTTCGAATTGTGAAGTGACACATGCGTCGATTGTATAATGGCCCGAGTTATGTGGTCTAGGGGCGATTTCGTTGATTAAGAGCTCGCCGTTGGCCAATAAGAACATTTCCACCCCGAAAATTCCACAACCAGGGAATGATTTGACCGAGTTTTGGGCCAAAAGTGAAGCTTTCTTGCTCACAGTATCGCTGACTCTGGCCGGCGCATATACCAAGTGACAAATGTTATCTTTGTGAATGGTTTCCACAGTAGGATACGCGTAGACGGCGCCTTCAATGGATCTCACCACCATAACAGCCAATTCCTTGGTGAAAGGACACCATTTTTCAGCATATAAGGGTCTGCCACTCAAGAATTCAAGCGCTTCTCCAACTTTGTCCTCAGACTTCACCACGAAATTGCCTCTGCCATCATAAGCAAGTGTTCTGGACTTCAACATAAATGGGTATCCGAACTTGTTACCAACATCACGCAAGCTTTCAGGTGTATTTTCCACAGATACAGACTCCACAACCGCCACGTCGTGTTCGATCAAGTGCTTTTTCTGCAAGTACTTGTCCTGAATGAGCTTGATGGTTTCTGGCAAAGGGTAGATTTCAAGGCTAGGCAACTTCTGCTGGACCTTTTTGAGAGCTTCCACGTCAATGTGTTCGATTTCAATGGTCAAAACATCGCATTTCTCTGCCAATTTCAATATGGAGTCGTACTCAGAAAAAGAGCCGTCGACGTGGTCGGTGCTGGCGTTGATTTGCTTAGCAGGACTATTTGGGGCATCAAGCACGAGGGTCTTGATGTTCAAGCGACTGGCGGCCTCTACGATCATACGCCCAAGCTGGCCGCCTCCCAATATACCAATTGTTTTGTTATCCATGTTTAAGAAGTGTACTTGAAGTGTAGTTGAGGTGGTCCTTGAGTAAATCTACCTGAGTTTGCTTTAAACGAACTTTGACTCTGCGCGATGACATCAATAATTGTGCACCTGACTCGTGATAGATAAAGACAATAGTGAGAGTGATAGCGGAGAGCACAATAAATGGTAGAGTAGATGAACTTGGAGTCAACGAGGTGGTAGAAGTGAAAGGATAGTGGATGTAGCATTAGCATGTAGCATTAGCATAGTGGCTGTAGGATGAGCAGGATGTAGTAGTGAACATAGTGAGTAATCTATTGGGAGCCCACTACTGTGATTAGAGCTGCGAATGTGAGAATAGTGAGGGTAGAGGGAAAAGTGCGCAAAATTAGTGAGTGTAGGGAGAGAGTGGAAGAAGGGTGAATGATTAGGTGGTCAATGGTGATCTACAGGGTAGTAACTTCAAAAGTCGACATCATACTTATATTGCCATGAATTGACAGCCTGTATCGGATTTAGAGATTCTGTAAATATCTTGCAACTTGCCAACATTTTTGAGAAAAAGACCCTTTTTTTGCCAATTTATTAGCCTGAGTTTATTAGCCTGAGTATTTTTTTGATCCACCAGTGTCACTTACTATGTACTCATTTCAACAATTTTCGCTTTCTACCAAATTTTACACTGTTCTTAAATGTCTATTTTTCTATTTGAATTCTTTTTAAACTAGACTGTAAAATAAGCTGCAAAAATGTAGGAGAACTGAACTTTTTAGGTGCAAGAACCTAAGTAGACTGTATATATTTACTCAAACTCATCCGTAAATCCTCCCTGATAAAGTAGGGTTCCCATCTGATACTCTTGTGATTCCGCAGGAACCATCATAAAATCCATACTTGGGGCTACATTTTGCTGCACAATCGAATAAGGTTGGCTCGAATTCATTTGTGGAGCAGGCTGCGATGGTGGGACCATCATTGGGGGATTGGGCGACATTAACGGATACTGGGCGTATTGCTGAGGGGGATAGAGCGCCGCCAGCTGCGGATGGAACTGCTGAAACCGTTGTCCTTGGGGGCTTGCTTGTACTTGTTGCGATTGCTGCAACGATTGAAACTTTCTCTGTACGTCAAGCTGTGGTTTTTCCCAAGATTCCATCGAGGAGTGACCCGGTTTCTCAGCAACTACTGAAGAAGTTGTGGTGGACTGAGACATCATGGAGTTGAAGTTAAGCGGGAAGGTCGGACTTACAGCTGATGACGGCGATGCAGTCATGGTGGAAATGTCTGAAACGCCATGTGCATGCATGGGATGAGCAAGATGTCTCTGGGCGTATTGCTGAGGATAGGCTTGATGATTCGGGTGCTGGTAACTTGCATATTCAACCACCTGTGGTATGATATTTTCGTTCGTAGTTACGATTTTCGAATTGGGCAAGATCAAGTTGGACGACGTAGTGATTGCATCCTTGAGATCATCGACTTTAGCAAACTCCCATAATAAAACTAGTTTGATATTCAGCTTCGACACCACACTTTGGTGCGCCTCATCATTTACAAGTTCAGGCTCATTTGAAGACGTCGACGTACCGATTGGAACGCTGGATGCCGCGATTATCGGATTGGCAGACTTTGAAGAATATAAAACTTGCTTAATAGTCATGTTTTTGAATGCTAGATTGACCTCATTTTCGTCCTTTCCAACCAATTTAGCAAGGAAAAACTTCCAAAACTTGACCAAAAAGTTGCGGTTTTCATTGAGTTTGATGCCGTGTTCGTTGAATTTCAACACCTCTTTGCCGGCTGAATAAATGCACGTAAAAGACGAATAGACATCGTCCTTAGTATCATTGTGTACCGAGGAAGTCTTGAGGGTAGGGCTGTTAGTGTCTTGCAAATTCAAAGGGTCGGCTATGGATTTGTTGGTACTGTTAAGGAGAATGTTGGATTTGAACCCGTTTTCAATAGAGTAATTGTACGACAATTCTGGCACCAAGATCTTGACCATATTGTGGATGATTTGGATGTGTCTACAATCATGAAAGTCCAATAAACCAGGAAACCTGGAGGTGATATTGGCACTTTGAACAATTTCGAGTGATTTGGGCGGTTCTTGGCCCTGGATAGTCAATATTATTGGGTTGGATGAGCATTGGTCGCTGATGGACATGAAAAAGTTATCGAATTTAATCTGCGGATGCTGAACGGGGGCAGGACCCAATTGGGATCTTCCGCTGAACAGTCTTTGGGATCTGGATTTTGGCCTTTTGATAGACGATTGAAAGCCTGAAGAGTTCTTTCGTTTGCCAAACACAATACCAGAATCGGAGCTAGGCGGTATACCCATGGAATCGTTGAAGGCTCCCATGGATTTGTTCAAGTTAATTTTGGAGAAAATCTCTTCGAATCTCTTGATTTTTTGCTGCATATCTTCTTCAGATTCAAACGTCGGCCCGTCGTTAATCAACTTGATTATATGTTCTTTCTGGCCCAAGTTTTTGATGACCTGGATATGTGAAGAGACCTGTTTTCTGGACCTGAATTTGCCCGTTTTGGTGTAGATATAGTCTGATATAAGCTCGTTTCTGCCACAAGACCGCCCGCTGATTTTGATCTTGTTAAGTCCATTTTTGGGGATAATGTTCAACACCTCTTCGAACGCTTGTTCGACGGCTTCACACCACACGTCGTTATCTTGAGCCCTAGAAAATGAAGCTGCCGATACTGTGGATGTTGCTGAGGACGGGGCCGAGTCAGTGTTGTATTTTACATCAGTATTGAACACGTTGATGGGGTTTGGATGTGCCAAACGTTGCGACTGGTGATTGTGCTGGGGTAAGTTTGAATCGGAATCAGCAAACGCGGGCTGCAGCGGCACAAACGGTTGCGATTGCATGGAGCTCGAGCCATTGACTTCTTCAGGCATAGACAAAATGGCCGAGGAGGTCTTTCTGGTAGCCGACTCGGGTTCCTGCAATTCCTCTTCATCGTCTGCAATTTTCTTCTGATTCAAAGTGCTAGGCGAAATGGTGCCCAAGACTTTTCTCACGGGAGTTCTCTCCTCATTTTTGATGTAATCTTCGTGATAAGACTGGTGATAATTGGGCGGTATGGCGGCTTGGGTACGGTCAAAATTGGTGGATCGAGGCATTTCTTTGCGGACCAACTTGGAGTATTCATGGACCTGGTACATCTGCTTGCCCTCGTTGTCAATAGCAATGTCCACAATCAAGGGCAACTTCTTGGAGTCTTCACCTTCGTTGCCGCCGCCGCCTGCTCCGTGGGTTTGCCTGTGCGGAGTGGGTGTTGGGGTGGGCTGTGACATCATTCAATCAATTGTACGCTCTTTTAGAATGGGGAGAAAGGAGTGACGATAAGCGTACAGTAATAAAATGATAAGGAGTCCCTGGCAAGTTTGGCTGTGATGGTGAAGATGCGAACTACGAGCCATATATATTGTGGGTAAAATCCGCAATTGGGGACTATGCAACAGGTACATAATCGCGTGTCCGATGTTAATGCCACTAAAATAGGGTAGCGTTTTGGTGCATCAGTATTTTTACTAAAACATGAGGTACGCTTTTTTCGGCGCTGCGGGCTCGAAATCAAACGGCATCTTTCGTCAATCGCGACCGACATGGGTGTGTTGTCTTTCTCTGTACGGAGAAGGGGGAGGATAGTTATCTCCTCATTTTATCAGAGATTAAGTTTTGGATTGATCAGGATGTATCGTAACCCCGCTGAATGCAGAGCGCTTCATCATCCGCTTTGTTACTCGTAACAGTTGTAAGACCCAAATATGTAAATAAAAAATATGATCCACAAAATAGGCTGCATCCAGCTGCAGGACAGTTTTTTGGCGGTAACATCCTTGCACTGCGGCGAAACATGCGCCGCCATTTGCATTTTTCATGTCGTTCCCACCCGCAAATTAGTACAACTGGGACCTAGATCTTTTTGCAGGAGAACACTTTCGAGTATGGGCTTTGATACTCATGAGCCACCTTATTTTGTTTTATTGGAGAATATACATTAATACTATTCTACTTATTTTCCAAATGCTTGTTTTATTTTCATTCCACCTCTATGAATAGCTTAATTTCGGGCACAAGCCGAAAGATTCACCTGCTCGCGCCCACTCATATCCGTCCTATTATGTGTGCGCCAGCCAGTTTGAGTGTCTTATTTGCTTTGTTTCTTTATTTCCGTTGACCTCTGGGAAACCTTTATTTCCGTAATTCCATTATTACTTTAGTTTTAAAAGCCTATATTACTTTGACCTTGATCCTTAAATTCCTGGGTTCCTTGTTCTTTTCTTTTATTCTTGTTGATCTTTTATTTTCTATATTCAATCTTTTTATTTAATATTTCTATTTTTTTTTTGTTTAGTATGCTTCAAAGCAAGCTTTTCTCATCATCACTCCAGCGATTAGGATCGTTTCCCTACATATTATAGCTCGTTTCATCTTCTCGAAAAAGCACTATGTATCCTCCCGTGTATTCTCGCCTCGTTTATATGCTACATGGTACCTCCAAATCGTAGCGAGCAGTATGCATATGGGCACTGCTTGCAGTCAACAACTGCGAAAGGGGCATTCGTTTATTTTTTCTTTTTAAAAATTCAATATAACTTAATACCACAGTACAAGGTTTATCTTTCGCTATAACTTTTCCTTAACAAACTTAATTGTGATGTGGAATTTTCTTAGTAACATATGATATTATGCCGTCAGCCCATTCTAAACCTTTTTTTTGGATTCGCAACGCCTTATTTAGATTAGATCAGCCTAAAAATCAACAAGAGACAGGCGTATGTTCCGTGATGCCTCTATTAATCCACTCAATGGCTTTCGAAACTTAGTGTCTGATCTCAATTCGTTTACCAATTTAAGATGAAGTGATCGAAATTTTCTCTAGAATCTCTCTCTAGAATCTGTCTTTGATTACAATTCGCTTAACTAATCTTTAATAGGTTTACTTTAAATTGGTTCGGTCATTTTTATTTTTTGATTGATACACTTAAGTTTTCTTTTGTTGTATTGCTGCAAAAGAGTTGCCTCCAACATCCAGTAGATTCACGAGTGTCAAGCAATTAGACTTTTGCTCCTGCTCCAATTCTCCATAATTTCATGCATGGGCACTTATATATTTTGCATCCATCAAAGCCTCACCGCACACCCCCTATTTTCGGCGGTGGGCCGGTACCACCTAGTTTGGTATCTTTTCAAACAATTGGGCGTCGCTTCTTCTTGCATGTTATCGTTCCACATTTACAAATGTTGGTTCTATTTGTTACTTTAAGCTACTTGTAACCGTGAAGCAGTCACTTTCGGTAATAACATGTTTTACTCTACACTTCTGTTTCCTAGAGCGAGATCTAAAACATCTCAATAAACCTCCAATGCCATTGTAAGACAGTGGTATTTGGTCATTAAGGATATACGTGTTCGAAACCAACCTCCACTTTCTTTCACCCGGTGGCTAGTTCCATGGTAGATAGAGTGGCTAAAGCCTATGGGATTTAACCGAGGAAAGAAATTTCTTGGGCCAAAAAATTAATCTCCCTGGATAGTAACACAAATGCGCCTTATGTATCACATACACGATAACTTAATTTGTTTTGATGCCACCATGACGTGAGCTTGCCTCTACTACAATCAGACGAGCAGCTTAGTTAGTTAGCTGCCAAGATTCTTCGAATTTCTCCTCATAAGCCTACTGGTAGATCTTACCTAGTCCTCGACTTGCCCTATTGCTCTAGATCTGGTGCCGTAGCACTTGACAATGCAACTATCATGAATACAGCTTGCATTCTTGTTACATTGTGACAATCGCACATAACAAACGATAACATTTGATTTCGCCGTTGACTTGTCTCTTGTAACACGTTTATTCTGTTCTTATCGATTCTCTTTTGTGTTACCAGCCAAATGGCACTCTATTTTTTTTTTTTTTTGTAGCGTCACCCTCGGAAATTATTTAGCACGACATTATTATTTCTTATGTCGTCTCCGTGATTTGGTTTTCAGGCCACGTTCAAAAACCCTTATATTGCTGGCCCCCCCAATTAGTTTTGAACTTCACTACAAAGATAATCGAAGCATTTCTCCTCACATACTTTCCTTATTTTGTAGCATTGGCCAATTTACTTTAGAACATAGTTGAAGCATACTGTTTAATATACACTTGTAGCGTAATTAAAACGTGCAATTCTCATCTGTTTACGAAGATGGGAATGGTAAACTCAAAAACGAGCTGGGCCGGAATCTGGATGACTTTGGTGATTTGGATGAGCTGAAATCTCTAATCAAAGTCATCAGTTTAACAGATTACTTAAAGGCTAGACCTCAAGAAGAAGTGGCACGTAGTGGACTCCTTCTGAGGAACGACTATATTTCAGTAGTTAATTTGGCACCCAAAGAAGAGTCCCAAGATGAGTACCAGGGCTTGGATTCGGACAATATGGATACTAAATCTGACCGTATGAAGCCATTGGAGCTACCAAACACCAATGTTGAACAAGGTTGTTTTTTGTCAGACAATCTACATAAACCTGGATCCAAATACAAAGAGCGCAAAGTCAAAAGAAAAGCTTGCAGGAAATACACACCAGGGCAAATCTGTGACTTTTTCGATGAGGTAGAGCTATTACCAGGTAAACCGGTGGCACCAATTGCCCTCAGACATGGAATTAATGAGGCCACCGGACAAAGGTGGGTAAGAGAGTACAAATTACTGGGTAAGGTACCTAAGGAACTAAGAGAATGGTTCTTAAAAGATTGAGAGCTTATACTATTCGATTATTTACAAACTTGTTTAAACAAGGAACCTTTATAGCTATAAATTATATATTTCCCATCTCTCACTTGCGGACTCCTTTGTTTTCTCTAGTTCCACAAGCTTACATTCAATATACAAAACACTCTTAACTCTTATAGTAATTCAGATTGTTTCATGTAACATACATAGGCTGCTCTACAAATGAAATGTTTGTTTCTGCAAAACTAGTTTACCACCGTTCAACTAAATTTGAGATGGGTGCAAAATATTTGGTTCAATACGTGCAACATTTGTGAAAGAACGGTGAATTTGGAACGACATTTTTTCATCGGTCGCCCCTCGAAATTAATATCCGAGGATGGCAAATTAAATAATAATGGAGTGCAACTTGGTTGAGCTTATTGTATTGCCCTGATTTTTTATGCACGCGAGTATTCATTAGACAAAAAGCTTTCCTGATGTGCGTTACATTATTTTTCTATGTGTGTTTCATGAGGAAATATGCGAAAATATCAAACAAGCCGGCATGCTTAATTGGTCAAGCGGGAGGGATCTTTCAAGAATGGGTTTCGAAATCTGAATGTTTCAACTGTATCGTACATACTACAATAAGCTGATTTAATGTATCTCAGATCACATGTATGATTAACCTAATTTTCAGAACATAGGTAGAGGATCTCACTATATTTAGGTTGTCAAGCAGACGTACAATTCGTACATCCGAAACTCTTACAATGAAAGCACAGTAAATCTATTTATACCCATCGCTGTTTCAAGATCCAAAACTCTTCTATATAATATACACAAACTCGTAAAAAATTAAAGGATCTGATGGAGTTGTCGATGACTACCAGTCTCGGCAGAGAATCCCTGTTGCTAAGACGTTTTAGTTCGATGGCCGAATGCCCCGCTTATTATTTGCACCGGGCCACTGATGACTTGACATGTGTTACATCGAAGTATCTTTCCTATTGAATTCTCTAGTATTACTCTATTCGAGATCTATTTTCAACTCATAACGTCATCTCGTACCATCGCTACGAGGAATTATTTTTCGCAAGAGACAAGCGAACCATTTTGAGCCAACGCTCGATCTAAGCGTGGGCGAATAATTTACTGCAACCTCGGATATTTCCATACAAATGCTACGACAACTGAGCATCGGGGAACCCTGGCTACTTCCTCGCTTCTTCTAACTCTTCTTACTCAATTTATTCTCCGTTCAAAAACCTGGCAAACAAGTTTAGGTTTTCGGGGGTCTGCTCAAATTCTTGGTGCTCTTGATCTACCTCACTCAAGTCGTTTTCCTCCAAAGCCTTTTCGAAATCATAATCTTGGAACTGTATCTGGTCGCCCGTAACCGAGACAAAAGGGTCTACGAAGGTATAATTTGTATTTTCAGCCGTTCGAGCCCCACTGGATGAGTCCAATTCTGAATCATCTGCGAGATCCTGCTGTTGCTTCGGTAAATTTTCTGCAGTGAGTTTCCTGCGTTTGCTGCTCTCGCTTTTAATTTTCGTTTCATAGGCATATAGCTGAGAAATGCCAGCATTAAACTCCTTCATCCACCGCTTCATCAACTTGTAGATAGCGTGGCTCGGTTTGTTTTCCGAGGAGATAATAGAATTAAAGCATTCCACGTCGTGGTGAAATGTTTCGATTGACTCGTACAAGTATTGGGAGTTTTTGCTTATTATGTGTTTCATGCTGATCCTATTGGTATTGTCGTGAGGCATCGGGGTTGCCGAACGCGAATCTGGACCTTCCGATGGGTCTCGGACATTTCCGAGTGCCTTCTTTCGCACTCCATCTCGTAACCGGTAGTTTCGTATAAGGCTATTTGTGTCTATTTTTTCGTTGATTTCATCCAAAAAGAACTCTATGCCTTTTTTAATTGGGTAATACACTGTATCGATCATACGGAAATCGTTAATGTCTACTGCATGATTGGTTTCCTGGAGATCTATCCAGTCGGTGCTCATGGAGATGATGCGGTCGAGATCTCCAAGTAGCAACTGGCCAAACTCTCCTTTTTGTTCAAGCTCCTTTGTATCGAAAGGAGCTTCGTTTCCATCGCTAGAACTGTACAAAATGGAGCTGGACGACATTAAGTTGTTGTTTTTCCTGATGAGAGGAGCGCCTCTTTTCAGCTCCCGCTTCAAACACCAGTACCTACAAATTTCATCACTGATTTTTCTTAGATCTGCTTGAATCGACTCTTTGGTTCGGTTCGGCAACACTTCAAGTGCACGAGCCTGATTACTTGTATGGTGGCTCGGCACCGAAAGCTGGTTTTCCACTTTTAGCTGCGTCATGAGACGTAAAAGTACATCGCTGAATAATTTTGGTGCAATAGGCGTGTTATTCTCTGTCTTCCACTTGAAAATATTGAGCTTATTTGCCGTTTTACGATGGTTACTGAGCTTGACGTTTTTGTCGTGGAGAATCTTTGTATCGTGGAAAAACAACCTGGTTTTCTTGATGCCTTGTAAAACCTGGCCCACGTCGCATTCTGGAGGCATATGGCGCTCGCAGTACGTTTTTAATGTAGACTTATTGGTGATAGCTCCTTGAATTCCTTGGGTATATTCCATGTAAAGGCCCGCCCGCTTGGCACAAGTAACGTGGTAGGCTTGGAAACAGTTACGATTAGAACATTGAATACATGCACCCATCTTTTGCTTACAAAGGTAGCACGAAAGCTTCCACCTGCTCTTCGGAATCAGGTCCATTCCTTCGATAGGCTCCATATAAATGGGGTTGGCGAAGTAAAGCTCGTTAATCCACAAAGCACAGATGACATGGCTCCATAAACTGTTATCCAACTGCTTAAAAGCACCAGTTTTCGAAGGACAAAACACACATTCGGTGGGTCTGTTCTTATTAATCATACATTTACGACAGAGCCACTGGCCCTCTGGAATAAAGGCGATACCGTAGCATTCCTGGTGCACTGCAATGTCACAGCCATCACAAAAGACTATAGCATTGGTGTTTTCGCAATCGCTATCATTACAAACCGCACATTTCTGGTCATAAATCAGCCCAGGAACAATGCCATCGTCATTCCCGTACTTGTCATTACTGGTGGTCTGGTCTAGTGTCAAGAGTTTCTGGCCAATGGAGCCCATACTGCCTCCATTACTGTCTACAAGAGAGTTCATACGGTGCTCCAAATGGTCCCATTCGTTTTCTAGCACCGTGATCAAGATTTCAAACACCTCGTGGGTGATCTTGATGACGTTTCGCGGATCATCGTTACGGTTCTTCAAGTACAAGAAGTCCTGTTCGTCCATATCGTACTCTACTTGGTTCATTTTGCGTTCTATAAGGTCATGGATGGTGTGGATCCCGGAGCTTTCCGGCAACAGAAACGGCCGTATATAGCTCGGGTTCTGGCGCTTAACGCTGATCTTGCCTGGATCCTGAAACCCGTACTCCGCGAGTGTTTTGGAGAACTTGGGGTGTGCGTTTTGGGTCTGGCGGGGATTGTCGCGTTTTTTGAAAGTTGGTTTTTTGAGGTCTATATGCGCGTTTTGGGTGCTTGAACCATTATTGGAGGTGTTGAAGTTTGCAGATTCATTAGATTGCTTGACAATCACTCGAAGCTGGGCCCGTTCATCTAGATCAGGGTATATTTCCTTGAAGTCTCTTTCTTCACGTGGCTTGAGATGCTGGTCTCCTATTATTTTCGGTTCGCCATGATTCATTGAGACTGACACAGTAGCCGATTTCAAGATCTATAGTCCATCTACAGTAGAGTGGAAGTGGTGATGTTTTACAGCCGCTAGTTGTTTATTTGATGTAGGAGTGGTGCGTGAAAACACCAAACCCACACGTGACCACGCACGTGAAAACTAATAACTAAGCTATTTTTGAAGATCACTCAACGATGGCCGGCGCGAAACGTTCACAGACGTGGCGGGCGTGGTGAATTGCGACACCTGGTCGGGGGATTCACAATAGGCACCCTTCAACGAACCGTGCAAAGCAAGATGCAAGCTGGACGTATGAGAGGAGATGATTTTATGCGGCGATTTTTCAGGCAGGCGAGTCGTGGCAGTGACTGAAAGCTGTTTATAGTGTAGCGACTTCACAGATTCCTTTAGACTGGCAAAACTAGTACTGGCTTTGTTGGTATTGCTACAGATAAACGGATGCTTTGCCAATTGCAGCGTCGTAATGCGCTCATCGGCGTTGACTGCGAAACACAAATCAATAAAGCTCTTTGCGTCGCGCGAAATGTCGTCCCAGTACTCTGCAGGCAAATAGTAGTAGTCTCCTTTTTGAATAGCTTCTTTGGTTTCGTCGTCGGTCTCACAGTCAAATGGCATGTAGCCACACAACATGAAGTAGACGATCACGCCTATGGCCCACACGTCCACAGGGAAACCGTGGAATCTCTCTCGATCGAATATCTCCGGTGCCATGTAGCTGAGGGTTCCGCAAACGTCATTGAGGGAGAAGGACTCGGGGCTCAAAACGCGGGCCAGTCCAAAGTCGGCTACCAAGATGTCGGAATGGTTATGTGGCGATCTGAACAAAATATTTTCCGCCTTCAAATCTCGATGCACCACTTGGTTACAATGGAGGTAGTCTACTGCTGAAACAAGCACACTGGTAATTTCTCGTGTTGCAGCCTCCAGAAGCTTACTCTCTGGCTGGCTCACTATATGATTGAACAATTCGCCTCCTGAGGCTAGTTCAGTCACCAAATACAACGATCCTTTGCTTTCAAAATAGTCTACCAACGTCAAGATGTTGGGATGAGCCATCGACACTTTTTTGAGCACCTCGACCTCGTTTTGAAGCGAGCTTTCGAGCCCATACACCAATCTCTTTTTGTACATCTTGGCTGCGTAGTGCTTGCCGGTGATTTTATTCTTGCATTCGTAGACTGTGGAGTACGAGCCATCTCCCAATCGCTTTTTTGATAGTATGTAGTTACATGGGTCGGGAGTGCCTGTATTATCGGTCCATGACAATACTTGGTTATCCATTTGACTGGTAGAAGATTTGACACGGATGAGACCTCTTTTAATGGGAATGAACTGTGTGATGTGGTTATGTACTGGTTCAACCTTTCGTAAGAAAGACTAGATATTTCAGGCTGAAAAGATGTTTATATGACGAATTCAATACGAAAATTTCAAAGTTGCTAAATTCTGGGGACACTCTTATAGATATAGATCAGGTGTTTTTCCGATCTGGAGAAATGTCGTAATGGCGCGTTAGACTTTATACTTTATCGCTGCTTAGTTTTTCCGCGATTCGGGTAGTGTTCTTGCCCCGCGGCACTGGAGGCACGGTGTGCGACATTGAGCTGTCTCATCATGTGACCCATCTCATCTTGCTCACGTGAAAAGCTCAAGCGATGAGTTAAAAAAATTAGACAGTAAGTTACCAAAAGCTACGGCCACGATGGATACCAAGCTTAACTTGACGTCCTTGCGGGACAAGATCTCGAACAAGATGAGTGATCTGATGAAGAAGAGCAAGGCCAAGGCGGATAAAAAATTGGGAAAAAAGGAGGCCAATAAAGAGAAAAATAAGAAAGACAAAGAATTGAAAGATCTTAAAGAAAAGTCTAAGAGAGATAAGAAGCATAAGGGTGACAAAAAAGAGAACAAAAAGGCCGAGTCAATAAAGGCTACCAATTCTGACCCACAAGACGAATCAGAAACCGAAACATTGCGTCGTGAAGCCTTAGCTTTGGGAGCATCTGAAGCTGACTTGGAGATGCTAGAGGGCATCGAAGACGGCAGCGAAAGTGAACAGGAGTTTGTTGATGCCTCTGACAAGTTGGAGAAAGGATTCAATACTGATTTACTCAAGTTTATGCAAGGGATTGGCTTGAAAGGAGAAGAAGGAGATGTAATGGTTGTGGATGATGAAGATGTTCCAGAGTTAGTAGATGAAGAAGAAGAAAATGAAGAAGAAGAAGAGGAGGAAGAAGAGGAAGAAAAAGAAGAAGTAGAGCAAAAAAGTGAAGACTCAAGTGAGGAAAGTGAGGATTCTAGTGAAGAAGAAGAAGAAGAAGAGAAAGAAGTCAAGGTGGCTGAAGCTGATGTTAAGAAGCTCAAGCAAGACAAGCAAGACAAGCTGGACAAACTCGAATCCACTCAACTTGTCACCAGCAACAACCTCGTCATCGCTCCTCGTCTTGACTGGTACAACATACCGTTGGAACCCATTGAAAACCCCGAAAAGCTCGACAGATTTGCCAGAGAAAGACTCCTTGAAAGAGCCCAAAATATCATCGACAAAGAGAACAAGACTTATCTCACAGAATTCACTTCTAATAATTCACAAAAGAAGTTCTTGTCGCAGATTTTAAGCGACGGTACGTTGAACGATAAGATCTCTGCGTTGACCTTATTGGTGCAAGAATCTCCTTTGCACAACCTCAAAGCTTTCGATACCTTGTTGGGATACTGCGAAAAGAAAAGTAGAACCGCTTCGTTACAGTCGATCAATGCTTTGAAGGATTTGTTGGTCAATGGTGGATTATTGCCAGACAGAAAATTAAAGAGCTTCGAGAACAATGCCGTATCCAAAGACTTGTCAGATACCCAGCTTGGGATTTTTTACTTTGAGGACTACCTTAAGAAAGCGTACTTCAAGTTGATTTCTATTTTGGAAGTGTTATCGCACGATCCTATTTTGCACGTCAGAATGACAGTAGTTGGGCATTTATTTGAGTTATTGAAGGCTAAACCTGAGCAAGAATTCAATTTGTTGAGATTGGGTATAAACAAGTTGGGTGATATCGATAACAAGGTGTGTTCCAAGACATCTTACCAGATTTTGCAATTAGAAAACCACCACCCTGCCATGAAGCTGATCATTATCAGAGCCATTATCGACATGATTTTCAAGCCCAATGTCGACTACAACTCCAAATACTACTCTGTAATCACTCTTAACCAAACTATCTTGTTAAGACAAGACACAGAATTGGCCAACGAGCTCGTCAAGACCTACTTCAGTTTGTTTGAAAAGCTCTTGAGTGAAGCAGACGAGGCCTCTGCTCTTGACGGCGCTCCTTCCAAGACCGATAACGTGCTTGGAAAATCCGAACATGGCAGAAACAACTCCAGAAAGAACTTCAAGAAAGGTAAGAAGGGTGGAAAGTCCGTCAAGGCGGTGGAAAAGACCCAGTACGAGATCGTGGAGGAAAAGAACACCAAGTTGTTCTCGGCATTATTGACTGGTTTGAACAGAGCGTTCCCATTCTGCAACCTCCCATCCGAAGTGTTCGAACAGCATCTCACCACGTTATTTAAAATAACCCATTCCAAGAACTTCAACACCTCTGTTCAGGCTTTGGGATTAATCCACCATATTATCACCAAACAGAGTCTTAATCCTGACAGATACTTCAAGACTCTTTACGAGTCGTTATTGGACTCCAGATTGATCCAGTCGTCTAAACAGGGTATCTACTTGAACTTGTTGTTCAAGTCCTTGAAAAACGATAAGGACATACCCAGAATCTTGGCCTTTGTCAAGAGAATTTTGCAGGTGTGTTCTCACTGGTTGAATGTAGGAACTGTCAGTGGTATGTTGTTTTTGTTAATGGAGTTGAGCAAGGAATATCCCGAGGTAAGAGAACTTACTGGATTTAAAGAAGTAAAAAAGGAAACTAAGGAAGAAACCAATGAAGACGATAAAGAAATTAAGGAAGATTCCAAGGATTTTTCCTATGATCCTCGTAAGCGTGATCCAAAGTTCGCCAACGCTGAAAACTCGTCTTTATGGGAAATCAACCATTTCTTGAAACACTACCATCCTACTGTTTCCATATACGCTGCTTCTCTTCTTGATGGTACTGCTCAACCAAAGCCAGACTTGGGACTATATACCTTGGCCCATTTCTTGGACAGATTCGTGTATAAGAATTCCAAGCAGAAGCCAGTCACCAAAGGTTCTTCTATCATGCAACCTTTAGGTGGTGTGCATACTGGATCGTTATTGGTTAAAGCAACCAATGTCATGAACAGTGATATTCCTGCCAATACCGAAAACTGGTTGGATAAGAAGATCGAGGATATCAGGCCAGATGAAAAGTTTTTCCACCAATACTTTACTTCCAAGACAAGCAAGTTGAAGAGCAAAAAGGCCTCTGAAGAAGAACCAGAGGACGAAGAAGCTGCTGCAGAATTGGAAGACCAGGAAGTCTGGAAAGCATTGGTCAACTCGAGACCCGACGTGGAAGCACCATCTGACGAAGATCTCAGTGATTTTGACGAGGCTGATTTCGACGACATGAGTGATTTGGAAGACGACGACGAAGAGCAGCAAGAGGAGCAAGGAGAAGAAGTGGAAGAGGAAGAGGAAGAGGAAGCGGCCGAAGAGGAAGAAGAAGAAGAAGAAGATGCCTTTGATGAAGATGAAGACAAAATGTTTGGAATCAACGAAGAAGACGAGCTTGAAGATTCCGAGATTGAACTCAAGTTTGTGGGAGAAGACGATTCGGATGATGAAGAAGAACAAGAACAAGTAAGCAAGAAGCGTTCCAAATCGGGCAAGGAAGACGGCAAGAAGTCGAAGAAGGCCAAGCTCAAGAGCTTGCCTGTATTTGCATCTGCAGACGATTACGCTGAGTACTTGAATTCCGATGACGAGGACTTTAGTTAGTGGTGTACATAATAAAAAAGAGTAATTCAGAACTATAATAAAGCGCAGAATTGTTGAATGGCTGAAAGAATAGCACTGTATATGGTTGGCTTTCCAATCTTTGGCACTACCCTGACTTGCGGCGACTGGTCAAAGCAGGCGATATACTAACGAGGATTTCACGGAGTGTCCGAAACACAACTTTGCCGAGTTTCATTGTCCGAACAATTGTTTGTTGGTCCAAGTCGAGAGATGCCGCGATAAAAGAAAGGCTTATTTCTTTTTCGCATTCTTTTTTTATTTTTGCCCCTTTGACATATTTTTTATTCCAACGGTCGTCGTGCATGACGAGGCGTCCAGGCTTACGGTCTGCGACGGTCTGCAAGAGAGATGAGCATGGCCAGAACAACAGTGACATCATTTACAAGCCTCGGAGTGTCATGAAAAAAGCGGGGTTTGAAGGGCTGAATCTCTGATTTGTCGAGAAGAAAAGAAAACGTCTTCTTTGCCCCTTTCGGAAACGTCTTAGCACTAGAGCCTAGATAATCCCGAGGTTCTCGAATACAAGAGGCGAGGCTTAAGTGTAGATTCCGCGAGACTCTTAGTCGTACTTCTCCCTTCATTTTCTGATCTCGCTTACTATCGTTTGTTTCTACATTTGAAATTGATATTGCACAAACAAAGAGACTAGATTGTGAAAGAAGATTCGTGCATATTGCTGTGTACTTATTAATATACTAACAAGAGCATAACCATTGAAGAACGCCTCATTAGACGGAGAGGGCAGTTCTGCGGCAGTGTTAGTTAGTGAACCGTAAGAAAGAGGGCAGTTCTGTGATACTACTAGGGAACTAGCGTGTTTTTGAGTGTTCTTTAAATCATAGCGTGTTTATTAATTATGACAATGGGCAAGTCATGATCTTGCGATCTAAAGCCTTACATAAGTTATATAGTTGCATTTTCGGAGATGTGAGAAAAGCCACGGAACTGTTCTTGCATTTCCGAGGTAAGCACGGTTTCCACCGGAGTCAATCTCGGGGTTTCCGAGGTAAACTCCTGGTCGAAGTTGGAATAATCGTGCTCCGAGTTGATTTCAGGCAAGTATGGTGGTGGGATACGACAGTGAAACACATCGTCGAAGTTGACATCCTGGAAATATGGATGTTCCATGATATCAAGCGCATCTCTCTCACTGGCTCCTAGACGGAGAGCAGGATCTTTGGTTAGCAATGCTTGCAACACCAACACAGTTTGGCGCGACATGCTGATAGGGTACTTGACGTCATCGTGTTCAATGGCATTAAAGATATCGTCTTCGTCATCACCTTTAAAGGGCGATTGACACAACAACATCTGGAAAAGCAACACTCCGAACGCCCACCAGTCTACACTTCTATCGTACTGCTTACCGGCGATAATCTCCGGAGCCATGAACTCAGGCGTACCGCAGAAGGTACCGGTGGTTTTCTTGTACCACATGTTTTCCTTACACAAACCGTAATCACCGATTTTGATGTGTCCTTTGGTGGTGAGCAAAATGTTATCCAACTTCAAATCACGGTACACAATGCCGTTATCATGGAAGTATTTCAAGCCTAGTAACACTTCACACGCGTAGAATTTGGCTCTCTTTGCAGAGAACCTAGACTTTTGGATGTGCCACATAAGATCACCACCGGAGATGAACTCCATGACGAAATAAATACGGTTTTCGGTCTGGAAACAGCAGTGCAAGTTCATCAAAAACGGGTGTTTCTCTCTGTTGGCTGTCAAGAACACGCTCTTTTCGGACCTCACACTGTCCGCCTCGTCGTTGTCTACAATAAAGTCCTTTTTCAACACCTTAATGGCGCAAAGACTCTGCGTATGTCTGGATTCAGCCAACATAACTTTCCCGAAGTTACCTTTACCCAACACCGCCAAAAACTGGAAATCATCAAGGCCCACTTTTCTCCGTCTACGCTTGGATTTATGAGGCGATGTTTTGGTAGAAGTGGCAGTGGATTGAGGCTCCAACGAAACCTGAGTTTCAGGGATTTTCATCGATCCTGGCTCCGGCTGGTGGGCTACCTCCGGCACGATATACTCTTGGGTTTGCTTGTTCTGGTAGTCAAAATTAGCAAATTCAGTCTGGGTTTCAAACGGATTATCCAACTTATTTTCTACAAAAGAGTGGTCAAACTCTGGAACTGGCTGCTTCTTGACGTGCCTGTACTGCTCAAGATCCAAGTCGCCGTTTGCTGGAGCCCGTCTATTATCGTAAGGGCTTTCAATGGGCTGCTGGAACGCATTGGTAGTGTGTGTAGGCAATTTTACCTCGAATTCATGGTCATCATCCTCGATTTTCTTGGATTCTCCAGAAACCTCGGAGGAAACATTGATGGAAGGAATAGCAGGGACGTCTTTATAAGGCTCTTTTTGGTAAGGGTCTTGATATGGTTGTTGATACTGTTGCTGGTAAGGATCTTGTTGCTGGTAAGGATCTGGATGCTGGATCACTTTTCTCGGGCTTTTCTGCGGTTTGGAAGCAGGTTTAGACGACTTTATGGTCATCAAAATCTTATTCGCCATTTCCATCGTCATACCACAGAAATCTGGCACAAGATGGGTACAATGGGTATGACACATAACCCCACACTCGGTACATTTACGGACGTTTTTCTTACCCCAGGGCAAGATATAACCACAGTGACAACACCATTTTGTGCCGTGGTTGGTAATGGGCTCGAATCTGTGCGGAATACGGTGGTTCAACTTGGTTTCATCGTCAACATCGGTGCTGGATTTAGAAATACATTTGGTAACAACTTTTTGGTAGCATTTTTTATGACATAAGAAACGACAGTCTTGACACTGAAAGCCTGTGTACCGCAAAAACTCGCCACAGAGCGCACAGCACATGATATTGTAGAACTGTTTCTGGACAAACTGGTGCCCGTGCTGCTCGAAAACCTCTTCTTTCTTTTGACGAATGGCACCATGACGGCCAAGAGCGCCCATGAACTGTTTGCCTGATCTGGTACTTTTCTCGAAACTCATGCTTACGAGGATTTGGCCCACGGGCTCCAAGCTCAACCACGTATTGATCTGGACCTTCTGTCCTTCAGAAGTGTCCGAAGAGCTTGCAGTTTTGACCGGAGAGTTTTCATTAAAAGCAGAAGCATTATTCATAGAATTATTGATGGTATTTGAATTGCCACTGGCTGTGCTTGAGTTGTTATCAGCGATGTTCTTTGCAGATAGCCAGCCGCTCGAGCCAAGCTCATTGGCCACTTTCTTTTTACGGATTTCTTCTGTCAAGTCCGATAACAATGCCCAGTTGACTGCTACGGGCACCAAACTGCTCCCCGACTTGTCAAACACCGAGAACTCAATCTCATTGCCCTTATCTACATCAATAGTGAACTCTTCGTTCCATTTTCCGGTCCTGGAAGCCCTCGTTCTTACTTTTTCCACATCGTCTATCTTGATGATCACCACCGATTCGGGTCTCTTCGAGAACATGGGCGACGCAATATGGTCCACGTCTCTGATACAAGTAATGGTGACGTTTAGTTTACCGCTGAGAGCCTTTCTGGCGTGTTTGGGAGTGCTCATGATCTCGAAATCACGCGTGACGTCTTCGACATTGATGTGCATGTTTTGGTACTTTCTCAAGGCCTTGTTGAGAAGCTGGATTCTCTGGTCACTTTCGATTCTCCCTCCGACCGCCGCGTTACTACTGGACTTGTCGCCATCCATCAAGTACAAGTGGGAGATTTTCTCGTTGGCTTCACGATACTGGTTTTCCACCTGCAACTTGAACTGCAACTGCTGCAACATGTGCTGGATCTTGTGGCCCAAAGAAGGACAGTCATACTTGATAAGATCGAATCGGGAGTAGACGGGGTGGTTGGACGTCAATGTGGACGAAGAAGACGCGTTTTTGCTGGGCGATTCAGGGTCATTATTGGATCGTTGGAGCGATAATTTGGCCAACGTTTCCTGAAGATAATCGATATTGCTCTGGGTCTCTCTGATCTGGGTATTACATCTCTGGATCACTTCGGCATTAGAAGTGTTTTTCTTGAGAGATTGAAACCCCTGAATGAGTTTTCTTTCTCTTTCTATTTTGCCTTTGATGTCGTCCAAAACCTCGTTCTGTTTAGACATGATGACAAATATTAGAAGATCAATATAACTTCTATAAGATCAATAGTCAAGATTCCTGATCCTGTGAAGAAGCCAGTCAATGCCAGTATGAATGGTACGAAAAACTTTGGTTGAAACGGAATTTATGACTCCAATACTTGGCACTTTTGTATTTATTGTAGTCGCGTATTTCTTTTGTACGTTTTTGCTATCTAACTGTACTGTGTTGTACTGATTATATGTGATTTGTATGAATCGATCTGTACTGTCGTCGATCTGTCGTCGATCTGTTGACTGCGCGTTTTCCCTTGAACTTCTAGGCCACTTTTGTGGAATGTATGAAGTACCAGATAAGTTCGATGCTTAGGTTGGAATCTAAGTATACCACGCGTAAATCAATAGACTGGATCACTGACAACAACTGGTGGTGTGTTATTTTTCTGCGTTTGATGTTGACGACAGATCGGACACCGGCACGTGACCGGGTCTCCTCCCAAACTCCCCCGCGCCGAACTTCGCTACGGTCTTACCAATACTGGAGTTCTATATTTGGCACAGTATGTTGTGTATATCGTTGTAGATATGACCTTCAGTTCAGATTAATGGTATTTCATCTATCTCTAGTATTTATTTTATCTATCAATACATATATCTGTTGGGCTGAACCCAACAACAACTACTTCAAAGTATAATCAATTTGTCTTGCGGCTGATGCTCGTAATTAATTCGCTGCGAGTCGTTTGAGCCGCAGTAATTTTCGGCTGCACACAAAAAAATATCTCAAAGAATCTTTTACACTCATCATTTAATTTTTCAATAGTTAATAATTTAATAATCTACGTTGAAGTTGTAGGCTGGACGTGAAAGTAGGTTTCGATCTGAATGTTATACCTTCAAAATCGAGAAAGAAGAACCTGTCACTTTTTCGATTGATATTGGGTCTTGTAGATTTAAGATCAATCCGATGAATATAAATTTTTTGTTACTGAACTAATTGAATCCAGAAGTAGTTTGGCTTGAATTAGATATTTTTGTAATATTATGTATTTGAAAGCCCAAGTGAGTAGGTAAAGGGTTTGCGCTGCAAATACCCTGACACTCTAATTAATTCTAATTAATTCTAATTAATGGCTGCAAATTTGATATTCATTGGTCATCTTTGTTTAAGCTCTTTTCAATAATTAATCCTGTGGTGGTATTCTGGTCTATTTACTGTTGCAGCGACAATTACAATCCGGCACCGGACACACATAATGCTTGGAAAACCACTCTTCAGCATGGTGGGCATGGCATCCATGGTTACAACTCATGCAGAAACTGAACCACTCCTTAAACCGATTCTCTATTCTATTTGCTGGAGTCATCTCAGCATGCTTTTCTGATGCTCCCGTAGGCAATGGAGTACCCAAGGTAAGCAAGCAGATGGAACATCTTGGCAAAGGCGCTCCGCAATGGGGACAAGCCTTGAAGTCCTCATTGTCCTTATTCAACTTATTAAACTGTTTCAACAACACTTGCTGATTATTATTGCCTCCTCCGCCCGCATTACTATTATTCAAGAAATTATTGGTTCGTGATTTGGAGATGTTCTTGTTGCACCTAATGCACTGGAGATAGACCTGCTTGGGAGTGGCTTTGATGGTAGGATGGCCAGCATGATTCTTGGAGAGTTTGGTCCGTGCTACATCAAAACGGGCCCGGATACTGAAAAGACCCCAGCTGTCCAATAATGTCCGGTAGCAGTCCACCCAGTGCTTGACTCTATCGTCTACAAAGTACCGAGGACATGCAAATGCCGAGATAAGCGCAGCCGTCTGCACATCGCTCGTTCTATCCACAAAGCTCTGGAGCAAATCTATGCCTCTGGGAGTGATTCCTGTCAAGATAAGACCCTCAAGCTCTCCCTTTTTCACCACGGTATCGGCAATTCTATTTAGGTATACGTTGAGGTCTTTATCGGACAAGAACCTAAGGGCCACGCCTAGTCTCTCACGCAAAGGAAGCGAGTGTTCGTCCAATACGTCCCACCAGTCGTTGTCTGCTATGAAAGCAAAGATGGCTCTAAGGTACGGATCGTCGAGTTCTGAAGCCATTTTCCGACACTGGTCCTTCCAAGGACTATTGACATTGGATGTTTTGTAGGCCAAATACCCAGCTACTGCCGTAGACATGATTCTCAAGCGTTCTTTCTTGGCATTGGCTAAGATTTCAATGGCTTTGGGCACGTCGCCATGGAAAACCGCCCATCCAGCAGCCTTTTCTGTGAATCCCAACAGGATAAGAATATTAAGCTTCTCTTCAAACTCAGCGTCAGTGAGATACCACCCACTTACGATCAAGCACAATTTTCTCTGCGCCTTTCTTTCGCTATTACTTGGTATAGTTATACCAGCAGTCTTTGTTCCTTTGGAAGAAACAATCGATTTTACAGCATACGAAAACCAAGCATCGGTTAATACCTCGCTAGATTCCTTGGAATTCACAATACGGTTCTGTCCTTCAAGCCCTTCGATTCCCTTCCATATTCCCAATACTCCCTGGTACCCCAAATCAATGCCCCTTGACACCATAGTACCTTTATCCAATGACTTTTTCGCTAGAGATAACCATTTCCAGGTATTACGAAGAAATAGCTGGTTATCAAGAGTATTTAGGTTGGCCAATACCCGGATGTTATTGTCACAATCGACTCCATAGCCTACCTGGGCTCTTTTCCGAATATTACTACATATGTCATTAACAACCACGTCCAGCGGATCAAGAAACTTATTGAGGGGAATAAAGTCTTCTTCAAAGTCGTCGTTATAGTCCTTTAGTTCTTTACCGTACGTGGCAACATGGCTTTCTTGGTCGACTAAAGAATCGATATCTTCCGAAGAACCAGTGAATTTACGCTCGTCGCTCAAGCTAAGCTCTCTCATACGTTTCTTTGGTGTTTGGTGATCATACAATTCTTCGTCTCTGATGAATTTAGACATGGTCCCCTCGGGCCCAGTAAGCGTGAATTCGTTATACGAATTGAAATCCAAGTTCTCAATACACTCCAATACTGGCATTTTAAACACAGACCCCGATTGCCGCATACACACGAAATTGGTGGCTGTATTAGACGTGATATCAGGAGCGTAATCAAACGAAACCACTCTTTCATAGTCTGCTTTGACGTCTAGCACCAAAGAGACAAATAGAGAGTCTTCGTTTTGTTTGTACAACTGAGCAGACTGGTGTTTCAAGCTCTGGAGAATGGACTCTTTACCTCCTTTAGAAGTTGCGGAAGCTGATGTCTGTGAAGTTGACGCTGGAACCACACCGGTGTGCCACCTTCTGATCAAGTCACCGTTAAAAACCGCAGAAAACTCGCCTCTTCGAATAGTCGAGTACCGAACACACGGATTGTGGTTTTTTCTCGACGAAGTATCGCTTAATAGCTTATTGAATTGCAACACAGGCGACTCGGAAACTACATTTGTGCCTGGCAACGCTCCTTTAGTCTTGGAATACTGGTTGGATGTCAATTTTCTCCGGTCCCACACCGCTAGCGACCCGTCCTCACTGAAAGACTGGAAAAGATGGTTTTGAAAATGGTCTACGGTGAGCCCCAAGGTATATTTGGACGCCATTTGAAACACAGGCTGCTCAGAACGAAGATCTATCTCTCTTAAGAATTTATATGACCCACACACCAAATTACTCTCATGCTCAGGAAAGAATATGGCACTCAAAATGGCCTCGTTCGGCACATACGTGTTGATAGGTCTCTTGATATGGTCGTTGGTGCTTGTTCGAGAGTAGTGCTCGATGTTCCAGATCTGAAGCGAGTTGTCCTGGCGACCCTTATCGAATCCTGCTACAATCAAGTTTCTGTTGTTGAACGATACAGAGTTACACGGCCGGCTCTGTTTGGGCCTGAGCTTTAAGATGGAGGAAGTCGGCGATGTTATATCAAAAACAGAAATGTTTCCATTCAAAGACCCCACTCCACATATTCCTTTGTTGACGGCTGAATACGACGAGCACTGGATGTTCTCGAACCCCAGACGACTGGCTATCTTTATCAATTCGTTAGATTCTAGGCCGGGATCTTCATGGTTGGTTTGGTATAAGACCACTTCATCGCCAATTGGGTTGACGGCAAAGAACTGTTGTTCGTAGCCTTCGTCCCAGTTTAATGCACGAACTATCGACCCACTCATACTTAGAGTCTTTCATCTGGTGGGTTTCGATCAAGTACGGAACAGTCACGTGACAAGTTAGAACCAACGATGCCTACTACTCAAAATCAGTAGGTACCCACTCCATGAGTGGGTATTATATCTACTCTAGCGGATATTATGGTTCATTAGTCGTTTACAATAGATACAACACAATTATATCTAGTGTTTTAAATGGTATTAAATGGTATTAAATGGTTCGTCTTTATCTATAGATACTGAATTCGCACCTATTAATAAATTTTGAGTGCTTGATGAAGAGTGCTGGGTGAGTAAACGATTTTCAAGGCACCTAACTTACACATTTCTTAAAAAAATTCTTATTTATATGGTACATAGCACTTCTTGTTACTATAATTTTCTTGTCAGGTCATATGTCGGAAACACTCCCTCAAGTTTTCGTGCATGCTATCTTGCCTCTATCTATTCTCGAGTTTTATCTACCTTCCTTTACTCTACGGAAATTCACCCTAATGTTTTGCAGGACTTAGATGGCTGTTTTAAGCTCTAAGGTAAAGGCTTATGATGAGCCAACACTTGCCTTGGTAGACTTACTGCTTTGGTGTACAGTCGTAAGAAATGGCTGCGAAAAGTACGTGAGCGAGAGTGACATTTTATTGCGAAGAATAGCACTACTAGATAATGATATAATATGACGAGAAAAAATTGTATAGAGATTAACAGAAGCGAGTAAGATGTGATTAAAGTTGTGACTGCAGAGAAGCTAATACTGGTGTGATCTGAGATATAATCGAAGAATAGGGGCGATCGCACATGCTAATTGCGAGGAACCGAGACCATATGATCTGATCAAGATAAACTAATAAAATCTGACTCGGTAGAGCAAATCAAGTCAGATCACCCACGAATCTCGTTGTCCACAATTTCAAGCAATACACGTATTCATCGTTAATTCATCGCTTAAGTCCGGCGTCACGTGCGCAAGCACGCAATAGCTGCAAATAGCCAATTTCCAAGAGACCTGCGAAGCGATTTGGCCAAGCCTTGACAACCAGTGGCTGTATTTCGTCGACCAGTGGCAAGTTCTGGCCCCATTACATCCCTTCGAGTTAATCGCTCATGGTCTCGACTTTTCAGCACATGACTTCTCGCCACCTCACTGAGCAAACCTTGATTGTAAAGGTTGTTGACCCCACAAAGGGCTCATAAAGTGCACAAAGAGACTACCTAGACCAATCACGGCCCCCACCATCCTTTGTGTTCAACCCTAGAGAGATTATTTGCACACGACACGATCAGCACAGCCTGTCAGTAGATCTAGACCAATTCGTTTGCCGCTTCCTGAATTGGCACATTTTTTTTGTGCCTCAGAAAATTTTTTTTTTTCACTCGCACATCGCCGCTAGTTTTTCCAGCCGGTGATGCAAATTACGGCAAGTAAAAGCACGACTCGGCATCGCAGGTAAAAAAATCCGTCAATGGTGTTCCGAGATCAGGATAGCCGAAACTACACTACGCCCCAGACTACTCGTCGTGTTTCTAACACCATGATCCAGTTTCGTCGCACATGTCGTAAACTCTAATTTCGGGCCGTTACGAAAGACCGGACTACTTGAAGAGTCTCGACGCACACTTTACTATGCTCGGGTCTCGATTCGCTAATCATCAACGGCCTCAATGTTCAAGTGCCCCACCCTGCACCTGGTGCATCAAAATCTCGCGCTAATAGGCGCAGGCGATTTCGAGATCCAAATCGGGAAATTTTTTCATGCAACCACTATGCGATTTTTTTCTTTTTCTCCTTTTTCTGACCCATCTGAGTAGTAATTAATGCAACACATAGATTCTTCTAATTTACGTAGGCGGATTTGCCTTCATAAAATTAGGAGCTCTTTGTTCAACCGTCGACCTACATGCCCAGTCAAAAAAATTTTCTCTTGTGAAGTCCGTAATTAAAGAGTTTGCAGTTAAATCTAGACCTTTGAGAACTGAAGGTTCAAAGATTATATAAATTGAGAGAGATGTAGCTTAATTCCAATCTTTTCAACAACGACCGTTCACATTCATTCATTCACTAACTACTAGCTAAACCTTAGCCTCACATTCTCTTAAAAAAAAAATAAAGACATTCATTCATTCATTATGTTGTTTTCCAATATCGCAATCGCTACACTCATTACTTGTGCCAGTGCCGCTCCTTTAGATCTCGCCAAAAGAGATTCTGGCAAAACTTGTTCTTTCCCTACAGACAAAGGTTTAGTTTCAGTTAGTCCTGGTTCTTCCAACGGTGGCTGGGCCATGAGTCCAGACGCCAAGTGTACTGCCGGTAAGTACTGTCCATACGCTTGTCCATCAGGAAAATTGATGGCTCAGTGGGACAAAAGTGCCACCTCGTACACTTACCCACAATCCCAAAACGGTGGATTGTACTGTAACGATGACGGTTCCGTTTCCAAGCCATACTCCGACAGAGACTACTGTGAAGATGGTGAAGGAACCGTCTCGGTTTTCAACAAAGCTAGCGACGAAGTTGCTTTCTGTCAAACCGTGTTACCAGGTGATGAATCCATGTTGATTCCAACCACTATTTCCGGTGACGGCAACGAAGTTATTGCCGTTCCTGGTCCAAACTACTGGGCTGGAACTGCTGCTCACTACTACATCAACGCCCCAGGTGTCAGTGCCGATGATGGTTGTGTTTGGGGTTCCAAGGACAAGCCTCAAGGTAACTGGGCTCCTTATGTTGCTGGTGCCAACACTGACAAGAATGGTAACACTTTCGTCAAGATTGGTTGGAACCCTAAGCACATTGATGACTTTGACGGTCAAAAGCCAAACTTCGGTATCAGAATCACCTGTGACAACGAGTCCGACTGCAATGGTTTGGACTGTGAAATTGACCCATCCAAAACCGGCTACAACGGTGTCCAAGGTCCTTCCAGTGGTAAGCAAGAAGGTGCTTCTTACTGTATTGTCACTGCTAAAAACAACGCTAAAGCTAAGATCGAAGTCTTTAGCACAAACTAGATAAAAAAAAGGATTCAAAAAAAAACTTGGGTTATTTTCTTTCGTAAATAGTATTATATAAAAATATCTTTATTATATGGGTTTGGTTTATCACATACTTGTAAAAAAAGCACTCTTCGGTTATATTTTTGTGTAATGTTTACCATTTTTGCAGCCAATCCGCGAATGAAGGTACAAATACTAGGATGTTACACTGATTGTACTATGTCGAAGACATCAGGCCTTCGGGGCGTAGCCAATATAATCTGCAAATCGTTATGAAACGTAAGTACAGGCAACTGCAATACGAAGTGGTTGCCGCATTGAGTTATGACAAAAGCAATCTTACACTATGAATGCAAATGGGACTCGCTTATTTCTCTTTGACAGAAACACCGCGACAAGCCACCCTCAGAGCAGTAGAAGAAAATCACTTATCAAGAGAAATTAGCTACATGTCGAGTATTTTAATGATGCATAAGTCATAACCAATCAAATATTTGGTGTGAGGATTAGCAATGTAAGTAGGAAACGGAGGTTTTCACGTCGTCTTTTATGAGCGAATGGGTTCAAGCTGAGTTACTTCGTGACTCTTGACCACATGGTTAAGAAAGAACTTATATGTTCATTAAATATGATTGGCTCGTGAGAGTAACTACAAATATTTGTGAGCAATTATATTATAGGTAGTTCACAAAGGAACTGCAAGTTCAAAGAGAATGCAAGTTAGTGGAGGGTACAATATGTTTAACATATCTAGTTCAAGGACGTTTGTTGTAAATTCCAGTTGTATTACAAATATTATCTTGTTATTGAGATAGTAGTCTGAGTGAGAGTTGGTTTTTTAGTGTACAAGTATTGCTAGACAGTTATTTTAGTGCAGGAATGTTCGCAGTTTTCATAGCATAATAGTACAAGTGTTCTAGTAGTGTTATAGTAGTGTTAATTGGTGATTTTGTGAGTACTTTAAAGTTTCTATTTTCAGTGTGGCCTACAATATTCTGATAGTTACTTATATCAACCTCTATTTACGGACATATATCAATAGCTAAAAGGAATTTCAAGCTCTTCGCTGACTACGTTGTTAAGGCGAGGACTGAGTTTATACATGAGGATTTACTTGGTTTTTCGATTATGGGGATGGTATGTGGTTAAATGCAGTGCTGTCCAATTAACCCACCAACAAGGTTTCTTCGTCAGAGAAATCGTAGGCAGGAATTTCCAAGTTCAATGGGGCTGGACCTCTTCTGATTCTACCGGAGATATCGTAGTGGGAACCGTGACATGGACAGAACCATCCACCAAAGTCACCGGCTTCACCAATAGGCACACAACCCAAGTGGGTACAGATACCCAACATGACCAACCATTCTGGTTTCTTTACACGGTCGTCGTCGGATTGAGGGTCTCTTAACTTGGAAATGTCAACTTGGTTGGCTTCTTCGATTTCGTCTTGGGTTCTGTGTCTGATAAACACAGGCTTACCTTGCCACTTGACAATGACATTTTTACCTTCAGGAATAGCAGCCAACTTGACTTCGACCTTGGCCATGGCCAAGACATCGGCAGAGGCAGCCATGGACGAAAGAAACGATTCAACAGTGGACTTGGCTCCGGCTGCTGATAACAAACCCATCGAACCGACCATGAAGTAGGTGAAGTTTCTGTTTTTGTCTTCAGATCTGTTGTTTAAGTAGTTGGAGAAGTCGGGGTGTTGGTAGTTGGACAATGAGCTGGTGGTGCTTGAAAGAGTTCTAATAGAACCTACATGTTAGTATTCATTATCAATAAGCCAAGCAAATGCCATAAGAAATTCAGGGATTCCTTCCTCTATCTCGTCCATTGGTACTTACCTCTTAAGCCTAAACCATTCTTCAAAGATCTGAATGCAAGTGACATGTTTGTTAGTTATCTGACTGTAGTAATGAAAAGTTCTTCAACTGTTTTCTTCGTGAGAGTTAATTGTTTTTTCCGCAGTGGTGATTGGCCGGAGAGGACACGCGTGACGGAGATCACGTGAACAGACACCCGATAGTTACTATACTAGACATATGGACTCATAGATGGTGTATAATTGTTTTCTTACCTTTTGTTCAAGCACCTCGCATACTTTATACGTTCTATCTCTTGTGTAAGTCCTACCCTTCAATCAACTGGGCTATGTCACGTGCCCGGTATATATAGTATATGTACTATTAATACTATCTTCTTTTTATTACAAGAACACTCAATTATCTTTAGTCTAGGCCTCTATTTATTGGCTTGTATCTAGAAGTCCCTTGTCTTGCTCTGTCGTCTCATATTCTATTCCGTTACATTTATCTATATTATATGCTATTTGATACCAAAGCCGGCGCTTTCGTTCACCGCAGCCGAGAGCTTGGCCACCAACTTATCTTTGGATGAATAATTATAAAGTGCGAGCTCATTGAAACAAGTATGGGCTACTGGTAACCTATTACTATCGCTGTTACTGACTAGATGTATCTTGAAAACAAGGTTCTGGATCCCTGTAGCGGGCACTCGATCCGAGCCCGTGACAAATACCAAGAACTTCTTCCGTTGGTGCAAATCGAGATCTTGGAAGTATTCCCAAAACCAAGTCACTATGTGTGAGCACTGTGCCGCGTCTCTATTGCCGTTCCACCCCACGTACTTCGCTACTGACTTGAGGATCTCCAAATCGATCTCTGTGTCTTCGCTGCCACAGATTAAAAGCTGGATTTCGTTGGCCAGCAAAAGCAGCATCTGGTTACCACCAATTACTTTGGAGAATCCACTGACTAGTGCACTCAACTGGTCCTTTATGCCGTCAAACATAAAGAAACCAGTGTACTTGTCTATATAAAGCTGGCAATTTTCGGGAGTCACCGCCGTTTTCAGGCCCCTCGGCATCAATTCTGTAGTGTAGACCTTGCCAAATAAGTCTTTGTAGGTGACTTCAAAGGTCAATTCTAGCAGGCTCAAAGTATCGGCATCAAATTTCTTCAAGTCCATCAAGTGCTTGTAAGTTTCGGGAAAAAGCTGCTGATAATCGTGCAAATCAAGCTTGTGCTGGCCAAGCAAGATCTTGTAGATAATCAATGGAAACTTGAGCTCTAGAATAGTAGAATTATATATGGCTAATCCCAAGATGGCTCCTAGCAAGTAGTATATTTCGGAGCGTTCCATGGGTTTTATCGCAAACCACAAGTAATTGGACTGGTCGATATTGTAGAACATGCCAGTTTGTGGACTAAAGATCTCTTTGGACAACAAAGAAAACCACTCCTTACGTAGTCCCCCGGCATCTATACCGGGCTCATTAACAAACTGCACCCTAAGACTCTTTTTTAGGTTATTGGGGTTCAGTTTAATACACTGCAACGAGTCTTGAACTATATACTCTCGACGGACGCGCACCCGGAAATACACGTCGATGACCGTACGCTTGTCTAACGAGTTGATAAACGCCTCTTCGGCTTTTCTCTCCATCTGACGTCTTGCTTCGTACTCTAGAATCGAGATCTTTCCGCCCAAAGAGATCAAAAACGGAAACTGGCAAAGATAAAACTGCACCTTCTCGTTTTTGGTGCCGTTGATATACTCCAACACCGCACCAATGCCCATAACATCATTTTCCTGACTAGATATCTCATCTTTTGTCTTTCTATTGGTCTGCCACGCATCAAAGTCCATCTTTACATTCACATAATCCACCAAAGAATTGTAGAAACAGTTGACCGGCACTGCTTCGCTTCTTAACCCATTTGCTCTTACAAGAATGCCCATTACCGTGGCAGCCGTTTTAATATGCCAGTCGTTTCCGTATTGATGAAGCTTGATTTTGGAGCCTTTGCTTGATTTTGAGCGTGTCAAGCCATCTTGCTCGTCCATTTCCTCTTTGATCTGCCAGCTTTCATGGTACTCATTGTCACTGGGATGGAAATGATTGGTGTGGTTTTGACTGGCGTGGTGTTGACTGGGCCGACTGTTTTTACTGGGTATATACTTGCGTAGGTGAAACGTAATGTACAAATTGAGCAAGTCGATTTTGTCAGTGAACTCATTACTTGATTCCCTGGCATACCACGATGCAAAATAATTGTACACTTTTTTAGATTGGCAATTAGCCAATACTCCAATACACCTCTTTAAAATCTCGTAGCTCAAAGCACGTATTTCTGGCACATCGATCATCTGTGTATTACTTTCATTGGGTTTATAGTACAACGCCCGCGAAAGAAATGGGATTTCCGTAAGGATAACAATCCACAAGAGCTGGCGAGGATCGTCGTTCGAGATCGAAACACGCCTGGCCATCTCAGAAGCTCCTTTCAACGCATTATACAACGGTCTTTTGGTGGGGAGACTACACAATAAAAGAAACGAGTCACGCACTTCGTGTAGATTGATATTGGAGGTGGTGTGATGAAGATGCTTACTGGATTTGTTGATCTTGAACGACGAATTGAGGCACTGTGGCGACTTGAAAGCTCGATACAAGTAGTCTGCTAGCGGTTCGAATACCTGGTGGGTCGTTTGGTTGCCCTGAGCTGCTGCCGCGAGGCACCAATCGACCAACTTCTTGATGTATTTGTATGTGACAGAGTGCAATTCTTTGTCCTGCGGTGGCATTGGATGCAAGATATTGGTGGTGTTGCATACCGAACATCGAAACTTCCGTGGTTTTACGGGGTAGCTGACTAGGGTCCCGCAGCAGTAGCAATTGCCGATGATGACTTCGTTTGACGAGCCGGATGGATTCGACGAAGAAGAGGTGGATCCATTGGGTGTACCAGATTTGGTTTGGGGTGTTTTTTTGGTTGTCCCGTCCACTTTTTGGTGGGTTTTGGTGTTGGTTTCAGACTTTGGGGCTTGGGGAGTAGAGGGGGTAGGATTGGGTTCGGGAGCAGACCGGCTGCCCCGAACTGTGCTACTTGCACCACGTTTTACTGGTTGAGCAGCAGCACCTTGTTTCGATTCCGATGCACTTCTCAGAAGTAACATTGTGGTGCTGTGTGTAAACATGCCATGGTTGGATCTTATTCACAAATACATCAATAGAACTGAACGCACACGACCAATTAGAGGCTGTACCGAAAAGGGGCCAAAGGAAAGCCAAAAGGAGACGAAAAGAGGGCTATGCTAGGGCGTCTACGATTGTGTACAATTGCTATTGTGGCATGGGATATAACGTGTAAGATCTAGATATATATTTAGAGTTGCTACTGATTGTCATATCCAGACTGTTTTATTTTTTATGCTCATTTACAAGGAAGTTGCAAAAGAGCTAAAAAAGTGAGAAAAATAATGTTTGATAGCATTAGGTAGTATCGGTAGTATCAGTTATCAACTACTAAGAGCTAGAACGCATCATAGCCAGACATAGAAAGGAATAGTTTAACCTATATTGAGTGAACTGTTTTATTTTTAGACAACGTAACTAGTTGTATTTGCTTATTCTTTCTAGTCTGTTTCTGTTTAGTCGCATTCCAAAGTTGCAAAAATTCACGTATATATGAAAGGTAAAAAGAGGAAATTTTTAGGTTGCGAAGCCTAGCACCAAGCCATAAAGAAAAGCACTTTCAATGGTGTCACAGGTATTTGGCGACATTGGAAGTGTGACTACAAGTGTTGCAAGCTCCGCTGTTGCATTGGTTTGTGGTTTCGTATTTGCGCTCTTGGTGAGAATTATGAGAAATTACGTGTGAAAAATAAAATGTACGATAGGCCGATTGGTGAACTGACACTCGCTGTGTAAGCTATGTACTCATTGTTAGGTTTTCGACTCTATTTAAACAAATGGGTCAGCTACAACTGCTTGTAGGAATCTAACTAGAAAAGAAATGTAGGCATATGTATATTTGCTGTGGAACTTGCCAGAGCAACGATGAGAGGTTTCACATAGGTTTCTTACTAGCTATTGCAACAAGTCTTGTCGATTATTAATGACTCTCATTGGTTCCAAAGAGTCATTCAACCTTACTACGAAAGCCATTGATGTCAAAAAGCGTATGCTTCAGCAAGTTCATTGGGTGCAAAAAATCGCTCAACCTTGATAAGGTCATTGATTGCAACTAAGATAACGGTAGTGTTGATGGCTTTTTAGAATAGAGTCTTGAGCAATCCCAAAACTTCTGGTACCTCGCACTCATTAGTCAGTTGAGATAAGCTCTTACTGGTTATTATTCGGAAAAGAAACTATATTAAAACTAAAAATTAATTTTATTCATTGATTCATATTTGGGCATACTTCAATTAAATTGTATTCTTGCATCTTCCATCTGTTTTACCATAAGAATTCAACAATAATTCTCCTTTTAAGAACGTCTGTCCATTACTTGTCCACCCAGCTTGCAAGCAATACTTCTGGCCAGGATTGGTATCGATCCAATTTGTAAAAGCACCATCATGCTCTCCATTCTTACCCACCTCTGAGGAATTGCCCTCTGCTTCTTCTTCTTGCTGAGTATTAGCTGATGCCACATTATACAGCGCCCAACTTATTGAGTCAACACCACGTTTACTAACTGTGCTGTTACCATCATTCTCATTATACTCTAACAACAGCGTGAAGTATGATATGTCACTACCAGTGATTACATGGCTTGTCACACGGAGATCAGACAAACGTAAACCTGCTAAATGTGAAATTAAATCATCAGTGATCCCATGCTGTTCACCTACCGGTTCATATGTCGAGTTCCAGATTACATTATAATCCGGATGCTTGTAATAGCCATTACCCAAGTCTTCATAATCACCAAGCGTTCTTTTAGCTGTAAGCTTTGACACAGCATCACCACCAAGAGCTGCAAATATGGTACCACAAACTATCGCAACAGCTATACCTGCAACACAAGCAGTCACTCCACTAAAATCTCCAAATACTGAGTGGATCACACCCTTCAAGCAAGTATTCTTAGCAACCCTCCTGCTGTCAAGCCTAAACCCGATAAGAATAATCCTGCGCCTATAGCAGCATGCTTCAATGAACGCTTTTCATGATATACAGGAACCAACTCAGTGTTTTCAGGTACAATAACACTGAGAGCACTTGTATCAGTGATAGTGGTGTCTTTTTGATTGTCAATATTGATATAATACTCGAATGAAATGAACAAGACAAGCATGAAGGCAATGATAGCTAATGTCCATTTCTTTATAGTCCTATTATTTACCTTTGCTCTAATTTCGCTAGGGTTTGCAACATTTTGATACTCGGTCGAAACCTATATCTTTCTCTGAAAATTTCTGATTTCTGTTCATCTTGAGAACTTGATAGAGAAGAATGGGTTTGTTTAGGAGAGAATGGAGGCACTATTTACATTCACCAAACACCATCACAACGGGTATCTACCATGAAGTTTCCTTTAGGCCGCTTTATCCCTACGAAGCAGTCATTATCCCTTCATACTGAGGCAGTCAATATGCCTTCACAACGTGGCAGCCAAAATGCCATTTTGCAACAATTATGCCCTTTTGCAATGAGGCGGAACTATGCATTCGCAATGAGGTATTTTATGGCAATCATGCAGTGCATGCATCTACGACAGCCGCACCAAAAAAATATGTCACTATCTAAGGTTGCAATCAAAGAATTACTATTTATAGGCGAGTGTTCATTCAAGGCAATTAGACCTATTGTACTCCGTCAAGTGCCATTGTAACCCTTTAGTGGCCCAGATCTTGCCTATGAAAATTACCTCCTGATTGGTCATCGTAGGTGGATTCTTTCCGACATTTGGGGGAAAAATTTAGGCCTTACTTGCGGAGCTTCAGGTTGCAACAATAGATCTCCGATACCGGCTATCAGTGTAAGAATAGCTCTCAAGGTCCAGGCTCAGGGGCCCCTTTTCGCTTACTCGCATAGGAGCAGCAATGGTGAATGTTTGACAATGAAAAATTGAAATTATATTGTGAAGGGGCGTTCGGTGGGCTTTGAGGATTTATCAATTTAGCACAGTCTGCATTTCCGACTAAATTTCTTTAGCTTTATCGTCTGAGCCAATTTACTGATATACTAACAACTGAAAATCACCAACATTACTCCAACACCAATTAACAATGACATTAAACAAAAACTCGACTATCACTTTTTTTTTTTTTCACCACTCACTAACTTCTCTAATTTTTCTACTAATTTTATGTGCAACTATTAGGTTTTATCGGTTTTTTCAAAGTACATTGCCACAAGACAATTATGATTATGAGTCGATTACAGGTATGGGTTCAAATAGGGTCTTAAGCTTTCCCTTGGCATATGCTACCTCTCATTCACTAACATATATATTATATCACTGAGAGCTGTTACTATGACTGTATGAGAGCCTATCCTGCCGCAACCATGCGATCGTTTTTTTGCAACCTATAATAAAAAATCAGCAGTAAGTGCAGGATTTCACAAAGTATAACTACATTGACACTAATTATTAATTTTCTTTAATCAAACTCTTAGACTACTACGTCGTTTCTTACTTGCGCTTACACCATTTTTTCTTTCACCAAATATTTCAGGTATTTTTAAAGGTATTCTCTCAAAATCTAGACAAAATTAAGACGATTCGAGCCTCTTTGACTTACCACCATAGAGTTGTGGAGTAGTCACAGATATCACGCAAAGATTTGGCGGCTTGATAAGAAAGAAATAAGCTTTGTTTAACCAAACTAATTCTCTTGAAGATACACTGTTATCTGTGTCTCGCACTATCTGCTTTCATCTCTTCTTTTGGTGCACCTCCTGCATATACCACCCATATAGATCTACTTGACTTCAACTATTCAACCGTATGCCTGGCCCACGAGATAAAACGGTTTCCAGCTACCTAAAAGAAGCTAGAAAGCTCTCGGAAGATTCACAACTCACCCAAACTTCGGAAGAATTGTGGTTACACGCCCATGAGCCCCTCTTTCTCATCTCACAGCTCAAAGAGGGCACTGCTTCGAGCGTGGCCCTTTACACTACACTAGACAAGCCATACCTAGTGCTATCCCGAACAGACCACCTATCCTTTTTTGAAATCAGTACCAACTCCGAAAACAGTTGCTATTTGAGTGAAAAATTTCGCCTAGATGGCGATACTATCCAGGCCATGGTGCTGGTGAAAATGGACGGAACCGAGGCTATAATGACATACGACACTAGCCACTGCATTTCATTGATCACCCGGCACTCTGCCACCACAGTTGTGAAAGAAATCATCAAAATCAACCCCAAGGGCCATCAACTGGCCACAGATTCCAAGCCTGTACTTGTCCATGGGTCTGGCGATTTCATGGTGCTCTACTGCTTTCAGGGCTATGTCCATATACTTTACCCGCCCGCCAAAGCTTCTAGTAAACGCAAACGAAATTTCGATCCCAACTGGTCGTTAGATACGGTCTCTGTAGGAACTTTGGTGATCCAGAAAATGGTGGCTCTCAGCCATAATTTCATAGCTATATTGTATCGAGACTTTAACTTCAACTACTCGTTACGATACTACGAAATCGACCCCCACTCTCGTAAAACTACTTTGTACAAGCAATTTGACGAGTTTGAGGCGCCTCCTTCATGTCTTATACTGCCTGAAATAGGCGGAGTATTGGTACTTACAGGGGCCCATATGTTCTACTTTGCGCATCCTCGTGTAGCAATTGCTTTGGACAATGCTGCAGACGACTCGCTTTCGATCAATACCGATGAAAACGTCATCACCAAAGATCTTCTTGCCCAGTACCCCGACCTTATATCGGAGATCTTTGTATCAAATACAGTAATAGACAAGCTGCGGGTTCTTTTGGTTTCCAATACAGGTATGACGTATATGGTCTATATAAGAAGTCAGGTTGAAACGGCCAAGTTCTTGGTGTTCAATGGCATCGACATCATCAAACTAGGAAGGTCAACTATTCCTATAGAAGGCGGTCTCTTCCATATTAGTGAAAGTCTATTTTTCCAGGTCTCTAACATTTCCAGATCGGTAGCTTTTCAAGTATTGCCTGATACTCCCCATATCAATATTTGCGGGTACTTGGAATCGTCTCCTCCTATACTAGATATAGATACAGATAAGTCCGATCTTTTGGTGTGCCAGGGAGGGTACGAAGCAGCAGAATTTGGAAGATATACGCCGCAAAATCGCGAGATGAAGCCGGTAGCTTCTCTTGAGCTTGAAACAGCGTTGGTACGGGCAAAAGTAGTAAAGAATGCCCCTAAATTTATTGTGGAATCCGCAGAAGGAAACCAATTGTATGAGTATAAAAGAGACGAAATACGGCCATCTACGTGGTTGGATCCTGACGGAGTCATTCAAGCATACTATATATCGCCGTCCAAGAACACCAGCTTGACTTTTTCAGGCTCATATATGAAAAAGAGCCATCAGAAAGCGTCCCTTATTATGGGCGATATAGTTAAACAAGATCTTGTGGTGTATGTCACCAGAGACTTGGAGCTAGTGGTCCAAAGTGATTCAACTTCTCGCTTGAAACTTCCAGCAGTGCCTCTGTGGATCCAGACTGTTCTCGTGGAGTCTAGTCTTTTTATTGCAGTGCTAGTACCAAAAGGGATGCTTTTTTTCACGTACGAGTCGGGCACATTGACCCAAATATCTCTAGAACTAATGCTACCGTGCTCGGCGCCTGTTCTTGTGAATGTAGATGATAATTTGTTTCTATTGGGGATTAATGAAGAGGATAATGGTATTGAGCAGGTGAGAATATCACCGGCAGATAAGTCGTATAAAGTGACCAATATCCGAGTTGGCTTGTCTAATTGCTTGGGCATTACCCAAAATGCCGGTCGCATTATGCTTTGGGACTCATCCAGAGTCTACTCGATGGAATACCACGCTCTTCTGAACTGGCACGTAATAACCCAAATCGCCGAGTTCGACTTTGAAATCACCGATGTCAAGATCTTGGATCCACTGCATGTTCTTGTCATGGAGCCAAGAGCACTACATGTGTTTAAACTAGACAAGATTGACGGAAACCACCGTGCATCTACGTTTCTGAACGACTCGTTGAGCGTCAGGACGCTTCGCCTGAACCACTTAATTATCAAGTCAATCAAGGTTCCCAGAACAGTATATTCAGTTGCAATAACCCATGAAACGGCCGAAGCAAACAAAAACGGCAACATCAAACAGGCATCGAGTCTTGCCCTTATAGATAATCGTAACATGACTTTGGTGCATAAGTGTACCGATTCAGTAGAGTACGTGGACATATGCTGCTGGGAGTATGTCTACGAAGACACTGATCGTATTTTTGTGTTTGCTTTGCTGAACTGCAATAGCAACCGTAGCCATTACCATAAAAACGACATGCCTCTTCATGTATTTGAAGTAGTGGAAGGTACTATCAAAAAGATCGATACCAGTCCGTCGTTGTCAAATATACTCCAGAATCACCAGCAAACGGAATCCGGACCGGCATATTCTGCTCAACTAGAGAAAGTAACGCTCCAGTCGCTAAAAATCCTAGACCTTTTCGACACTGAGATCAAGTTTAGCATTGGAGGTAGCATCAATTTTGTGCTTGGGTGTAGTCTCGAAACCAACTACGACTCGGTCAACTTTACCTACGAGATCGACACCACCAGTGTAAACCAGACTCCAGTTTATCCTATAGCACAATGTATCAGTAAAGGCACCGTTTTCCATGCCGATGTCAGAGATGGCATATTCACTGCGGTCAATGGTGATTTGCAGCCATTGGTCATGACGTACTCCCACAACTTTATAACAGCCATGGATTGCATTTCCGATATTTTAGTCTCAGGAGATGCGCACGGTAATGTGTCTATACTTGAAGATACCCATCAATGTACTGCCTTCAATCTTGGTGACCAAATCAATACCATCAAAGCAATAGAAGGCAGGGGGAATTGGTTTATACCGGTAGCGATTATAGGCACGTTGAATGGTGGTCTATACAAAGTGAGCAGAGTCGATGGTTCCATATCACAAAAATTACTAGAATGCTACACTGAACTCGAATCTGCATTGGGTTCGCAGTACCAATCACTCGACTGGAAAGATCGCATCGATACTGCGACTGGCACTACAGAGAGAAAAGACCATTTTGGGGTAGTGGACATGAAATTAATAGAGCGATTCTTGGCAGACGAGACTAGAATTGGTTGTGCCGCAAACCAATCTTTGCAGCAACGTCTCGTGGCTTACAAGTGTTCGTTGCAGCACGTCGTCTGGTTGCAAACGGCTTGCGTCGAAAACGCGAGCGTTTGGCCCGTTTGGCATATTGAACCGCGCACGCCCCTCTAAATTTTCAATACAAACAACTCTAGAGAAGGTGTAGTAGTGTGTAGAAGGGTAGCAGCAGCATGGCAGGATTAGATAAGTACGAGGATATCGACATGTTGGAGATTCCCGACGACGCCGACTTTTCGGTAAGTTCGTCGTCTGAAACAGAGGGCATGTCGGACTCTTCTGGCTCCTCCAAGGACACCACCAACCAAGTCTACGATTTGTTTAATACCCAACACAAGTATATTTCATTACAAGAATGGCTTAAATCGGAGAAAACGCCCGAGTTCACCTTTGATGTTGCGGCTTACCAGAAAAGCGTCTCACTCGACCAAGACCAGTCATCGTCAGCTTATATTCAGTACATCAACTCATTATACAAGGTTATTGAAGGGTTGACGGAGCAAAATATCACCAGAGTTGAGTTGGAAAATGAAGACGACGAGCCTATTGGAGTTATCACCGAAACTTCCAATCAATCGAGCCAAGGTACAATCAATGGGGACTATTTCATCAACCAAGCATTTGAAAAGATCACCCAACATTTAAACACATTGTTAGCCCAAATTTCACAAGTTGAAGGTGAAAAGTCCACAATTAGCATAGAACAATTGCAAAACTTGGTGGTTGTTTTGGAATGTTTGAGATCCAACTGGTTTTACGGCGAAGCCAATCACAGACCCGAATTGCTTGTGAAATGGGTCAATACTTATGATCATAAACCTAGTGACGATTTGATCACGGCAGTGATGATCGAAACCGAGTATCCTTTCCTTCATTCTGAGTTTTGGGTCACTCTTGTCCCCCAGCTTTTGATCAGGGGCCTTTTTAAACAAGCCGTAGAAGTGCTCAATGGCTCTAAATATCAAGAGTATCTTAAACAGGAAGATAACGAATCGACACATGAATTATTGGAAATCATAAGTGACTTCTACGAGTTGGTATCGACCTACACAAGCTTCTCTCTCAAAGGCCACTTTGATCAATGGAAGCTTAAGGCTTGTGAGTTCAGAGATCTTTTGAGCAAGAGAAAAGCCAAAATCACCGTAGCCAAGTATCAAACTATACTCACCCAAATCTTTGACTTGGCATGTATAATAACCGGATTGCCAAAGACCATTTCCAACTACTGTGATGACTGGTACGAATTGTATGTGGCCCTTGCATTGTTCCAAGTCAGAGACGACAAATCGCTTTATAGTGATTATTATCGTATAGCCAAGGAAGAAAAGCCTAGTCTGGCACACATTAATACTGAGCATGAAGATGATAAAGTGGAAGCCTGCTTCATCAATATTATAGAAGAAAACTTCCTTAAAGTCTTGCAGTATCTCTACGAGCTTGACCCTTTTACTTGTGGCTGTGTCTCGAAATTGTTGGAATTAAAAGACTTGTTCAACAATTACTATGCCATTGCACCCGGATCTGCGTTTAATCTCCAGAATATCATTGACAAAAAGACCATTTCCGAATATTTCCTCACCATTCAGGCGTACGAGTGCTTGAAAGTCCATGACTTGGTGCCCGTTGGAATAGGTTTACTTATGAACAAAGACATTGCTACTTCCAAAGCTTCTAGTAACTCTGCCAAAAAAACCATTGCTGCCTTTTTACCAAAGTATCATTGCAAGACAAACGATGATTTGGAATGGGTATTGACGATATGTGCCAAACTAAACTTGTCAGAGGTATCTAGAGAATTGTACTATATCCATGGCTTGAAGTCGTTGGACGAAGGCTTATTGTTTGAAGCCTTAAATATGTTCGTAAAGACCTACGACACAGAGACTTTGAACTATCACAAAGACGGTTTGAAGAAGATCCACTACATAGTATGGGATATGATCTTCCAGGACAGTTTGGTCAACAACAGACCCACAGATGATGAACTCATCAATAACTTTGTCAGTGGAAATGTAGACGAATCTTTTGAGGTCAACCCAGTTATAAGACAATGTTTGTCGCCTTATGCTGTATTGTACAAGTTCTTCAATACATTACAAAATAATGACACCAGAAAATCGGCTATGTCTCAATTGTCTTCATTAATTCACTTGTTAAGATTCAACCACTTACCCAAGAAATTTTACCCATTGCTTCTCAGCCAAATACTTCCATTCTTATCAGGTACGGACGAAAAGTTCCAGCTACCAGATTTAATAATGTTAATTGAATTGATAGACAACTTCGAAGTACTGAGCTCAACAGAAGATGTCAAAGAAAGCGAAGCTCTATACAAGTACTCTATAAATCATATTGAAGATTCGCACAAGAGCTACGATTGGAGGACTAAATTAAAAAAGCACGGTATGAAAATACCGGAAACCATTGACGAATTGATCAAGGCGCTTCGAGTACATATTGTTGCCAAGGTTGGACAAGTATATATCATATAATGAATTAGTTTATATATTATACTTATATTTTTTTTTGTAAACTGACAATAATATCAATATTGAATATTAGAGGCAGAGAAAGTCTTTATATTCTAAATTGACAATGAATTAAAAAAATGAGACTAACAATCTTTGTTGAAAGCAATTCTTTGATTTTTGATTGATAGAATATGGTTGGTTTGCAGACCAAGATAGGACCAGAATAAAAAGAATACAGAGACCCTATCGACACTCGAGGAATGGACAAGTAAATAGTTTTATATTTAGTTGCAAAGAAATGAATTTTCAAAGTGCTAGGATGTTAATTTCTATTCTCGAAAAATAACAATATTTTTCGCTTAACAGACAACATCTTGACTGGTCTTGGAGTTTAACAATAAAGCGACAATCAAACCATACAAACCCAAGACTTCAGCGAAAATCAAAATCAAAATCATACCAACGAATAATCTTGGTTGTTGGGCAGTACCTCTGACACCGGCATCGCCGACGATACCAATGGCAAAACCGGCAGCCAAACCGGACAAACCGACAGACAAACCGGCACCCAATTGGATGAATCCGGTGTACAAGGCTTGTTGTTGTTTCAAGGAGTCGGAGACCAAGACGGAGACAACCAAACCGTAAATGGCAATAATACCGGCCATAATGACTGGAACAATGTTCTTGACCAACAAGTCTGGTCTGGTGACACAGGTGGCACAGATACCGACACCAGACTTAGCGGTACCGTAAGAAGCACCGAAACAGGTGAAGACGATGGCTGCAGCACATCCGATGGAACCAAAGAATGGTGCATAAACTGGACTAAAAACGTTAGTAAAGGATGACGTATTTAATTGCCTATCGGTGAATTCCGCGCCCACAATCACATATGTCGACAACGACAGCAACACCTAAAGAATAACAGATCATCAACGACATCAAGACCATGTCACGTTAACTATATCATTAGGATTGATAGATGAACAGTTCTTCTGTTTCTATTGGCTTGCATGGTATTTTGATGTTATAATGTTTTGGTGACCAATAAAGTTTTGCGATTATGATAAGGAACGTTGACATTGAAGGGGCGATAATTGGCGAAAATCTCGAAAAAAAACGTACCATAAATCAGACATATTAAATATAGGAGGGTTGAGGATTAATGTATCGATTGATGGTTTGAATTGAGGGTTCAATCACTTCACAGCAAACGCAATAGGTTGTATTAGTAGAGATAGAAAAGTTTTGGAGTTTGTCGCTCGGCGGGCGAATTGGCGCCCTGTGCTTGCGTGCAGGACAAGAGCCTCAATTTACGCTGAGTCTCAGTAACACTGGGACCGTTTCCACCTGCAGGACACGATGAGGATGCGCCTGAAAATTTCATCTCATTTGTCAAACTCTCGATTTCCTTCCTTAACCATTACTGGCGAGCTTATTTGCAAGGAACCCCCATTAACGAAACGAGATGTCTGCCCCAAACCCAAAAGCTTTCCCATTAGCCGACTCTGCTTTGACTCAACAAATCTTGGATGTTGTTCAACAATCCCAGAACTTGAGACAATTGAAGAAAGGTGCCAACGAAGCCACCAAGACCTTGAACAGAGGTATCTCTGAATTCATTATCATGGCTGCCGACACCGAGCCCATTGAAATCTTGTTGCACTTGCCATTGTTGTGTGAAGACAAGAACGTTCCATACGTTTTCGTTCCATCCAAGGCTGCTTTAGGTAGAGCCTGTGGTGTTTCTAGACCAGTCATTGCTGCTTCTGTCACCACCAACGAAGCTTCTTCTATCAAGAACCAAATCTATGGCATCAAGGACAAGATTGAGACTTTATTGATCTAATGTGTAGTAGAAATAAATAAAAAATTAGTACCAACCAACTGTAAGAGAGCAAGGTAAATACAAAAACAATGGCTGAAAAAGCAAATGAAATTACTGGTAACTCTAGATATCTCTGAATCCACTCTGGCAATGGAGATCTCTATGTACCTCTGTGATGTGGTGTATTCACTGTATACTCTTACTTCTCGCGCACCATAATTTTTCAGGCATAATTTTTCACGATGCTCATCGAAATCTGTAGACGCACCAGATCCGCTAGAGTGATTGATTGGAGCTCTACTTTGATAGAAGTATGTCATCAGAAGAAATCACCAAGCTTCTTCGGTCCAAAGGCTCGGTGCATGACATTCTTAGCAAAGCCAGCTCGCTCTTGGCCGATGAGCTAGACGTCTACTTGCCCAACCGAACCCTATTCATATTGGAGCTACTTTGTGATAGACTCAATGATACACAGCACTTTAAGGAGTGGAAATACCAGCCGGAACTATGGTCATTGCTCAGTAAAGTGTGGCAGCTGATAAGCACCGAAGAAGACGTCAAAGTACGGAACCAGATATTCAAGCGAGTCAAACTTGTCGAGTCCCTTACGCTAGTTGTCAAGAAAGAGGACCCAGAATTGTGGAACAATGCATTTGAGTTTGTAGAATTGGTAAAAAGGGACAATTATATTGATATCGACGAGCACTTGGCCATCCAGCTTGTCCGCAGCTATTTCACATCTTTAAACACTATAGTTCCTAGGCTAGACCAGTTGAAATTTGACCACGAGCATATCGAAAAATGGACACCTTTGGTATATCAGCTCTACCAGCTACCATACCTCAACGTCAACTATACCATTACCAAGAAATCATACAGCAAATTTGTCTTGGAATGCTCGCCCAGCTTGTTAAAGCTAGCTAGCACACGGCTGGAAAATCTACCAAAGTCTAAAGATATAAGCACCAAACTTCTTGTCAATGGGTTGTTTCCGGAACAAATGGTATCAAACTTCAAAGGCTGCGTGGAGCAGTTGCTCAAAAGTGAAATAGACGAAAAGTCTATTAGCAAGTTGTTTCAGTTGGCCATAGACAGTTTGTCGTCAAGACAATTGGATATTTGTGAAGAGGTATTTCTTCTTATTACATCCGCCGAAAAGTTCCATGCCTTGTCATCTAAATTATTGCAGGTGTTGGCCAAAGTGAATAAATCGTTGTCGACGTCATTTTTCAAGCAAATCTATATCAGCGAGATCGATGCAAAGCAGCCGGACTATAAATCTACAGAGCCAGTCAAATACACTTCTTCAATGAAAGACATAGACTGGGACTTGATCATTCATTTAATCACCTTGGATATCGAGTTGGCCATAGAGTATTCCGACTTAATCATGGAACTAGCATCAAACGAACATGAATCCAAGAAGAACAAGAGTACCCTAGACGAAAAGTCCTTATTAAAGATCGGGGAAAGTATTTTGCATGCTCACTTAAAGGGTAGAGAATTAGACAAATTCTTCACTTGTTGGGCAAAAAATATGCCTGCTTCTTCGGTATGGTCTCTGAGCACATTTGTTACTATGGTGTCGAAGGTCATTGACGACTTTTCACCTACACAGCTCCAAAAACTATTGGGTGAAATTTTTGACAAGTTCGACCGTGCTAGAATACTTCCCTTGTTGGTTGCTATATTCAAAGGACTCTGTGCCTGTCCTCGTTCTAAAAGAGAGCCTCTCAAGGCGATTGTAGATTCCAACAAAGAAATATTGGCTTCCAAAAAACCGGACGCATGGGAGTTGAGGTTTTATTTGTTGTGTTTGTACGATGATACTACGCTTGTGGACAGTTATAGTACCATTGTACCATCATTATTCTACTATTATACTGTGTTTCGGCTTAGGGAATTGACCGAAGTGAACTTTCCAGGTGATTTCCAGCATTTGTTGCTTGAGTTACTCCAAAAGAATCCGCAAGAGTTGCACTACATATTAAACAGATGGGTAGTAGCTCTTGAACACTCCTTCTCCAAGGACCAACTTGCCGAATTTGTCGCCATACTCTTTACAAATCTCGATAGATCACAGCTAATTGAGTATTTTTCAGGTGCTCAGGTATTTTACGAACAGCCCAAACTCACTACAGCCTTGATATCTTATGTAACGCTGGAATTACCCAGCGACCACCTGGTGGCCGAGCTCGTACCACTCATCCCCATCCAGTGTTTCGGTAGAAGCTTGAAAAAGTCGGCCATGGAAGCACTCTACAAAATTACCCCACTGGAAAATGTGTGGTCCAGAAAAGCCATTCTTCACTTGCTAAAGTCACCTTCCTTTAGATCTACATTGGAAACAGACTTTGACTCCATTTTGGCATTGATAGACACGTCTACCACCGAGTCAAAACCATTGGCTTTTGAAATACTAACGGTTATCTGGAAACACCATTTGGCCCAGCACACCGCCAAAGAACACGAAACTTATTTGACCCAAGCATTGACAAAATGCAACAAATCACTTGCAAAGCCATCGAAAAAACTCACGCCAGTATTGCAAGCAGCATACGTTCTAGTGGCCAATTCCAGTGCCTCTGTGAGTCCAGAATTGCGGGTGTTAATCCAAGAATTAGCCATTAGATTCGCGGTGGCTGTCGAAGCATTACTTACATCTGAGCTCTCAAAGAAGAGTATCGATGGCCAAACCGTCAACTGGGCCCTTGCTGCTATCATTACTGTTATAGAAAATCATCAAAATTATGATCTGACAGGTGCTTTAGTGAAATCAGTGGGTGCAAAATTGACCCAAATTTCAAAAGAGACCGACCTGGTAAAAGCCAACCTTTTCAACTTATCGACACACTACTTGCAAAAGACATCCGATGATGCTTTATACGTGTTGGCATTGTACTATATATTGGCCTCGTCTTCTTCCGACACCAATCTTCACTTAATCATGTCCTCGTACCTCCAATCGTTGGACCCTCAAGTTTTTGAGACTTTGTTCGAATACGTAATAGAGTCCACTGACGACTCGACAGATTTCAACACTTTCGTACCTTTACTCTGTACCTTCATCAAATCCACCAAGAAAGAAGAATCTCATTTAGTTGGCTTAGTCAACAGAACTATTTCGTTGATTCTCACCCACTTGGGATCTTTGGACTACTCCTCCCACAATAATGTTCTCACTACTTTGAAAAGCTGCTTAGGTGACCTGACATGGCTATTTAACCAGTACGGGACCGAGTCATTAGTATTGTTGGTCACAAAATATAGTGGTGTTCTCACTAGCTCATCGCTCCAAGGCTCGGAAATAATTGATCTTTACATTAAAAGCACCCAAGTCATGTCGCATATTCTTCTTTTCCACCGCTTCAAATTGTCTTCTCGTCACCATCTCATCATCAGCGTATTTGTATCGCTTCTCACCCCATTATCAAACCACTCTACAAGCGTACTCGCCCATAGCAAAGAAGCAGCCGCAGCTTTCTCGAGATTGTTGGCTAACTTGTGTGAGCCTCCAGTGTCGACAATATCAACCAAAATGGCCTTAAACTCTTCGACGGCTTTGATAAAAAGAGCTTTGAGAAAACATGTTCCGGTTCTTCTCATCAACTATATCTACCTCAGCTTGAAATATACCTTTGATAACGTGGTGAACGAAGAAATCATTGGTGGAATATATAGTATATTTGATGTCTTGTCGAACAATGAGCTTCAGTTGGTGAGTTCCTCGTTGGATATCCCCGGTAAAGGCTACTACCGAACCTTGTATTCGAACTATAAAGCTCACGGCAAATGGAAGGATCAGTAAATATTGGTCTAGTCTTATACAGTGATAGAACCTAACTATTATTGGTACTTTTTACATAGAGATCGAATCTAATTTCATCATTTATTAATCATTTATTATAGTCGGCGTAGAGCCCCTAAATAATTAATTATAGTCTATATTTTGGTAGAATCTGGTTTCATCATTAAACAACAATTTGCCAGCGTTTTTGCGTGCCGATTTGTTCATATGGTTTATAAACCCCCACACCTTTTCCTCTAACAATTGTGCTTTATGTTGATCACTATAGTCGGCATGGAGATGGTGCAAAGTGTACTCGTATCTCAAGATATCCTTTCTGGTGATTAGTCCAGCTAGGTATCCGTTTTTCTCTACTAGTATATATCGAGGGCCCAATTTCACAAAGATCTCGAGCACGTATTCCAACGGCACGCCTATGTTAATAATTAATGGTGACTGGTTGATGATAGAAGAAAAGTCAATGGCTATAGGACTGGCCAGGCCATCTATGCTGAAATTACATGGAGTTTCTTCACCTACGCCTTGGTAGTTTTTCAAGACATTTTCAAGACTGGATCTGCTAACAAACCCGGTGATTTTGGGATCCGTGGAAGAATAAATAATAGGGAAGCCTCGATAGTCTGTGGTGGCCAATACTTGCTTGAGTTTCCCCAACGATATCTCGCAACTGCTATCCTGAGGAAAAGCAACTACTACAGTCGACATGGCACTTTCAACACAGGTATCAAACTTAAACTCTTCCTTGGAGTCAATTAACGGCAACCCGTTAAATTTGATCATCTGGTCAGCAATGCCTCCTTTGCCCCATTTATCATTGATGCTCTTGGTAATGGCAACCACTATCATGGTAGGAATTATATACCGCAAAGCACCAGTTAGCTCAAACATAATGATAACTACAGTTACAGACAAATGGGTTATGCCACTTAAGGCAGCAGCAGCACCCAAAAAGGCATAGGTTCCTGGAATAATGCACTTTTCAGTGGATGAACACGTCAGGTAAATAATTGAGTCAGGGAATTTGTTATGCATAAAGTCGATAAATATCCCCAAAGCTCGGCCAAAAGTGGCGCCTGCTGCCATGGATGGCACAAATATCCCTGCAGGAACCTTACATCCGTATGTTATGATGGTGAGACCCATTCTGGCGATGGTAGCGAAGATGAGAGACATCAATATAGACGCTTTTTTGGAGTTGGGATCGCAGATCGGGTGCGACCAATCGGCATTGCACTCGTGGAATAGTACCTGCATGGACTCGGTCATATCGAGTCTCAAGTACTCGTTGAAATACCCGATACTGGCAGTGAATAACGAGAGGAGAAACACTTCTCTAATGGCATAGTTGGCCAAGTATCTCTTACGGAACGATACCACCATGATATTGAATTTCGACACCACTATCCCGTAAAAGCCCCCGAAAACTCCAAGAATTATGTATGCAGGGATCTCAAAGTAGTGCCAATTTGTATCGTAAGTCACCTCAAAAAGAACCAATTGGCCGGTTCTAAACGGATTCATCGCCGCCAACGTGATGACCGCTATAAGAGAGCAAAAGTACGATTTCCAGATAGTGGAAAGCTGAAATACCGACGAGATTTCCTCAATAGAAAAGAGCACTCCTCCCATAGGAGACCCAAAAGCGACGGCCACGCCGGCCGCAGCAGATGCTGTCAAGAACTCACGACCTTTAGAAGCACTTTTACGGTATTTTGGGATAGTTCTAGCAATAGTATTTCCCACGCATACGGCGTAATGCACACTGGGCCCTTCTTTACCTACACTTAGGCCCGAAGCAATTGCCAACGGAAGACCAATACTCTTGATGAAAAGGGTCCAGCCGCCCAAAAAACCCTCCATTACAAACCCAGAAACAATGCATTTGATCTCAGATATGCCTGAGCCAGCTGCAAGCGGCGCATACTTCTTGACGAGAATAGCAGCCACGTACGAAAACAAGAGTGATATTCCCACAAATAACAAGTAATTTATAGCTCCGTAGCTAGACCACTCGACCCAGCCTTTACAATGCTCTTCGTCCTGTTCCCAGCAACAAAATGCCTGGCTAAGGTAGAAATTGTTGGAGCAATGGCCATTTCGTATGCTGGCCAACCAAGCAGTAATGACATCAATGAACCCGGCTATTAGCCCTATAACTATACCCATAAGGGCTAACACGATCCAGTTCTGTGTAGCCGACAAGATCTTGGTGCGCAAAGTGGTGGTACGCCTAATGTTGTTCTTTTTCTGGACCCGTTTCTTGTGCTCATCCAACTCGTCTTCGACCCAGTCGATGGTGCGAAAGTCGTCGAACCGCTTGACTTCTTTGATTTCAGTCTGCTGGTTCCATTGGCCCGTTTCTCTTGATCTGAGCTCGGTTTCCTCCGATTGCAGCCCGGGAACGTAGTTGTTAGCGAACGACATGGTGGTTTTGAATTATGAAGAAGTTGATCTGATATGTTGTAGGTCACGTGAAAAGAATCAATTACTGCAAAAAAAATAATAGGCGGCTCTTAGCCTAGTTCTCATTAATATTGGGCTTTTCAGACATGAATAGTATAATTATACAGACCCACGATGTAACATTTAATGCTTGGAGTTTTCTGATTTTTGCGGAGAAAGAAAGCACAACAAGTGAATAGTACGTAACCTTTGGGAACCAGTCTCAGTTTTACTGATTTTATTTGGTGATTCAAGCTAGAATTAGTATTCTTTGATGTGAATTGGCATTCACAGCTTTGAATGATTCTACATGATTTATACAAAATTTCAAATTATTTATCAATATCTATGCTGAATACTATGGTGAGCTGCTATTAGGTGTATCAGTCTTATTTTGTCTATTATTTCATGCTGCTGTTGAGTGCTTGAGGATATTTGTATGTATTATTTTGTCCATTATGCTGCTTCTGAGTACTTGAGGATATTTGCATGAAATTGTTTTACAATATCATCAAAGTTTTCGCTCTCGAAATCCTCAAACGTATGGTCAAAGTACGTAAGCACCAAATTGAGCCCACCGAGTTTGGTTGAAATGATATTCAACATAAAATCGGCGGTTGTGGGTGATACGTCTTGAGAAAATACCATATTGGAGATGGTCCATGGACGAGGACCACGATTGTACACTGGAATGTCCAAGTACCCCAAATTGGAGATCTTGGCGGTATCGGCTTTGGGACCACTCATGGTATTCTCGAAAAAACCTCCTTTGTCGCTAGCCTGTAAATACGAATGGTACGAGTCTAGCGCATTGGGGTATTCGATATACTCAAGTAGGTGTCGATTCATATTTTGCACCAAATCCCATGAGAACTGCGTGAGGGGAGGGATCCGTTCTTGCCAGCCCATATGTGCCAGAGTGCCCATAATTTTGTAGCTGGGGTTGTTCAATATCTGGTGGTACTCGGGCAGAGCTTTGGTGGCATCAATAAATCTACGTAATGCCATGGCTACACGAAAACTGGCATAGTGGTCTTTGCTAAATATAGGCTGCAACGACACGGCTAGCACAGCCTCGATATATGGGGTGAGCGTTACCTTGTGCTCTCTACACTTTGCCAAGATCTGTTGCGTTTGCTCCGGGGTGAAGTGGACCAACTTGAATGCAAGAGTAAACTGCTTTGTATTGGCAAACCGACCTGGCCACTTCAGCAACTTGAGTGAGCCTTCAGCCGCATCGTTCGAGGGAAGGGTGGCAGCGCGCGGCTGCGGCAAGAACATATCGATAGGAGGCGGAAGCGAGTTTTTGAGCCGATGAATATCTTTGAGGGAATCAAAGATCACCGTTTCAGGCCCCAAGTACTCTCCATATTCCAGTTGAGTGGTGTCATCAAAGTAGGCCAAGTTCTCTAGCAAGATCTCGTGGAAATAGTTTCCCACGACCCCATCGGCGATGGTGTGCTCAAACACCGCGCACACGGTATGCGCGCCCACCAAAATCACTTTGAACAAAGGATCGGTGCGGTTGAATCGAAACTGCAACTCGGTCGCGCGCTTCATCAACTTTTCGTTGATGACACCATTGGTAAGGTACACTTCGGGATCATAATTTTCCACCAACTGCCCAAAGGTGAGTTTTTGCAATGGCTCATACAGGTGATCAGTGGAGTCATTGTCTTGGGTGACCGTGCACACAAGAATGTGGTAGTCTAGCACAGTCTTGCGCAACGCCTTGAACAACAATTCGGGTGTAACCGCCTGCGAATACGTCGCAGTAACCTGAAAGTTTCGGTAGAAGCCCACCACATTACGAACTCTAAAGAAGTCCTCTATGGGACTAAGGTTTCTTGTAATTGGCATACCAACTACCGCACCAAATAACTCTACTGGGAGTCTTGGTGTTTATATAATGACCAAGTGGACATAATCGTTGATGACTAACTATACATTGTATGCACAACCTGTTTGGCAGATCTTCGCGGCGATCTTTGGCGCCAAAATAAAGGGGTAGTGAGTTTCGCCACCAACAGAGGATCCACCACAAGATGCCTCTATTTTGTAAGTACATACACAAGTATACATGTGTTTGATACACGGCAACGTACTAATATATCAGTCATATCAGCTAAAGTTGCTGTGACCATGGGAGCGTTTGCGGGCGCCACCGTAGCTATCATCAACAACCGCGAAAAGATGTTGGAAGCTGCGGAGTTTGTATTGCAAAAAGGTGCAGATATGTGTAAGCAGCGTTTGGAAGAGGTCAAGAGAAACAAGATGCACTTTGCAGCTGCACACGAAGACGACTGGTTGGCCCAAGAAAACGTAGCTCTGGCCACGGGTGCCACCGTCTACAACGACACCGACTTTGATGACGACGAGTTGACCACGCCAGACTCGTCTGATTTTTATGCGAGCGACTATAACGAGAACGATGACAGCGATGCCAATGTAGATGTTGACGATTGGGAATCGGCCAGCATCGACGACAGAATAAGCATCCAGAGCTTGGACTAACACGAAAATTGGACTAACAATAACAATTGGGGCAAAAATAGTAAAAACACTTATATAGGTTTCAGCGGAATATTACATAGGCTTTCGACTAAATACATTCATTATGGAGAGATCATTATGATAATGGTTAAGCGGTGATGTAATCCTAGCACTCATATGGAGGTTTATTTTATCATTTCTCTTACTTCTAGATGATGCCTCATATTTTATGGAATGAAATGCGTCCATTACATTCATAACCAAGATTATTTTATAACCCTCAGAAACGAGGAGTAAACTTTATAAGAACCTTACGAGTGGATAGTCTACTCTAGTTATTGGTAATTGGTCAGCTCACTACGGCCAACACAATTACCAAAACTATAACCGTCAATGCTACTAGTAATATACAGCTCCACTTCCCCTTTGCTCTCTGGTACTGGTCAGCCTTGACCAACTCTTTGTGCGCTTGCTGCGTATTGCCGTGTAGTTGCAAAATATTGTCCTCGATACTGTCCAATTGCTCCCCCTGCTGATTCACCAACTCGCCCAAGTCTTTGAATATGGAATTGACTTCCTGTATTCCCTGCGAAACCTGGTTGATTTCGCGGTTGCGCTCCTCCGTAAGAAGAAGGTGGTACTGCAACTCTGTTTCGTTTACCAGGTTTTCTTGCTCTTGCACTTGTGTTTGTTCTGGGTACTGATTTTGGTCGTGGTTTGGATACTGGTTCTGGTTCTGGTTCTGGTCCTGGTCAAGGAGGGGCGTGGTTTCCGATTGGTCTTTGGGCGCGACTGCCTTCTTTTTTTCGTTGTAAAGACGTATCGACTTGACAAGCTGCAGGTGCAACTCGTTGAACTCATTTACTAATCGCTCTTTGATAACTATTTGCCTATTTGATATCTCGAGTTTGGGCCCCAGGTCTTGTGGCTGGCTCAGTCTTTTGTTCATAAGCTGTGAAATATTCAGTATAAGCACCTCGATTCCACTTTCCATATCGGTGATCTTGGACACTAGTGTAGCGATATTTGCTCTGAATTGGATGGTGTCTCTTCGGGACCCCAACTGCCTTCTCTGTACATCCAACTGTGACACAAGTCCGCCGAAAACCTGGACTTGTTTGGAAGTTTTGTTAATGATATTGTCTAACTCTGACAGCGGTGATTTGGGCACCACATCGTCCTTGTTCAGATGCAATGGCTTTTGCGATTCCAAGTCTAAATTAGCAAACGACATGCTTGTCTGGTGAGGGTATGGCTTTTGATTGTTGAATTTAGCCTGAGTGCGGCCTGCCTAAGCGGGATACTGGTTGCGGGCCCGCGCGCGGGGCGCCCGCGCGGCACCCCAAAACAGTAAGCTGCACTTTCCTTATACCTGCCAAACAGGATTTTGCAGCCAGGCTACACCTGCTCCAGCAAACGGAACATCTTGCTCCTTTGCTCAGAGAGTTCATGCTAATCTTCCTATAATAGAAGGTATACGGCTATGATAATGTATATAAAGCGCAGCACGGCTCCTCTTCTAATCCTTTTCGAACTTCACACAATATGCAATTGACCAAAGGCTCTGCCCAGCTCGTTCTTCTCTTCTGTTCTTTAGTTTCCGCTGCCCCTGCTCCAGCTGCTCCAGTGGCTACCATTTCTGGAAACCACAAGTTTCCTCACCACTGGTATCCCGGCAAGCACGATAACCACACCTTTCCCGTCCATCACTCCAACAAGACCCGTCCTTCTTGTGGATGTGACGATGAAATTGAAAGCTTGCTTACCAGCTTGAATGCCTACAATGCCGAGCAGGGCATTGCTGGCTACGACCGTACCCTTGCCGCCGTAGTCACTAGGGAAGACAACCCTTTGACCGATGTTGGCATGCCTATCATGGACAGAATCTTGGGTGCCTTGGCTGACTCCGGCTTGGCCAACGTGGTCATCGACCTCGTCTTGTTGGACCCCAGTCTCCTTGAGATCAGTATCCTGGGAGCTGAGTTTGTCTTGAAGTCCGGATTGGTCAACTTAGTTGATGTTATGATTGCACTTCAGAAATCAGGCTTGGTTTTGCAACTTTTGAACGCTACTTTGGACAACCCCAATATTTTGCCAGGTGTTTTGAACATCGGCAAAGCTTTGTTGAAAGAAAATGGTATTGACATCTTCAACAATCACACTGTTGCAAGATACGTCGCCGACGACAAGAGAGATGATGCCGCTCCTCTCGCCAGTGCTGGTGTGCTTCAAAAGAGAGAGTCGGAGTTGATCAACGACTTGCTCAAGTCGCTTACAGACTCGGGCTTGGCTCTTTCCGTCGTCGAACACTTGCTCACCACTCCGGAGTTGGCCGAGCCCGCAGCCCATTTCCTTTCGCAGATCTTGAAGTCGGGCGCGCTACCACTTTCCGAATTGGTGGACGCTTTGAACAAATCCAACTTGCTCTTGAACTTGATTCGCGATATTCTCAACGACAAGGACCTTTTGCGCAAGTTTGGTGACTTGATCTCCGACAGAATCACCCACGGTATCATTTCCATGGACACCTACAACAATGCCTAATTTTTTCTATTATCCGTCTATAGCTCTTTTTCCCAATTGGTTTCAATATACGCTATAGCTCCCCATAGCCCACCCCTACTTCTCTGCACTACATCACTATAGCGCTGTTTTATGTACTCTATAGCTCACTACTGTACTCCCGTACGTAACCTTTTCGCCGAGGGGGTTTTTCCCATCTAGCATCACTGTATCTACGCATCAGTTTCAATACGCTCTGCTTCACTAGTGCACTTCCCTGTACTACTCTGTACTGTACTTCTGCACTACGCTTTAGCGCATTTTTTGGTCTTTCTAACTTTATAGACTACTGTACGTTTCTACTATAGCTGATTTCCAATGGTCTTGCTTAAGGTATAGTCTCAGTAATAGGTTCTCTAGACTATTATTTTCTCTAGTTTTTCCATACGCTTATTTCTCAATCACGCTATAGCTTCACTAATGTATCTCTTTATATCATAGATTTCTTCAAAGTTTGGATTTCTTACGCTATAGCACACTACTGTACTTCTCATACTATAAGTTTCCCCATGTTTTTTTAAGCTATAATTTAGCTACCGTGCTACTGATACTTCAACTTTTTTTTCGCAAAGTATTGGTTCTTCTATACACTCGAGCTCACTATTATTCTTCTACGCTGTACTTTTTTTCCACACTTCCGTATCGCTAACCAACTGGCTGCTAAGCTGCCATTATCTACTCTACACTATAATTCTCTTCACTCCGGATCTTTTCCACGTTAGGTTTATTACGCTATAGCTCGCTACGTTTCAACTACACCTTTTTAAAACCTGGTCTAAAGATGCCATAACTATTCTATTGCACATCTCTATAATGTGGCTTTATCCATTGGTTCATATACTCCACAGCTTCACTTCTTTCTTCTACTGCCAGGCTTTGGCTATAGCTCACTACGGTTTGCTGCAAAAGTATTTGTCCCGTGACACACGCGTACTTCGCGGCTCATTTCCAGGACGCGTATATTCACTATACTCGCATTATTCGCATCATCTATCATCTATAGCAGCACCTTTTTCACACCCTCCAGTCACTTTTTACAATACTAATATGCTGCTGAGAGTTGCCAGAAGAGAGAAGCTTAAAGAGCTTCGTGAAGCCAGAAAAAATGGCGCCAGAATAATAGCGGACGATGAAGACGAAGAAATCTATGATGAAGTCGATGAGGAGACTTATAGACAACACAAGAGAGACCAGCTCATGAACGATGATTTCATTGTAGACGACGATGGTGAAGGATACGTTGATAATGGTGTGGACGAATGGGACGATAGTACGCGTCCCAACTATTATTCCGACGAAGAGGAGTCGCATCACTCTAAGAAGAGAAGTAGAAAGGAGAAACCCATCAAGGTGGCCAAAACAGCACAAATCAACAATTTCTTCAAGCCTTCGACCAATTCTGCCTCTTCAAAGGTAATAGATACAAATATCGACGACATTCTCGACAACTTTGACGACGCTGCTCCCGTCAAGAAACAAAAGAGAGAAAACTTTTTTGGAAACAAAGTGGCCAATTCCAAAAATAAAACAGTTAAGAAGGCTGCATTCAACTTCTCCACATCGATCAAACGTGAAAAATCGTCGCTGGTCCTCCTGGATCTGAACGATACCGTGGATACTTCGATGGCTATTCATGACCAGCCATCTTCTCCTATCAAGAGATTAGATCTGGAGCCTAATGAAATAGAAAAGGAAGGAAAGGAGAATATTGATCCAAAAATGGAAAACAACGATTTCAAAATAAAAAGTGAGTCCAAAAGTGATGAGTCTGACTCTGAAGATGAAATTGTAGTGACTAGACGTCCTAGAGCAGCCGGTCCTTCGCGTACCAATATTGCTACTATTTCCTCAGTAAAACAGGAATTGGGCTCATCATCTCCATTAAAGTCGTCTTATCAACCACAGTCCCAAATTAGCCATACTGAGAAACTTGACCCCTCAAAGTTTACCGAAACCAGCGACGATTCTTCCAACTCCTTCAAGATGTTCTGGCTAGACTACTGTGAAGTCGACTCTTCTCTTTTACTCTTTGGAAAAGTGCTTACTTCGGAAGGGAAGCTTGTTTCTGGAGTGGTTCAAGTCAATGGTTTGTGCAGAGAAATCTACTTTTTGCCAAGAGAATACAGAACTGTGGACGGCGTTGAAGACAAGCTGCAACCTGTAACTGCCATGGATGTACATGAAGAAGTTTCGCCATTAATTATGGACAAATACAACTTGGACCATATCAAGGCCAAGCCTGAAACCATGAAATATGCTTTTGAATTACCGGGAGTTCCTAGAGAAACAGAGTATTTGAAGCTTTTGTTGCCCTTCAAAACTCCTGCCAACCGGAACTTGATCCTTCCCTCTTCTCTTGAAGGCGAAACTTTCCGTCACTTATTTGGAGCCAACTCAAAGCTCTTCGAATCGTTCGTATTGCAGAGAAATATCATGGGACCATGCTGGCTAAACATCTCTGGAGGTGACTTTAATGCTATTCAAAACACGTCTCATTGTCAAGTTGAAGTGGCTGTTGATTCTCCTTCTTCGGTTAAACCTATTACTGCCAATGCTCCGCCTGTTCCTGACTTGACTGTCAGTTCTATATCCGTTCAAACAATGATGGATCCTAAGAAATCGAAACAAGAAATCGTTTCTATCTCTATTGCAACATACTATAATCTCCCCCAAGATGCACCTATCGACGAAAATCTCCAGCCCAATGAGCTCATTACTCTTGTGAGGCCTATTGGCTCAAGCATGTCATCTTTGCCTCCTGGACTTGAAGCTTTGGCGCAAAAGCAGAACTTTAATCTCAAGATATGTCCCAATGAAAAGGTCCTTCTCAATGCCGTTTCGGCCATTGTCAAACGGTGTGATCCCGATATATTCATTGGCCACAAACTAGAGGATATTTCCTTGGAAGTGCTTGTGCAGAGGATGTACGATTTAAAGGTAATGACATGGTCGACTGTGGGGAGAAGAAACAGAAAAGTATGGCCCGAAGACTTTGCCAGATCCAATGGTAACAAAGCGTATCAAATCCGTCAAATCTTTCAAGGTAGATTGTTATGTGACATTGCCAACGAGCTAGGCCAGTCTTTAACTCCGAAGTGCTTGACTTGGGAATTGCCGGAAATGTACGAGTTAGTGTGTAAAAAGCAGCTCAATCCGTTGGAAATCAACTTTGCCAACCCGAAATACACCGAAGACGTTAATATGATGTTGATGGCATTGAATGAAAATGCTAGACAGGTTCTTTGCACGGCTGAAGTGTCATTTTCGCTCCAGATTTTGTCTCTATCCAAGCAATTGACCAATATTGCGGGTAACGCATGGGCCCATACTTTAGGAGGTACCAGAGCTGGTAGAAATGAGTTTATTTTACTACATGAATTCAAACGTAACAACTTCATTGTTCCTGATAAAGAAAACCCATACAAAAAGAACCAGGAAGATGGGCCCAAATCTAAGAAGCCTAAGTACCAAGGTGGGTTAGTGTTTGAGCCTGAAAAAGGATTGCACAAAAACTACATTTTGGTTATGGATTTCAACTCGTTGTACCCCAGTATCATTCAGGAGTATAATATCTGTTTCACCACCGTCGATAGAGACGAGTACAATAGGAACAATGGTGAAAAGGATATCCCAGTACATATTCCCGATGCCAATGCTTCGATGGGAGTTTTGCCTCGGCTTTTGAACACTTTGGTTAGTCGTCGTCGTGAAGTCAAGAAGCTCTTGAAGGACCCGAAAAATACTCCTTTCCAATCTGCTCAGTACGATATTAAGCAGCAGGCTCTCAAGTTAACGGCCAATTCGATGTATGGATGTCTTGGATTTGAGCATTCGCGGTTTTTTGCCAGGCCTTTGGCTTCGTTGGTTACCAACAAAGGAAGAGAAATCTTGATGGATACCAGACAATTGGCCGAATCTATAGGGCTCAAGGTGGTGTATGGTGATACCGATTCGGTTATGATTGATACGGGCGCAGATAACTATGAGGAAGCTATCAAACTTGGAGAAGCATTCAAAATTCAAGTCAATGAACGGTATAAATTATTGGAAATCGATATCGATAACACGTTCAAGAGACTCTTGCTTCATGCCAAAAAGAAGTACGCAGCACTCAATGTGAGTTTCAACAAAGCAACCAAAGAAGAAACCACTACTTTGGAAATTAAAGGATTGGACATGAGACGTAGAGAATATTGTCAGCTTTCGAAGGATATTTCCATGTTTGTATTGAACAAGTTGCTCTCAGACTTAGATCCAGATGAAGCCATGAACGATATTTGTCAGTACTTGGAAAGTACATCCAAACAGATCAAAGCCAATGAAATCAATATAGACAAGTTCAGAATCAGTACCAAGTTGTCTAAAGATCCTAAGGATTATGCCAAGTCTGGATCCAACATGCCTGCCGTTCAAGTGGCTTTAAGGCTTAGAGCAGAAGGAAAAGTGGTTAAAAAGAACAACGTGATGTCGTTTGTGATAACCTTACCTGCCAATGAGCAAGAAGAGGGTTTGGCACCAGCATTGAGAGCAAAACCAATGCAAGAAGTAATGAGAAACAGAGACACTTTGAAACCAGATCCAGAGTACTACTTGGAAAAGCAGATTATTGGACCAATTCAAAGATTGGTGGAGCAGGTGGAAGGAGCCGATGTTTCTAGAATTGCCCAGGCTTTGGGTATAGATGTAAGAAAATTCGTAGCCAGAGAAAATACGGGAACCGGAAATGCATATGTTCCGCTAGAATCCAACATTTCCGATGCAGAACGGTTCAAAAACTCAAGCTACTTTGCCTTGCTGTGCAACTGTGGAAACAAGTTCAGATTTGGTGGTATTCTTGCATCTCACAACTACAAACTAACTTATAATGGGATCACCTGCTTGAAGTGTCAAAACACCTTTAGTACGCTTAAAATCACCTCCCAGCTCGAAAAGGCCATCAGAAACCACATAGCACTATACTACGCCGGCTGGTTGGCTTGTGACGATGCTGCCTGTGGAGTAGTCACCAGACAAGTGTCTGTATATGGTAAGAGATGTATTGGAGCCTCGGGCACCGCACATGGATGCAAGGGAATAATGAGCTTCAAGTATTCCGACAAGGCTCTTTACAACCAGCTCTTGTACTTTAATGCCATCTTTGACGTAGACAAGGCCAAGGAGAACAAATTGAGGCCCATTTATAGCAGCTTAGACAACGAAAAGGCGCCTGCTGATATGGCCCAGGGAGAAATCCTGGCTTTGGTGGAACAAAATAGAGAATTGTTTGGTATATGCCAGGGAGTTGTCCAGAAGTACTTGGGCGATTGCGGCAGAAGGTATGTCAACATGAAGTCGATTTTTGAGTTCATGGTGTAGCCTCGAAGCAGAGTATGTACCATATGTATCATAGAATAAAATTAATGAAACTAGTGCACTACGATAGACCAATAGTGAGGGAAAGAAAGTGAAGAATTGAATTGTAATATAGAATTCAGTACGACCAATATCCACTTTTCATCCTAACACAAGTTGTTTGAAGTAGTCGAAATGACGAAGTTTGGGTACTACAAATTAGTGAGAGTTAGTGAGATCGTCATGTGTGTTTTTTAGTGAGATATCGTACAGTGGTTTCTCTGCCTCAAGTACTTTTCTATATTGCGTCGTGCGTCGGCCAATTTCACGAACAACATCAAAACAGGCTTTCAAACCAGCGGTGAGGCCAGTTGCAAGACTAGCTGGAACACCATGAATTTCAACCAACAAGTGCCCAATAATGGAGCAGATCAGAATATGGCTCCGCGTCAGGGTCAAGGTCAAGCCCAGCCACCACAACAACGAAATGTTCCCATGATCACTCCGCAAATATTGGCGAGCCTAAACCCCCAGCAGCTCCAACAGTTTAAGAGCCACCCTCAATTCCATGAAATAATGAGGAATTATATTCAAAGACAGCAGGAAATGCAGTCTATGCAGCAACAACAGCAACAACAGCCACCAAATTCGGCCCAGGTCAACCCAGTGCCTCATATGGCCAACCAAGGCAGAGTCTCGGGCAGTAAACAGTCGCCTATTCCACAGCAAATGTCGGGCGGAAACAGCATTAACGTGCCCGGAGGAGCCTTACGAGGCCAAGTACCACTTAACACAGGAAGTATACAAGGAATTCAGCAAGGATTACCCCAGAAAGGAATATCACCGTCACAGCCCCCACAAGGGTATACTCCAGTGATAGGAGGCCACCCTGGTCAGTTTCCTCCAGGACAACATCCAGGAGCTCCCCAAGGCCCTCAAGCACATCAAAACCTTCAAAGACCCCCACAACAGCCGCAGCATCCACAGCAGCTCCAACATGGCCAGTTTCCTCCAGGAGGAGTAATACCTCCTGGCCCACCAAAAACAAACCCAGTTGGTCCTGTTAATGATTTGGCTACAAATGGGGTGAGTTTACCGCCTCGAGACCCTAACCTACCTCCCCACTTTGCACCCGAACTACTTAATATGATCCCTATGAAGCTAATGAAAAGTCTCGATGAGTGGTCGGAAAAACTCAAAGAAGAAGGAAAAGAGGTGCCTCGAGATGTGCTTTTGTATGAATCGATAATCAAAAAGGATCTGGAGTTTTTGAGTGCTTTATCTAAACAAATCAATGGAAATAAAGCGTTGATGGACAGATTAACCAAAGATATAGCTGTCTATAACCATATCAAGCAACTCCGAATGAATGCCATCAACATTTCTAGCAAGGGCCATTTCAACAACAGTATATGGGGAGAGGGCTACCAAGGTTACGGTAACGGCATAACCAACACAGCCACCAAGCTTATAGTCCCAAAACCAGATTGGACCGACGAACAGATAAATCAAATAGTATTGGCCAATCTCGAAAAGCCCCAGAACTTGGTGCCGATTAGACTAGGCTTTGACCAAGAAAGAGACAGATTCAAGCTAAGAGATACCTTTTTATGGGACTTGAACGAACAGGTCATTTCTGTAGAGAACTTTGCAAAAGATTTACTTGACGACTACAAGTTTATACCCAAAGGTTACTATGAAACGGTAGTGAGCTCTATTAAAGAACAGATCAATGATTACCAGAAGAAACCCGTCAAAACCATGGGCGAAATGAGAATACCCATAAAGGTGGATGTTACCATAAACGATATCCAATTAACAGATCAGTTTGAATGGGATATTCTCAATTTCGAAGACAACGACCCCGAAGAGTTTGCCACGACGATGTGTGAAGAACTCAACTTGCCGGGCGAGTTCACCACTGCCATAGCCCACATAATCAGAGAACAAACCCAAATGTACCATAAAACCCTTGGATTATTGGGCTACAACTTTGACGGAGGTCCTGTTCAAGAAGAAGAAATCAGAAGCCACTTGTTGCCTGCTCTTCGCTTGGTTACGCCCAATTCTCAAGTAGTCGATGATTTCTTTTCTGTGCTAAGAAACCCCACCAGTGTAGCTGATTTCACACCTTCGTTGGTCAAATTGACCCAGCTAGAAGTGGAGCGTTTGGACAAGGAAATCGAAAGAGAAAGCAGAAGAAAGAGACGGCACAATGCCAACGAACTGGACCATTTGCCTAGTTCCAGCTCCAGAACTACCACATCAAGAAGAATAGCGCTTCATGCCGGCAGAGGTGGTCCATCGCTCCCTGATCTCTCAGATTTGCCCAAAACCTTCCGTACTCCAGCTCCATCAAGTATCTTGCCGGGTGGAGTTGATTTGGGTGTTCCCGACATCTACGAGTACACTGAGGTATATGCGAACAAAACACAAATCAGAAATCCAAACTATAAGCCCCAGCCATTGCCTGTTAGAGACCGCGTAAGAACGCGTCACGATCCAATGCTCGGCAACTACTTTGTAACAATCAAATTAAGAAGATAACCACTTAATAAAAGAACACTCAACTATCAAGTTACGAGAGCTTCAAGTTCAACTATGTAACATTAAGATAAAAACTAATTAGAGAAAATATTGTATGGAATAGTACAGATATACACAGGATGAATATTGTAAGACACCACTTGAATATCAGGTGCTTCAAATTTTAATTATCTTTTCAATTCTTTTCAAATTTAGTTCAATACGTTCACAACATTTTTCATGGTTAAATTTCGAAAGAGACGTTACAGAAGTCCCTAATGTATGATGTGGATGTATACGAGCACTTTGACTCTTCCTCATGTAAAAATATTTGTCTGCCCGTCCTGGTACTTCTGTACAAAATATTTATCTTAAGCATTGATGTTCAGATAGAAGCCAGAAATGGTTCTTGAAGTAACTAACTATTCTAGGAAAGTTTGGATCCCATGAGGGACTTGAAATGTCGAAAATGCTTGTGGAGTTTTTTCATCAAATGGCTATATTTAATACACTACATACATGGTGTAATTGTACTAATCTTTTACCTTTAGAGTCTGGGAAAACCTAGAGGTTGTATGGGTAAAACATTAAATGTATCGAGTATATATAACCCCTCTGGTATTATGAGTTATCGCAATTCACTTGGTAGATCATATTTATTTAAAGCGAGGAATCACCTTTTTCGCAGCCATGAAAAATCTGAACATATACCTACTGTAAAAAAGAGAAGAAAAAAGAGTATACGTAACATATCACAAGAAGATCTAGACTGTAGAGTATCAGAGGAAATCGACGTCGTCGCATTTTTCCTGTTTAGTGAAGTTCAAGTAAATTGTAGAGCGAGATAAAATCCAAGCAGTTCGCAAAATTTAACCATTCAGAGAGGCTTAAGCCCGGTAGCTCTTGATTGAAGGATACTCGCATGCCGAAAAGGACAACCAGACTTGACCGAGTCAAACCGAACTTGACATATTTGCAATCAAATGCTGATTTGGAGCCATTCGATACAAGGGCAAACCCGTTGCCAAGGGGTGACACGGGGTATCGTTGACAGGCCAATAAATATTGCGAAAACCTCGCAATAAAATTAATACGTCAGAAAAAGTTACGTTAATGCATCATCGAGAAAAAACGTGGAAAAACTGACATATCCCGCGCACGCGAGTCTTGTAGCACAATTGAGGACTCTCGATGTCGATATTTTTGTTTGTGTTTTAATGAAAGCTGTTTAACATATCAGTACATTTTTAAGTATGTGGGCTTGTGCTTCGGTACCAGGCTGAATACCACACTGCGCCGTTCGACTTCTTGGCAATATCCCAGCCAATTCTTAAGTATGTGCAGCGCTCAAAACCCGCTATCACTCCAAATTTCATAACTCAAGATATCAGTGCATACTCGCATGCATACGGCTGCGAAAAGTTATTCCGAAATTTCGTAATAATTTTTATTCGATTTGGCTGTAGCACTGGAATTATGATAAGCCATTGAGACGAAGTCAAGACTTTGCAGAGCTACTCAGTGTATAAATACTGGTTTTGCTTCAAGGAAATGACTTTTCTTGTCATCAGTAAGGTTAAATATTGAGTATGGTTTCGATTAAAAGCACTTTGATGGCTGTCGCCTTGGGCATGGTAGTCAACGGTTATGCAATCCCACACATGGAAAAGAGAGGTGATGGTGTGTTCCTGTTGGGGTTCAATGTTGTTGAAGGCCCAGCTCGTAATAAAACACTCAAAAAAAGCAAAAGAGATACACCTGAGGAAACATTGATTTCCACCGGAATTAGCTACAATATCGACCTCGTTGTTGGATCTCAAAAAGACCCTGTCACGGTTTCGATTGACACAGGTAGCTCTGATTTGTGGGTCGTCTCAAAAGAGGTGAAATGTGAAACTAATAATCGGAACTGTTCCTCTGGAGGTACTTTTGACCAGACTAAGTCCACCACTTGGATCGACTTAAAGCAGGGCTTTTTCACTATCTACGGTGATTATACTAGTGCTATTGGTACGTTTGGAAAAGACAGTGTGGGATTCGCCAGCGGTCCAACTCTTTCTGAATTTCAATTTGCAGTTGCAACCACTGATACTGCTGGTGCTGGTATCTTGGGTATTGGACAAATACAGAGTGAGGCTGATGCTGCATTATTGAGTGAACCAACTTATCCCAACTTTCCTCAAGTCTTAAAAGACCAAGGCTATATCAACAAGGTTGCCTACTCTCTTTATTTGAATGAGAAGGATGCCAAGACTGGTAATATTGTGTTTGGCGGATATGACTCTGACAAGTATGAAGGATCTTTGGTCAAACTCCCTATTGAATCTGAAATTTATTTGCAAGTGACCCTTGGTTCCACAACCTCCGCTGGCGGAAACAACACCTATGTCAATAGCTCGGTCCTTTTAGACTCGGGCACCACGTATAATTACCTCCCACAAGCGGTGGTTGATGCTGTTGGGGCAGAGTTGGCTCAAAACAGCACCTCTGGCACGCCTTCATGTGACCAACCTGACAAGTTATACAAATTTAACTTCGATGGAGTTTCGATCTCCGTACCTTACTCAGAGTTGATTGCACCAGCCCTTAACAACGACGGGAGCCCTGCCGGCTACTGCTTGCAATCTGTGTTTGCTGGGAGCGCCGACACTGGTTTCATTTTGGGTGACAGCTTTTTGAGATATGCGTATGTTCTCTATGATCTTGAAGACCGTTATATTTCTCTTGCCCAAGTCAAATACAGCGACAGTTCCAACCTCGTTGCTCTTTAAAGAGGTAGTCCTTTGTGATTTCAATCCTTCGAAAGCATTAAATAAGTTGTCTCCAAATGCTACATTATCCGTATCGTAAAAGTAAAATACATATTTGAATAAAATACTATGTAGTACAGAATACTTAGAGAGGAGGTTTTGTACCTCCTAGCACTTTGTATAAACGATCATCACTATGCAAATCAAATAGTTTAGTGAGAATTTCGCAGCAAAAACAAAAAAATCACATAACCACTGTTTAGAACGTTCTATCAACAGTGATAGTATAGTAAGTAATAAATCAGTAACAAAGACTATATTCACCTATTTAACAAATAATCAAATATCACGTATATAAGCTATATTCCAATCATATATCTCACATACAGGTTATGTCTAACTTTTGTTAAGTTAGATATTTATGTACTCAAAGTTAAAAAGGTGTGCGAAATATATCTGTGCACTTAAGGACATTCTGTAAATCATGAATACTGGTTACAAACTAGTTACCAACTAGTTACCATTGATGTACCTTGGTCGTCGCATCAAGCCTTCTCCTCTTGTTCCATCTAGTTCCTTTCTTCCTTTCGTCCCTTCGTCTTCGCACCAAGTCCCCCCCTCGTCCTCGCATCAAGTCCCTAATTGAGTCTTGAAAGTAGCTGTATTTTGCCTACGCCTCTTTTCCCCTAATTGCATCACCCGCGCGCTTAGGCGGAAAACCAACTGAACTACAACTACACTACAAATAGTGAAGATACATGGAACTAGCCTCACGTAATGGTGAATTATACTAGTGTAAGTATCACAGAGGAGACTATGTTAGATTTGGGATAAATCTACGAAGTAAATTCTTATGGCAAATGCCAGGGTTTTATTGGTGGCAATACTAACGATTAGATACGTGGTAACGACCGGAACGAATTGGCAGATGGCCACGATGAAAACCACCAGCTTATGGACTCATTTTCGCAGCATGGTAACGTATATGAAGATGAAGACGACGAAAATGACCAGTTTGAAGATGCAAAGAATGTACACCTAGAGGATGATAGACTCATGGAAAGCAATTCCACACAAAGCCAGGATCCTAATGATTTCTATCGAGAACCCAGCTCATCTTCGTCCGGGTCTAATGCTCCAGACCTTGAAATGCAAAGAGACCAGTCGATTCCCAGACCGTTACTGGCCAGAGAGCGTGTTCTCAATGTGTTGCACCACTTTGTGCCCATCAAACAAACGTATGAACGAATTAATAACGGGATCACCACCGGTAGAATGCAGGCAAATACACCCGGGCGGTTTATTGGGCAAGGAACTGATGGAGTTTTCCGTAACCTTATGGCAAAACCAGACACAGAATCGAATAGACAGGAACAAGAAACACATCCGCCATCGTACGAGGAAGCCGCCGCCGATTCTACGCCCGAATACTGGGAATCTACCGTCATATCCCCGATGTACCAAGACGAAGTCTTTGTGGAAGGATTACCCGTGGGAAACATCGCCAGTTTTGTGTGGAACGGGTTGGTGACGGTGGCGTTCCAGTTTGTGGGGTTTGTGCTTTGCTACCTTTTACACACATCACATGCCGCCAAGCAAGGGTCAAGAGCAGGTCTAGGTATAACGCTTGCCATTAGTGGTTATGGCATGGTTCCATCCAATTTCGGCCATGCCGATAAGGTGCCCGAAAGGTACATTCCATCAGACCCCAATTCGTTTGATATCACCAAGTCCCAGTCTATAAAAAGCAACAACATAGACAACTATAATTCGGGCTTAACCAAACAACACACGGCCGCAGACTCGTCTGTATTGTCAGGAAACGCCACGCCATACTTTGCATATGGACTCATTGCATTTGGTATATTTGTGGTGTTGAAATCGTTGGTGGATTTTGGGAGAGTCAAGCAGATGGAAAATGCCATATTATCACCAAATGCCGCAACTACTACTGATACTAGTACAAATGAGTAAAGCACAAAAATCATAATATAAGTGACTCAACTACTACCTTACAAATAATTCATTTATTCAGTTAGATATGGGGTGTGTAGAAAGTTACAATAATTTATACTCAACAAACACATTACCATCCAGCAAGCTTTTGAAACTAGCCTTGAAGACATTGCATTCACCCCATAACCCATATCCTGTGTAAACTAAATACAACTATTTCAATTATCATTATAATCGAACGAGCACTCGGAACGCTTGCTAGTTGGGTAATTTCTCAGAACAAGTTTTATATTCCAGAGTAACCCGATTTGTCTTACTTTTCATTAGACATCTTATTGTATTTTACTTCGTATTGTATGTAATTTCACTAGCAGATATGTTTTATCCCATAAGAACCAACATCTTCTCGTAGATAGTAAACACAATACCTCCACTCAACACTAATCTTCCTAATCTGGGCGTAGCACCTTTCCAGAACGTAAGCAACCCTTCTTCTCTAAAGATCTTTACAAAACAGTCTATGGTCGACTTGTACTTCTTTTCAGAGCCCAATGCTTGCATTCTGGTCTTGACTGTGTCGATCGGCATGGTGGAATAAACGGTGATGATTCCTGCAAACGAACCCACCGCGAACGTAGCTATCGAGCCAAGCGGCTTGTTGGGAGGGGTTCCCGAAGCTTGCTGTATCATGGTCTTGATGGAATTGTACGAACCGAGTCGGACGGCCTGGTTAGCAGCCTGTCTCAACGAAACTGGCAACACTCCGGCGTATATCCCCTTGAACCCGAGATCCCTACATAATTTGATGGTTCCAGACAAAAGCCCGTTTTGGTACTTGGGCTTGGCCGTCTGCTTATCGTCGATCAACCCTGTTTTGATGGCTTCAAATGGCGTCACCGCCACTATAGACTCCAAAATCCCGGCCCCCAACCCGGCAATCACCCCTCTTGGGCCTGACAACTTTCCGTTCTTGTCGGCCAAAAGAGCCTTGATGGAGTCGAACCCCAAGAACCTTACGGACGCCTTGACGGTGTTTCCAACCACAAAGGCAGGACATCCCACGTACAACGAGCCCACACCTTGTGTCTTGGCGACGTTGTAGATCAACAAAAGCGGGTTTTTCGACATGGTCGACGACCGGTCCACCAATTGCAATCTGGTTTTGGCAAACTCAAAAGGGTACGTGATGACCCCTTCAATGGCCCCGGCAGTGCCTCCTGCGATGAACGACTTGAACGGGTCCACTGTTTTCTGCATCGTTAGTGATATTCCGTCTCAATTTCGTCCATTGTACCTACCTTTTCGCTTTTACTCATGTGTGTGTCTGGTTGAACACCTGTTGTGGAGGAAATTTTTCGGTTCGCGCCGATCCCGGCCTGATAGCTGCAAATCACCAAAGGCATCACCGTATAAAGACTGGAACTACACTTGACCTTGACCCCCGAATATATCTACTGGTGCTGATCCTACAGTGTTTACGAAGCAAGTTTAATAGTATACGATTATTTCTTGATGCTGTATGATCACCTCGGTCTGACGTACGTAACGTGGTGTCTCATACGGTTGTCTCATACGGTTGTCTCACACGGCTGTCTGTGAAAAATATTCACCTTTTAAACGAGCACTTCTAGATTTGTTCCATTTGAGTAATTGAAGCAGTTTTATAATTGACTGTTAAGTGCTTCCAGATCTTGAATAGCTTGATTACTCGCCTGACTGTGCTTCTTCATATGTTTCGCATTTTTATTATTGATTGCTGCCAATAATTCAGATGATGGTGATTTGAAACTTTATTACGTTTCTCTATATACACTAGATCAAGTCATCAAACTCGTCGCCATCATCATCGTCGTCATCGTCATCGTCATCGTCGTCATCCTGTTCGGCCAACTTCGCATAGTACGCAGCCAAGGCGTCCTGGGCATCCTTATCTTTGAGATCAGTAGAATTGCCATTAAACTCGGCGGGATTCGATGCTTCTGGTTCGGCCTTGATATCCACTTCCATTTCGCTAGGTGTATCGGTTTCCTCTTTAATGATTGGCGTGCCTTCTTTTGTATCGTCGTCGTCATTGTCCAATCTACCCAAGGACTCACCCACCGTACTGTTGGAGTGCCACGAAGGCAAGGCATTCTGCTCCAATTTGTTTCTTCTTCTTTCCTTTTCCAATTGTTCGCGCTCGTAATTTTCGTCGTCGGCGGTAATACTGACATGCAATGTGGCTTGGGCCTTGGAGGCTGCGTTCTGGAGCGACGAAGACATGCTTTTTGCTCGGGTGCCACTTCTATTAAGCAACGAGTACGAAGCACTGGAAGTACTTTGCGCGGGAATAGACTTGACCAACGCCGACTCAAAGTCGTTATCCTGTATCTTGGAGTCGTCTATCCTCTTCAAATACCCAATAATCGGGTCCACCTGCGTCATCAAGATCTCTAGCTTGTGCTGTCTCATCGACGCCTGCTGGCTCGAGTCGTCTTCCACCAATATCCCCAGACAAACATCACATATGAACGACATTTTGTCGTCACTGAGCATCGAAATCGCATCCAACTGACTCACCTTTTTGCCACACCGCGGACACAAGTATCCTTGAGGGTTGCCGTAATGAGACATCTCCTGTTTCAACAGGTTCACCACGGCATGCACCTTCCATTTGATCGCATCGATTGCAGCAGTGATGTGGATGTAGAAGTAAGTCCTTGTGATCAACCTCTGTTGGTTATTCTCCTCCTTCTGAATATAATTCACTAATAGTCTATCCTCTACAAGCTTATTACATAGCGACCGGAGCTCTTTCCTTTTGATGGACAATAGATGGATCAAATCGTCTTCTGAAAGAACGGAGTGATGAAGCACGGCATCGAGGATGAGAACATAGGGCGTGGAGTAGAACCCGCGAGCCACAAACCTGATGAGCGACCGGATAGTATCATCCATACTTACCATCTACTCTCAGTTGGTCTCAGATTCTTTAGTAGAAAGTGGACTGAAAGTTACGCCTCACAATCCAGCACCGCGTATGTTTGGGTCCGCGTCCCGTGCGGCGCCCCGGGTGTTTTCACATGCCGTGGTTAGTTTCTCGTGACCATTGCTACCGTGCTCCACACGTGCATATCCTGTCGACCCCTCAACCGTGTTTCAAAACGCGGTGCCACGCGAACAATATACCCGCCACGCTCCAAATGGGTAATAGACGCCTCGACGCGTTTTTATCAAAGGTGCAGAAGAATCGCTCCTGATTGTTTCCGTGATCCACATCACGGGTAGACTTTATAATAAAATACATGTCCTTGCCGTTCTTCATTGCTTTAGACATATCTATAACTCCACGTACCTAATAAGACAACTGTATTCAACTAAACCTATTCACAAAGTATTTACTTTCCCACCTACTCCCTAAGTCTGGCTCATCTCTAGAATTAATTTTTTAATTAGCCATGTCTACTGCTCCCGGCAACTTGGTTTTTAATACCAGGAGGCCACTTCAGGAACAACCTTTCAACACATCCAACACTGTTGATGCCAATTCCAAAATCACAGAAACTCCTGTAAACAGAAAATCCGTCACCAAATTGACCACTCCTCCTGAAAGCACCCTTTCCAGAAAAAGAGGAATATCGTTTGAAACTCCCATCAAAAATACTACTGACCCAGATACAAAGCTTGATACTAATATCGACTCAGCGTTACTTTCACCAGCCTTCTCCTCCCCACGCAATACTAAGTCGTATCGCACCGCTTCGTCCCCCCCTCCAGCCTGTATCAACCCCTCGTCGTCCTTATCCTTACCTGATGACTTCAAACCAACATTGACTGTCCCCAACCCCACACCAGCTGTCACAAAGAAGAAAAAATCCAAGAAGGAATCAAAAGAAGCTGCTTTTGACTTGGATTCCGAAGAAAAACCGCCTTATTCGTATGCCACTCTTATTGGTATTTCTATATTGAGCCACGAGGACAAGAGATTGCCGTTGTCTCAAATATACCAGTGGATTTCAGACACGTTCAAGTACTATAAGCGTGAAGACGTGGGGTGGCAGAACTCGATCCGCCACAATCTTTCGTTGAATAAAGCTTTTGTAAAGGGTGAAAAGTCAAAGGATGGAAAGGGCCATTTTTGGTGTATCAAGCCCGGATTTGAAGAGCAGTTTTTGAAGTCCAGAAGTGTGAAAAAGAGCTCCTACCATGAGGTAATGGACCAAATCAACTCTGCTAACTTGAATAAGTTGAAGAATAAAGAAGAAACTAAGAGGTCCATGAATGCCATTCCTTCATCTCCAAACTCGGGTGAAATAAAGACCTTCAAAGCCCCCCCAAATTACCACTACAATTCCACTAAAACCAACAAAAAGAAGAGATCTTACAAGTACTCTGACGACGAGAGCAGCGACGATTATAGCTATGACTACACCAAGGCCGATGAAGACGAAGCGGAAAATACCCATGAAAACACAGATGGCTTGAAAAAACAGCGTACAGACAAACTAGGTGCACCGTTTGGTCCGTGGCCCGAGGACTCCCAGCTCAACTTGAATACACCCCAGTTTATCATCACTGAATCGCCCATAAAGCCACTTTTAGCAGGCAAAAATTTGACTTATACCTCGTCGTTCAGCTGTAACTCGAACTTGGAATTATCTCCTATCAGACCCAGTGAAACCGGACCTCTTCTTGAACCAATTACTCCTGCTAACAACGCGTATCAGAATCCACCCCAACACATTCATAATCATTCAATTCTTCACCATCATCTCTTGCAAAGGCCGTCGTCGACCTCGTCGTCCTCCGTCCTCAACCATCCTTTAAACACCACATCAACTACTCCAAATATATTGCAACGGACTCCCAAGTCTAATGTCATAAGGACGCCGTTGAGAAACTTGCGTACGCCTCAAACAAACTCCATAATGAAAAGATTATGGAACTCGCCCTCGTATCTTGACGAGTTCTACTACTCTCCGTTGGTCAGCAGCCATTCGCTCTTACAACACCAAACATCTATGAATGGGTTACTAAACTCTTATGACGACGACGATATGATTATGAGGAACTTTGAAAACCATCCTCATCATCACCAATCGCCAGTATTGAGTAAGAAATCGGGAAGCACTGCGAGTCTTACTTCAACAGTAGCCGATTCCAGTCGAAATTTGTTCAACGACCTTAAAAACGTCAGTGATAGTTCTGTCAGTTCAGATGAACCAGAAACTGCAAAGACTGCTCATTCGAGGCAGGTCAGTTCATCTTCTACTGAAGCAGATGAGAACTAGAAAACTAAAAGTAGTGTACTTGTACCTCACTTATAGTAGAGAAGTTAGTTCGTTATCTACTGAGGCTGATGTTCAGAAAGTTTTCATCTATTACAGGGTTTGTTATTTGGGTAGGTGTTTTTGGTTTCCTTCTATTACTTTTTTTGCTTTATCCTTTTTATTTCTATGGTCACCTTTGGAATATTGTTTAATCTGTTTTATTAATCTTTTTGTTCTTTTGTCTTGTCTGGATAATCCATTCGATGGTAATTTTAGTTATTGCTTATCTTTTATTATGTATTATTATTCTCTATTTTTATTTCTGGCAATATAAATTATTTTATCACCCTGTTTTATACTATTTATTAGGATTCCAGATACTTTTAATCGGTACTGGCGCAGCCTTTACATCCACAAGTTATACACTCCACGGCTTTGCTGGTCTCTTCGCCTTGGTTGGATATAAGTGTGGCTTTCGGCACTCTGCATATACACGCGTTTTTATGGTTCTTTTCGTCCACCATTATGCATTGAATGCAGCAAAGATGCTCGTAGCCTTGCTTCTTCCACTTCGCTATCAAATCTGCATTGGTATACGACTGCAATAGTAACCAGTCGTAGAGATCTTTAGATATTAGTTTTCTTTTATAGTACATATCGTATACGTACCGCGAGATCTGGTGGTTTATCTGTATTATGGGCCAAAGAGACTGGCTTTTGTTGGTGGTTGTGCCGTTGATGGAAGTAGACTGTGCTTGTTTGAGTTTGGCTTGAAGCTTGTTAAGCGTGGGGGCTACTTTGTCGTAACCATCTGGAGGGGGCGAGTTCTTCTTTATTTTCTTTGCTTTTGGCATATTGGCACCTACTTCTCCAAAAAAAAACAAAAAACCAACAATAACTTATCAACTACCTTTCTACCTCTTCTTCATCTCTAATCGCAGATGGTTTGAGATCGAAAAAAAAATTATGACGACAGCAGCAGGATTCGAACCTGCGCGGGAAATCCCAACTGATGGCCCGAATTTATTCGAGTCAGTCGCCTTAACCGCTCGGCCACACTGCCTAATTTCTGAAGATATGGGAATCTGGCCCCACTACATTTTATTTGGTGAAAAGCACATTGGTGCCTACCAGATGATGGATAACCGAAGTTGAATCCTGATGTTTGTCTACAACGCTCGATAAGTGGTTACTGACAACCTAGAAAAGATAAAGGACAAAAAGGACAAAAAGGACAAAAAAAAACATTTATGAGTGCTAGGATGTTGACGTGCTAAACGGGTCAAAACGGTATTTGGATAGCCGTGATACACAACGGTATTTCAGTGCATGACGGATGAGATTCAGTCCCGCCCTCTAAAATTAGTTGTTTGTGTAATATTTGTCATACTTGTATACCAAGATCTCTGCTCGCTACGGGCTCGTACCCGTCTCGAAACCTTGCTATTATTCCGGCTTCTCGACAGGGCTCGCTATCTTACATAGTGGTGGTAGCCACTACTCCGAAGACTACCAGCAGCATATCACTACAGCCGTGTGCCTAGTAGCTTATCATTACACTGTACCTCTTTATACTGTGCCTCTCTATTCTTTACCTCTCTATTCTTTACCTCTCTACACTTTACCTCGCTATACTCTTGCTCATACTCCCTAATTTAGGTTTAGTAGGGCTCATAAGCGAGTGACGCACTAATCTCCCTCTCGCGTTTCTTCTGTGCATACCATCAATTGTGACCAACAATTGGAGCAGCCACCGCAAACTTACTCTTTGCCGCTAACCCCCTCCTTACTGCCCCCCTGGCCGTCCCCCTTCCCTGAACACACTACCCACCGCCCCACCGCCCCACGCCACCCACCACTCTTCTTGCTAATTGTAATTGCGTCAGATCTCCCAATTACGTTTTTAACTTCTTCGTCAAGGTACCGTCACGTGAGATTCCTCTTTAGCGTTTTGTGTCCCACTAACGACGCGGCTTGTACAATTTCACCATAACAATAAGCATCGCCGATTTCAAGAATTTTTAGGCATTTCCCGAGATTTTAAATCGTGAACCAATCCACCAATTGGTTTAAACAGACTACTTACCTAAAATGGCAGACGTAGCTAATAGTTCTACATCGACGTCTGCCGTGATCTCGACGTTGGTGGCCAACTTGATCCTATGCGGAATCTTTGTGACGTGCTTTTTGATCCTTCGACTCAAGTTCAAGAGAATCTACTCGCCAAAGAGTCACTTTGATTTGGTGCCTGAAGATAAAAAACCAGAGCCACTTCCAAAAGATCCTTTTAGATGGGTGTATATCCTTCTTTTGAAACCACACTCGTTTGTACTTCAACAAGCTGGTTTGGATGGTTACCTCTTCTTGAGATACATCTTGATCATGGCCTTATATTTCATGTTTGGTTTGCTTACTTGGACCGTGTTGTTGCCTGTCAACGCTTCTAATGGTAAGGGCAATCACGGCTTGGATCAACTTTCCATTGCCAACGTCAAACATAAACAAAGGTACTATGCGCATGTGTTTATTGGATGGGTTTATTACGGTGGGTTAATCTATGTAATTTACCGAGAATTATTCTTCTACAATTCCTTGAGGTGCGCAGCACTTGCGTCTCCAAAGTATGCGAGGTCCTTGTCCTCCAGAACCGTCATGTTCACGGGAGTTCCAAACACCTTATTGGACGAGAAGCAGTTGGTTAAGATGTTTGACGGTGTAAAGAGAATCAATGTGCCTAGAACATGTAGAAAATTAGAACATAAAATCAGGGTGAGGGAAGAATTGGTGACCAAATTGGAAGCTGCAGAGAACAACTTGTTGAAGAAAGCCGTCAAGGCGCATCTCAAGGCTACCAAGAAAAACACCTCCATAGAGCCAGCAGACGAAATCAGTGCCTATGTTCCAGAAAAAAAGAGACCTACTTTCAAGCCCCACGGCATGTTTTCCAAGAAAGTCGACACCATCAGGTACTGTCTTGAGGAAATCCCCAAGCTCAACAAGGAAATCAAGAGTATGCAGAAAAACTTCCGCGCGTTCAAGCCCAAAAACTCGCTCATAGTCGAGTTCGAAGACCAGTACTCTGCTCAGTTGGCTATCCAGGCCGCAGGACATCACAATCCTTTGAGAATGCAGCCCGCTCTGACGGGAATCGAGCCTGCAGACGTCTACTGGGCCAACTTGAGGATGTTCTGGTGGGAATCCTTCACCAGAAGAACCATTGCTGCAGTTGCAATTGTAGCTCTTATTTTGTTGTGGGCCGTTCCCGTAGCATTTGTCGGTGTGATCTCCAATATCAACTACTTGACCAACAAATTGCATTGGTTGAGGTGGATCAACAGAATGCCCAAGGCATTATTTGGTATCATCACCGGTTTGTTGCCAACCATCTTGTTATCGATCTTGATGTCGCTCTTGCCTTTGTTCATCAGAGGTATGGCCAAAGTGGCTGGCGCAGTTTCGGTTCAAGAAATCGAAATGTTTACCCAAACGGCGTATTTTGGGTTCCAGATCATCAATGGTTTCTTGGTCACTACTCTTGCCTCGTCTGCTACCTCCACTGTCACTAGAATCGTCCAGCATCCCGAAGATGCCATGTCGATTTTGGCTGCTGGTTTACCCAAATCTTCCAACTTTTACATCTCTTTTCTTATTTTACAAGGTTTATCTGTAGCAGGAGGTTCGTTGTTCCAAGTAGTGGGGCTTTTCTTGTACTATATCTTGGGATTTATCTTGGATAAAACCGTTAGAAAAAAATGGGCCAGATTCAGTGGTTTGGGCAGTATGGGCTGGGGAACCACCTTTCCTGTTTTCACCAACTTGGCTTGTATTACCTTGGCATATTCGATTATTTCTCCTATGATCTTGCTTTTTGCTACTGTTGCCTACTTTTTGGTCTACATCACATACTGCTACAACTTGACGTACGTCTTCATTGAAGCTCCTGACAACAGAGGGGCTCACTACCCAAGAGCTCTTTTCCAGACATTCACTGGGATCTACTTGGGTCAAGTGTGTCTCTTGGGTATCTTTGCTGTTGGTAAAGGTTGGGGACCTATTGTGTTGCAGGTCATTGGCTTGCTTTTCACCATCTACTGTCACCTCAACCTCAACTATTCGTTTGACAGATTGTTGACTGTGGTTCCTGTCGATGTCATGAGACCTTTGGATGGTGTATCCAAAACCCCTTCGTCCATTGCTCCTACGGAGTATAAGGAGAAGATCTTGGACAAAAGAAGAAACCATTCCAAGAAGTTCCAAAACGAAATTAAAGACGAAAAGAAAGAGACTGAGCAAATCAAACAGGACTTGGAGGAAGTGGACGCCGAGCCTGATTACGAGACAATTGTGCCATTGCTTGCCGACCGTGACTTCAAGAAGTTGGAGTCGAATAACTGGTTTGTCAAATTCCTAAGGCCCGATGTATTTTTGAACTTCAAGCATGCCAAGCGCATGTTGCCAAACACCTATAACGTTGAGCCCGAGCAAGCTGATTCCAAGTATGCCTACAACTTGCCAGCTGCCTCGGCCGCATGTCCTTCGGTGTGGATCCCCAGAGATCCTATGGGATTGTCCAAGATCGAAATTGAAAAGATCTCCAAGGTGGTTGAAGTCAGTGACGAAAACACTGGTTTTGATGAAAAGGGAAGAATCAAGTTCCTCGGGCCACCACCATTCTAACCCTTAGACTATACCCTATATAGTTAGAATTAATGTTTTGCATCAAACTATGAATTTTAGATCAGCTAACTTACTAATCATAATTCTCTAACAACCATTACTGAAACTAATCATAATTCTTCAACCATTACTGAAACTAATCATATTCTCTAACCATTACTGAAACTAATCATATTCTTATTACTGAAACTAATCATATATTCTCTAGATACTTACGTGGCTGCGAAAAAATTCTGACAGGAAAAAGCAACCGTTGGAACAGTTGGAATAGTTGGAAATGCTGAGACAGCATTCGAATTGCTAAAATATTTACGACTAACATTCCATATCTCTTTAAGACGTTTGCATGGGGAAGACCTGAACCGTTTCAAGTAATTCTTGACACGGACTAGACAAGGTAGTATGAGGATAGTATGTGAGCAGTTCTACCGAGGTATGTCTGCACGTGTACGCCCGGATCTCTCAACTGAGAGGGCTACGAATTGGTGTAGGACGCCGGTCCCAAGACACGGGTTCCTAAAAACTAGCAAAGCTCATACTTTGGCTGTTTCAAGTGTAGTGGGGTGCTTTGAGCAGAGAAACTTGGCCAGAAATACCGATATACATGGGCCCATATCTACTGACCTAGGTGACCGGATCTCGAAGAGGCACGTGTTGCCCCCGTAATTACCGGGCCATACTAAACCACTCCATTCACTCAACTATCTAGCTAGTGTCTCGCTATTCATGTGTAAGCGTGTCTAAGGTAATACCATATACATCTTTGGTGATACAAGTACTATTCTCATGAAGCTATAAAGTATTAGCTCATTCACTAACTACTTCTAAGCCACCAGCCTTAAACTCTTTAACTAATCAGCAGCTTTGCTCCCCACGGAACCGTTTTTTTAACCTCGGCCAAATCGCGCTCGGGCCTGGAAAATGCGGAAGCCATTTTCAAAAGGTGGAGATTTATAATGAGGAGTAAACCCTAATTTTAGATCCACCATGCTATATAGAAATTGCATATTTCAGAACATGACCAAGACGGCCTCAAGAACCTCGATTGCCAGAAGTCGTTTGGGGTTGAGCCAGAACCACTTGCACACCTCGCCCATCAGATTGAATTCCACCGGTACCTCCACTTTGGTCGAGGACATAAAGGCTGTCAACCAAGGCACAAAGTATTCCACCGACTACAAGCAGTATGCTGTCGACAAGAACGGCAAGATCTTGTCTTGGTTCCATGATATTCCCATGGGACTAGATGTCAACACCAAAGAAGTCAACATGATTGTGGAAATACCCAGATGGACCAACGCCAAGTTTGAAATAGCTACGCTGTTGGAGGGCAACCCGATAGTGCAGGACCAGAAAAAGGGCAAGGTGAGGTTTGTCAAGAACTTGTTTCCACATCACGGGTACATTCACAACTACGGAGCCATACCACAGACCTGGGAAGATCCCTATCACAACCATGACGGTTTGGATTTGTATGGAGACAACGATCCATTGGACGTATGTGACATTGGCAGTACCGTTTCCAAAACCGGCGATATAGTGCGAGTCAAAGTTTTGGGGTCAATTGCCTTGATTGACGATGGAGAGCTCGACTGGAAAGTCATTGTAATCAACACCCAAGATCCTTTATCGAAAGAGTTGTTTGATATTCACGACTTATATTATAAATGTCCTGGGTTATTGGAAACCACCCGTCATTGGTTCAAGGATTATAAGTTGCCAGATGGAAAGCCGCAAAATAAGTTCGCATTCAATGGGGTTTACAAAAACCAGGCAGAGACTTTGGAGATAATTTTGGGATGCAACCAAAGCTGGAAGAAGTTGATCAGCAACCAGGTCAAGGGAGACAAATTGCCTTGTACCAAAAACTCGTCATTGACAGAAACATCCGCGTATACTACCTTTGACTCGTCGCTACTCTCCAACCCCAGCAAACCCGATGCTGCTATTCCAAAGGAAATCGAAAAGAGCTACTTCTTGACCAATGATTAATAGACTCACAATCACTCGAATGGCTAGATACAATTTATAGATTTATTTAATAATGACTAGATCCTTGAACTTTACTCCGTACTGATGTTTCATGTAGATCTTTTTATTTTTATGGCTGTGCTTATTTACAAGATTTAAAGACTGTGTATTAATGGCTATGGGCATTTCGTCAATCTAAAAAGTCTTTGAGTTCACGAATTTCTTCAATCAAATTATTCACAAACTTATCAAAACTGGCACCGCCCTTTTCTATGATCCTTTGCTCTTCGCTAGAACTAGGCAACACCCTCGAAGTCAAGAACTTGGGGTGCTTCAACAAGTTATTCACGTAGTCAAGAAACTCTTCTCTCTTAGATTCTGTGTCCAATCCAGGCAAGATCTTTATGGAATGCTCCTCATAATCATTCCAAACCTGGCGAATGTTCATCGATTGCAACGATTCGTACAATAACAAGATCTGGCTTGTCTCAATCACTACAGCAGTGGTGATTTTGATGGACGACGAGTCTTTGGACCAGCTCTCGATACATGATTCTATCTGCTTGCCAAACATCTGCAATCCCAAACTCACTTCTTTGAGCACCTTTAATCCTAGCACATTCAAACTAAGGATGAATATTGGCAAGATTCCGTTGATCCACAACTTATGATACTGCGGACCCACAGAAACACTCAAGCCTCCGTTTCTAATAGGATGCGATATAGGGCTTTCCACCAACGTGACAAATAATCCACACGTAATGAAGCTTTCGGCAATCACCTCAATAGTCATCAACTCTTGGATAAACATCAAGGCAAGCTCGGCAAAAATGTACTCGTCATTGATTTGAATGGTATGAGACAACGAGTATAAATGAAGCAACGCCTGTATAGTGCCATTTTCATTGATAAGCTGGGCGATTTCGTTCTTCATTTGGTTGGAATATTTCAAGCCGATAAAGAGCTTGAGAATGGATAGCACCAAAATAAGATCGTTGGTGGCGTGTTCCAAATCAACAGGTCCTGAAAACGTCTTGTCTTCAAGTACTGATTTTCTTTGGCCATTCATGCGTTTCAAGTATATTTCATTTTGGATCTGGATCAACATTACCTTAGTGCCTCTGGCAATAAGTAGGTCAAAAAGACTCTTGAATACACTAAAGTACTCAATGATAAGGTTTTGGTTATCTTTGGTGATTGTTAAGCAACAGTATATGATTTTTAGTAACTGTCTATAGTGGCCAGTGGATGAAGCCAACGAGGAAAGAAAGTCCAAACTGTTGGAAGATAAAAGGTCTAGGGTGACTTTGATAATCTCAAACACTTGATCAGAATCCTTTTTGACCTTGTCTTCATGAGTTATGGAATAAATCAAGTAAAATGCTACTTCTATTCTCTCGTGGTATATTTGCTCAAATGTCGGGCTTGGGATGCCTTCGATATAGTTAACCTTCAATAAATGGTGTACTAATCCCAACATGTTAGGAGTCAAAGACTCGCTGAACTTTCTACAGAACACTGTGAGTAATGCACCAAACGATTTGGTGATACTGATCTGAGAGTTGAGGTGCTGAATATTGATACTTTGTTCGATGATTTGGGTCTTGACGCCTGGCCATCTTTCGTCTCCTCCAAATATTCCTTCCATCAACCCAAGATTGTAGACATTGGCAACCCCAAACCTATTCCGCTTTCCGAGCGCAGTAGTGAACTGTTCAAGCTTGAATTTAGGTGCAAAATCTTCAAATAAAGCACTCACCTTTGAATGAAGCAAGGGATCGTATTCTTCGATGGTGAACTTATCCTTTAGTATTTCGATAAACGATTCTGAAGTAATCAAGCCAATGATTTTTTGTTTGATCTGGTCGTTTCGAGTGGTGAAAAGGATTAATGATAGTATCTCACCGATCTTAGATATGATTCTCTGCTCGTAGCATCTACTAATGTATTCTTCGGCTGTTTTAGGCTTGTCATTCATAGGCAACTGAATTCTGGAGATAAGATCGTTGATGAAATCAATATCGTCGGCTTCTTCTTTGATGGTATTCCAGGAATTGTATGTTACCGATAACGCATCAAGCAAATGAATACTAACAGCATTGGGGTAATACTTTATATCCTTGACATTCTTTTTGAGAATAGAAAGAAGAGAAACTTGTGACTTAGAATCTTCTTTCTTTTCTGTTCCAAACACATCTCTTCCACTGAACAATACCGATAAACCTTCTTGGCCACCTTCAAGAACCGAGCAAATAAAGTCATACAAAGAGACTTTGAGTTTGTAGTCGTCAAAAGAATTATCGAGGTCAGAAATCAAGCAGCTTAATAAGATTTTGGAGTAGTCATTGCCTAAATGGCTCAATAATGAAGGTTTATTTTCGTCCCATTTGCCATTGGTCAAGGTAGCAATCAAGTCAATTATGTCCTTTCTCAATGGTTCATACTGCGAATAAGTAGACACCAATTGGGGAAGTTTCTTAAAGAGTTCTCTTTCAAACGAAGATGGATTGAATCCTTTCAAAGATCTAATTGAAATGATGAGTTGAGAGAATGATAATGAGCATCTGATCCAATGTTCATACCAGAATCCCGAAAGATCATTGAGTTCATAAAGACTCATGTTGGTTGACAAGAATTCAATCAAGAGGAGAATTGGCAATGAACACCTTGAATATTCGTTTTTGGTGATCAAAAAAGACTCAAGAATAGTTGATGAAGAGGAATCCAAGGTAGAAGTTATAGATCCGGAAACAAAACTTCCTGGAGTATATTGAATCAATTGATTTTCAACCGTGTGAGACACTTCTGCGGTTGAAGCGTTTTGCCCCAGATTTGTAATCCCATTCACAGAAGCTAACATACTAGAAAACTTATCCAATATTAACACACCAATCTCCATTTTCTGATAAGACTTTGTGAATTTACAATGAGTAAAGCTTTCGAAAATCAACAACAAATGGCTGGTGAACTTGGTCATAATTAAGCTCTTGGATTTAGAAGGGTACGTATCTTTCAGTACGAGACAATTTTGGATTAATCCGCCAATGAACTTGATCAATGCAATGGTGAACGAATAGTCTCCTGAGATCATCTCAATGGAGCCGAAGATCGTAGACATAAACCCTTCTTTGCCATTTTTCGATAAAAGCGAAGATTTGGACAAATATGGCCAGATCCGATGACTAAATATAGGAGTGATTTGAGTCAAAAGGTTGAGAATCGACTCGAGAACTTTGACGTTTCGAGCATGAAGACTCAGTTCAAAAAGCCTCAAAAAAACCTCAAGAATATCAGAATTGTCTGTATAAATAGACATTGATTCAAACACATGGTTGACCTGGTTCTGGGTTGTATCTTTGACAACACTGGAAATTAAGTTGGACAAGTTGACAATAAACTCGTTCTTGTCGTCGTCTTGATCGTTGTACAATCTAGAAACGTTCTGCAAAATTCTTCCCAAGAACGCCCATCCGTTGTATTTATAAAGGAAAGTAACCAAGATATCATTTTCGCTTCCGGTAGGTAATATTTTGGCTTTGGTGCCCTCGGGAAGCACAAGCGATAACTTTTTGTTTGCTTCAAAAGGAGGATATACATCAACCACCTTTGTCAAGCTGACAAGGTCGGTATTTTCGTCATCTATCTGGTATAAAGACTCGAAGTCCGACTTCTTAAACACCTGTATGAATGACTTTAATTCGTTAAATTCATGGAAAGCAAAGCTTCCGTTGATAGTTCCGATTTTCAAGTATGGTGTAAGTAAAATCGGAAACTTGGTTCTAGACATGATGATTTGGTTGATGGCAGCCTCGTTATCAAAGAACTTTTCAATAACACTATTAGGGCTGCTTTCTAGAACCGCCGCCACGGTATTTGTCACTTGAGGAGTAAAAGAAACCAATGGCATTGCTGAGATTATGACGGATGAGATGATGGCAGAGTAGAGATTGTCGAATTTGAGTGCTTCGTTGAGCTTGTAGATCTCGTGGTAAACGTTCAACTTGACACATCTTGCATTCAAATCATTAATGGTCGAGCTAATTTGTTCAGGTGATAACCTTTCGGACAAAGGAGAAGGGTTATCCTGAAGAAAGTACGATTTTCTCAACAATATTATTGACCAAGAGTAAAGGAGAATGGCGTTTTTGTTTTGGGAATTCGTAATAATGGAATTGAGAGCACAAAATGTTGTGACGCTTGAAATATATCTCTCGTCTTCAGTAGAAGTTTCCAGGATCAGGTTATCAGCATCGTCGTAGGCATTCTCCAAGTCTAGCAACAGTAACGAGACGATGGTGCTCAACATATGCACAAGCTTAAAAGCCTCTTGGACCTTGAAATAGACAGAAAACCCAGAAAGAAAGTCGAGTTCGCCCATCAATTCAAACCAGTTCTGAACAGTATCGGCATTTATGACGGGATTCTGAATAGTCAACTCAATAAGTACTTTTAGCAATTCTATCAAAAAAAGAGCTGATTCTCTCGACATGAGCTCTTTCAAGTCACTGCTCACCTCGCCATACTGAAGAGTAGCAATCAGCTTCAATGTGCTCTTTATGGTGTCTATAACTTTGTTGATATAGTCCTTGGAAAGAAAGATTTCTCTGCCCAAGTTCTGGACCTTTGACGAGGAAAACTCGTTCAGTTTGTTGTTCAACAATTCAATCACAAATCTAAGCACAATTCTGCGCTCTCTCAACACTTTGTTGGTGTATAATAAGACTCTTTCCTGCTCCAAGTACTTTTCACGGTCATCGGGCAACTTCGACTTCAACTTGTCAAAATCGTACAATTTCCTCTCGGGTACTCTTTTGGAAGTCTGGGCCACTACCCTCAATATCTCTCTTGAATCCAAGCCCACAATGTTGTGGATGGTTTTGGTGTCTTTTATGTTGCTCGGAGTTATGTTTGTATACGTTATGGTTCTTAACGAGATCTCTTTGATATCAGGCAGTATGAATTTGGAGCTTGTTTTGGTGGTAGAGTCAGCATCGTTGATCTCAAACGGAGAAGGATCGAGTAACAATTGACGGTTTAAAATCAAAAACTCGTCCAAGGCATCTAAGATGTATGGATCTTTGCACGATTTCAATAATGAAAGGGCATTGTCGAAGGTCCAGAATTGGGTGGGCAAAATCGGCTTGAGGGCCAAAATATCCTTGGAGTTCTGTAGAGACATAATTCGACAGTTCCGCTAGTGTACTGAAGTGTACGAGTGTACTGCCTTGAATGTTTGGATTCGTTTGTTAATTTTCGATGGATGTATTTTTCAGTTTTCACTGCGAGAGTAGTGTATAGAAGAGGCACCTTAGACTACAAGAGGACTTACTCGAGAACTAACTCAAAGTAGAGGCGTAACGTAGACAACTATGAGTAGTACTGGGCAGTATTGGAGACTACCACCACCGTAGATGAAACGGCCAATTGCTATACTTGGTGATATGGCCATCGTATCGGTGCGGCGCCTCAGTACTTTGGTATTTTTGTATTTATGCGATCGCGACTGAAAAGTTATCAGTTTGACCTTTGAGTTACCAACAGTTTGACTATTGTTATTATGGTGTCGCCGTTCTTGGTAAGTGCGCCAGGAAAAGTGATTATATTTGGAGAACACTCCGCAGTATATGGCAAACCAGCAATTGCCGCTGCGCTCTCGTTAAGAGCCTACCTCTTGGTGACTCCATCAGACGATAAAGATCAAATCAGACTAGACTTTCCCGATGTCAACCTCAGTCATACGTGGAACAAAAAAGACATTCCTTGGGCAACGATAAAGAGTTTGGTAGAGAAAAAAGATGGCAAGCCTGTAGTGACGGAGGATTTGAACCTGGAAATCACCAATGCCTTGAGCGATGTGTTGAGTGATTTGGATTCTAGTGCCAAGTACATTACATGCCATTGTTTCCTTTACTTATACACTGTATTATGTGAGGAAGAACTTGACGGAATGAACTTCTGTATAAGGTCCACAGTGCCTATAGGAGCAGGTTTGGGCTCGTCTGCATCTGCTGCTGTGTGTTTGGCGTCAGCCTTGGCTGTGCTTGGAGGACATGCTTCGCAAGCTACCTTGGGACAACACGATCGGGTCACCAATAAAGGCAGCGCCGAAGCAGACTTCATAGATGCGTGGTCGCTTATGGGAGAAAAGTGTTTTCATGGTAATCCCAGTGGAATAGATAATGCTGTGGCCACCTATGGAGGTGCTGTAATGTACCAGCGAATCAAAGACCCGTTGATTCCGTCCATCAAGACCAACATGCGTAACTTGCCTCCTATCAAATTGTTGCTCACCAACACTAAAGTTCCTAGATCGACCGCGACTTTAGTTGGTGGGGTAGCTCAAATTCATCTAGACTACACCAAAATATCCACGTCTATTTTGCTGGCCATGGAACACCTTGCCAACGAGGCATACCAGGTGATGACGAGGCCGTTTTTTGGTAAAGAAGAGAAAAAGATCTTGACCGATTTGGTCAATATCAACCATGGATTATTGGTGGCTCTTGGCGTGTCACATCCTGATTTAGAAACTATCAAAATCGTGGCCGACCAGAACAATATCGGTGCATCCAAATTGACAGGTGCCGGTGGTGGAGGGTGCGCCATCACTTTAGTAAATGACGAAACTTCCGAAGAAACAATAGAGAAGGTGATCAAAGACTTTGAGGCCAGGGGTTTCGAGACCTTTGAGACTTCTCTCGGGGGTAAAGGCGTTGGTTCTTTGCAGTATGAAAATGTAGACGAACTGAAACGACTGGCTATATTTTCTAGGGAGAATTTCGGCAAGTTTGCTGATCGGTTTGAAATAGAGAAAGCTTTGAGTCCGGAGCATGTTGAGGGCTGGAAGTTTTGGTAAGCTAAAAAAAAGCTAAAAAACGGCTAAAAATTCCATATCATAGCTAGAAAATAGAGTAATACCATACCATAGCTAGAATAATCAATTCCATCATTTTACTATTATTATAGATTATGCGTAAATTTTGAAAAATCAGTAGAATGGATCTGTACTCATAAATGTTCATACTATGAATGATTACAAAATACATTTTAAAGTTTATAAAAGATTCTGGTCTTTCTGTAATATATAAGCAAGGATTATATTCCTCTATTGAACTCTACAGTTTCTATTTCTCTGCCCTCTTTATCCTTCAAGCCATGGAACTTGGACTCCAACTTCGATACAGGCATCTCTCTTCTCTGAGGAAACACAGCCAACGCAAACGGCAAGGCCACAAGCGAAGTAGTAAAAATCAACCCGATATTGGCCAAGGTCTCTACGGTCTTGGACTTGCCTCTCAAGAGTCTGGTCTTCTGCAAACCAACCAACATCAAAGGGGGCACAACCATGACTGGCGTAGCATTGATAACTCTCGAAGCAGCCGTTTCTCCCACAGCATACCATGCGGCAGTCTTGGAGTTGCCCAAGTCTTTACCCTCCTTGTCAAACACCGAAATTCCCTTTTTGATTTCCTCCAGTCTCATTAAAAATACATTGACTATACCAGCAGACACCACAGCAGCAAACGGCACCAAACGCCCGAGAATCATCTTGGTGTTGGGATTGACTTTTTTGAGTCTAGGCACAATGGCATTCAAACCAAGTGCGACCGAGCACGAAGCTCCTACAGCTAGCGAGTAGTTGACGGCGATTTGCTTGGTAGTCAAGGGGTGCGACTTGTTGGCGTTGGCAGTGTTGATGGCCACGTTGAGCGACTGGTTGGCCACCTGCCAAAACAAGGTTCCTGCGGTTCCCAAGTTGGGTGTTAACATACCAGCTGTAACCACCAAGTTCGACAAGACACACGAGCTCATTCTGAAGGGCAAAAACACGGTTTCGCCTGTGTCTGGGTGCAAAGTCGAGTCCAACACCTTCTTGGCTCTCCACAATGCCGGGGTCATGGTGGTGGTGACTCCGTTGCGGTAGTCCCACACGGCACGCTTGGCATCTTCGATGTTGCTGGGGGTGTTGAGAAGCATGGTGGGGTCGGAAATCTCTGCACAGTGCTTGACTCTGCCCCAGTACGAGGTCAAGTCGTACCTGGACTGGGGAAGAGGTACTGGTCCTGGTATCGAAGAAGCCATTTGCTATTAGAGAAGACTTCAAGACTTCACTACTAGTTTAATTTGTGGGGACTGAAAAATTTATTCGTGCGAATGACTCAAAAGTGACACTACGAAGGTATTGAGTGGGTACGAATAGTCAGACAGGATTTATGAAATTGGCGGTTACGTTGGGACTAGGCGTAGATGTAGTCAAGACTAGCCGGTTTGTACGTATTCTAGGCAGAAGCCCCCAGTTTGTGGACCGGTTCGTGGACCGGATCCTTCATCCCAGCGAACGCTCGCGGTACGCCCGTCTAGCAAGCATAGAGAGAAAGGCAGTGGCATTGTCGGGGTCCTGGGCATGCAAAGAAGCGTTGTTCAAGACATTGGACCCCGTGGACCAGAATGCGTTCCAGTTTAACCACTGGTACCGCTACTACAACCAACAAGGCAAGCCACTCATAGGCAATGACTCGTACAATTCTAGCGAGGATTTTCTCGTCAGTATTTCGCACGACGACGATATATTGGTAGCGACGGTATTGAGGCAAAGGACAGTGGATATAAGTTCTCTGTCGCTAGACAGAGAACAAAATATATAGCACTACTATTATACAACACTTCTATTATATATAAACTACTACTATATATGACACTACTATTATTCAATACTCAATGTACATTTTTTTATTTATTTTTCATCTACTAGTTCTCTGTCGAGTCTCTGTAGTGAGACAGAGAACAAGATATATAACACTACTATTTGTTACTATTATATATATAGTACTATGATCTTTAGCACTATTACTATATATAACAATACCATTATATATAATCTACAATTGTATAATACTTAATGTACATTTTCTATTCTTATTTAATTATCATCTACTGCGTAGATGATAATTATTCCCACTCAACAGTGGCAGGAGGCTTGGAAGTAATATCATAGGTAACTCTGGCAACACCGTCAACTTCGTTAACAATTCTCGAAGCGGCTCTCTTCAAGAAAGCAGCGTCAAAAACGTACCAATCAGCAGTCATATAATCAACAGTCTCAATGGCTCTTAAAGCAATGACTTGTTCGTAAGTTCTGCAGTCTCCCATGACACCAACAGACTTGACAGGCAACAAAACAGCCAAAGCTTGGGAAATTTCCTTGTACAAACCGGCCTTTTTGATTTCCTCAATGAAAATGGCATCGGCTTCACGAGCAATCTTCAATTGCGCTGGAGTGACTTCGCCCAACACTCTAATGGCCAAACCTGGACCTGGGAATGGGTGTCTCCACACCAAGTCGTGGGGAACGCCCAATAACTCACCCAAGTGTCTGACTTCATCCTTGAACAATTCTCTCAATGGCTCGATCAACTTCAACTTCATGTTCTCCAACAATCCACCCACGTTGTGGTGGGTCTTGATGGTTTGCGATGGGCCCTTGAACGAAATGGACTCAATGACGTCGGGGTACAAAGTACCTTGCAACAAGTACTCAATTTCTTGGCCGGAAGCAGGCTTGATTTTGGCGGCTTCTTCTTCAAACACATTGATGAAGGTGTTACCAATAACCTTTCTCTTCTTTTCAGGGTCAGTAACACCCTTCAATCTGCCCAAGAACAAGTCGGTGGCATCGACAACAGTCAAGTTGATACCCAAACCTTCAGTCAAGGTCTTGTAGACGTTCTCGGTTTCGTTGAGTCTCATCACACCGTTGTCGACGTAGATAGCATGGAATCTGGTTCCAATGGCTTCGTGCATGATCTTGGCTCCCACAGTGGAGTCAACACCTCCGGAAACAGCACCAATGACCTCGGCAGTAGGACCTACCAACTTTCTTATTCTGGCAATCTCAGTGTCGATGAAGTTTTCCATGGTCCAGTTGGTCTTGGCCTGACAAATGTCAACGGCGAAATTCTTCAAAATAGTCTTACCCTGGGCAGTGTGGGTGACTTCTGGGTGGAACTGGATACCGTAAATCTGCTCTTTTTCGTTGGAGATGGCAGCAAATGGCGAGTTGTTGGATGTAGCTACCGCCTTGTATCCGGTAGGCAAGGCGTGCAACTTGTCGTGGTGGGACATCCAGACTTGCGAGTGGTCGACGTCCTTGAACAAAGCACACTCCTTGTCCTCAACGTTCAAAGTGGCAGGTCCGTATTCACGCTTTTCACCACGTGCAACACCTTTACCGTTAATCCAAGCCAATTCTTGCATTCCGTAACAGATACCCAAGATAGGGACGTTCAACTTGAACACATCGTGGTCAACGTGTGGAGCACCTTCAGCATAGACCGAGTATGGGCCTCCGGACAAGATAATACCCTTTGGCTTCCAAGTTAATTCGGAAATCTTTTGGGTACATGGCAACATCTCAGCGTAGACATTGAACTCTCTTAATCTTCTGGTGATCAAGTGGGAGTATTGCGAACCGAAATCCAAAACCAAAATGGTGTCGAATACTTTGGAAACCTCCACAGGCACGTCTTCGTTGTTGGACATTTTAAGTTTGTTAGTTAATTAAGGGTGTTACCCAGGAATGCTATCGAGCTTCACCAAATGGGTGCTAGTGGAAATTGGTGAAATTTATGGAATTTTTTGCTCATCGCGGCACGTGACAGGCTAATAACTGGAAGACAACCTTGGCTTGGCTTTGGATTGGCCCAAGCTAACTACACTATGCAATTGAGAGGTCAAGAGCTGCAAAGTTTGGGGGATTCTCGCATATGCTTCTATACGGTCATCATACCCACAATCCTCTACACCCCGGTGGTTCTACGGCACTTGTAAGCCTGTTGTAGGCCCACCAATACACGTGACTTGACTCGTCCCGCGGAGCCCCATTTCCTCCGATGCTATCAATTCAATCGTGGTTCTGCTGCAGATAAGCATTTTTCGGAGGCCCCTCGGGTGTAGATCCCCAAGGTACGCAACCGAGTGTCTGGAATAAGGTGGCTACTACTGAAAGTCTATGGATCGTTGACATTTCCTTGGCATGTCAGGGTGTCCAGTGTAGTTAGTTTTGGCACGTGACCACATACTCTACAGCCGCATCTGTGTTTGCACCCGAAAGCTGCAACCACTCTGCAACAGTGTGCCAAAAGTCCACTTTAGATATAGCACTACATCTGTTTCATGAGATCACTTCCTCCCCCACGAATAACTAGACAACGACGGTGGAAACGGATCAAAAGAGCCATCAAAGCATTCTTTTCCAATAGTACCGTGGCCGACCCAGGCGCTTTCGTGTCGCACTCCCACAACTCCAAAAACAGCGTCTCCGTCATCAAAAAGTCCCGTATCTTGAACCGGTTCAGAAGGAAAAACTTTACCGATGGGGTTGGCTTGAGAGAAGGGGCCAATGTTGGCCTCAAAACAGCCGGCTACGTCGGCAGAATAGCTACGCGAGCGTCGTTTCCCTTGCTTAGACCTCGAAGTTCTCAAGTCAACCTTTCTGTCAGATTCTAATTGCAGCCTCCAGCACGTGACCGCCATCCGATGCGATGCTGAAAAAAATGTAGCGAAGCTCATCTCAAGTAGAATAGAACCGAACAACGCCATAGATAGTTAAATATATATATATATTTGGTTGTTGAATATATAGCTAAAATGGCTGACGACAAATCGCAAATCAAGATCAACTTCTTCACCAAAGAAGATGACGAGTCCATAAAAGTATCGGACGCTCCGTTATATGTGCCTATTTCGCTTAAAAGATACGGATTGTCTGAGGTTGTCAACCATCTTTTAAACAAAAATGGGGATGACGAAGATAACAAGCCGATACCATTTGATTTTCTTATAGATGGAGTATTATTAAGAACGTCAATTCAAGATTATTTGACCAAGAATGGGTTATCCAATGAAGCATACTTGAGCTTGGAATACACCAGAGCCGTTTTACCTCCATCCTTCTTGGCTTCGTTCAACAACGAAGACTGGATATCAGCATTGGACTCGATAAATTCCAAGTCCAGAGCCGTGACTTCTTCTAACATGACCATTACTGCCCCCAAGATCTTATCGGGCTCGTACGACGGTATAGTGAGAACTTACAATATGAGTGGGGCTGTTGAAAAGCAATATTCCGGCCACTCAGGGCCTATTAGAGCCGTTCAATGGATCTCGCCTACCAGAATTGTTTCTGCAGGTAACGATAGACAAGTCAGGTTATGGAAAACCTCGTTGGACACCAACGTATTACAGGCAGAAGACGACGATGACGACGAAGAAGAGCCAGAAAATGGTAAGACCTTGGCCATCTTGGAAGCCCACAAGGCGCCAGTGGTGTCTTTGGATATAGAACAGGGCTCTGGTAGAATCTTGTCAGGATCTTACGATCACACTGTAGGCTTCTGGTCAACCAACTACAAGGAAATGACCGCCATTCAGCCACTTGAATACGACTCCAATGTGGTGTCGACATCATCGAAAAAGAGAAGAAAAATGGCATTGCAAGACGCGTCGATCAGACGTCGTTCGCCCTTGGCCATTTTGGAGGGTCACTCGCAGCCAGTTGAAGAGGTTATTTTCGACGCCAACCATCCAACCGTTGGTTACTCTGTCTCACAAGATCATACTATCAAGACGTGGGACTTGATAACCTCGCGGTGTATCGATACCAGAACCACCAGCTACTCGTTGTTGTCTCTTTTGCAACTCCCCACCAAGAGCTTGTTGGTGACCGGGTCTTCAGCCCGTCACATAAATGTCCATGATCCAAGAATAAATGAACACACCACCGAACAAACCACCGCCAAATTGGTTGGCCATACCAACTTCGTGGTTAGTTTAAGTGCATCTCCAAACAACGAAAACATGTTTGCCTCGGCATCTCATGACGGTACCGTCAAAGTTTGGGACATAAGAGCTGACAAGGCTTTGTACACCATCACCAGACAACAAGCACAGAAGGGCCAGGATAAGGTGTTTGATGTATGCTGGGACAACGAGATTGGTATCATCAGTGGAGGAGAAGACAAGAAGATCCAGATAAACAAGGGTGTATAATAACTAAATAAATGCATAGAGAAAGCACAACTAAATAAAGTATCGAAGCTGGATCGCATCATACGAGTCGGTTGGGATTGTCTATTCCGACGATGGTGAACGTGAAAGTAAGCGTAGTGAGTAGTGAGTAGTGAGTATTTCGCGCACCTGATGAAAACATTGTTCGCACTGGTTTGATGCGCGCTGTATACCAAAGATACGCAGTGGCTGCAAAAATGAAGGGTGTTGGCTAATGCCACGCGCGGTATTTGATTTTGTTGATCTTAGCTGCAAATTTGTAAATGGTCCTGGATGGTTACAGGCGCGGTGGTTAATCTGTTGATAATTGGGTGGATTACTTGTAAATATATTTATTAGTCTCTATGTAGTCATATCGTATTCATATTGTATTCATATTCTGTCTATTGTTTTCCTTTCTCTTGGAGGCCCACATGCTGAGACCGTAGTAGCCTTGCCACATGCTCTTTTTATCTGTGACGTAACCGACCAAGCCGTTGTTAGTATACGGGTTGTGGTCTTCGATAGAGTTGATACAGCTCAAATCGACCCAGCCACTATTTTTTCTAATCTGCTTGATTTCGTCACTGTTCAATTCCACCTGCGCGGCACTCCCATACTTCAAAGGCCCCGCATTAATCCAGTACCCATTCTTTATTTTGTTTGTGCGCGAATTGGGGGTGGCGAGCGTCTGGATGGTATCGAAATAGTCCATCAAGTTTTCGGCTGTGTCTATGAAGAATGCAGTCAATACCACTATGTTCTCGTACTTGTCCTTGTTGGGAATAGAAAAGTATCTAAAGTCTTCTAGATGTATGCTAAGAGAGTCTGGCTTGGCTTGGCCAACAAGAATATCTGTGGAATCAAACTGGCCTTCGTTAGAATAGAAGTTGGAGCATGTATGTATTCCAGTGAATATTTTACTTGTCTCACTCTTTTTAGTGCTCTCGTACATAAAGTTGTTGCACAAGTGCATTAAGCCCGAGTATTCGACTGCATGCACACCACCAAACTTGTTGTTCTGCCCTATACTGGCGATTTCATGGGCGATTTTGCCCAACCCCGATCCTGGAATCACTATACACGTTTTCTGTCTCTCGTCTACTGGAATGATACTGTTCAAGCTATCTGTAATATACTTTAGCAAAGGCGCCGTTTCTTCGTCTCCTCTGGCGCTCCAGTCGCGCGTAAAATGGTTGAGCGACTCGATTACTCTATAATTGGAAGTAGAGGTGGCCTGGGAGTTGGTGGACTTTTTGAGGATGTCAAAGTCCTGGTACGAGATGCCAAACTTTCTGACAGAGCAGTCTACTATCATATCTAGAAACTTCTGATTACACAGTATCAATTGGTCTATGCGCCTCAACTTCTTTAGGTACCCAACGTTTTCGCACGCTTTTTGCTGTCTCCAGCTCATCAAGCCAAACAATTTGGACCTTCTTTCATTAGTACTTTTTGCTTGAGAAGAGTACAGCTGAAGTGATTTTATGGCAGATAATAACTCCACTTGGCCATTGGAACTTAGTTTTATGAACTTTTCATACCCCTCTCCTCTATTTGTGGGAATACTTTGAGCCTCACTGGTACTCCACTTACCCAACACCTCGGCAGCCTTGGTCTTGACTGTTTGAAACACTCCGGTTCTACTTATCATATTGCTGCCAATAAATACCACCACCAAGATTGGTACCTGTGACTTTCCCAATACTATTGACAACGCAATGTATAGAACCAGACAGGTGGCTCCTGTGATAAGGATGATTTCGATATCCGAGAGTCCCCCTTGGTACCGTCTCATTAAAGAAAGGAAAAAAGACAATAGCAGCAACCTGAGAAACAGAATACTACTACCACCACTAATCGAAGCTATAAACCAATTACCAATGGTTTGCTAATACCCCCGTACTTCTCTCTATTGCAATCACTACAATCGGAAGATATTTCAAACGCGCATTTTTCCAAACGCACGCAAAGATAGAGAGAGATATAAAGAGCGAGTGAGAAATATAAAGCCTGAGAGTGTACTGGTTTAGAGTGTACTGGTTTAGTAATATTGTAATGAGTGAAGAAGAGTTTAGTTATGACGACGTGGTTCCGGTCGACCTCAACGAGGAAGAACCACAGCTATGCCAGATCTTATACGCCGAAGAGTACAAATCGGTGATGGGATTACTATTGGCACTCATGAAGAAGAATGAGTACTCCGAAAGATCCTTACATCTCACCGAGCTAGGCATAGAGCTCTTAGCGTCACACTACACTATATGGGTTTACAGATACAATATTTTGGTAGCACTCAAAAAGAACCTTATTCAGGAGCTCGACTGGTGTGAGCAGGTGGCTTTGGAGAACGAAAAGAACTACCAGATCTGGAACTACAGGCAGCTTATTATAACCGAAATAATAAAATCGGGCCAAACGTTCGATCCGCACAGAGAGGGTCCTCTTCTCAACGCCATGTTGGAATCCGATGCCAAAAACCACCACGTATGGTCGTACCGTAAGTGGGTGGTTGAGAAATTCGACATGTATAAAGACGAGAAAGAACTTGCGTTTGTGGATGGATGTATAATGCTAGACCTTAGAAACAACTCTGCGTGGAGCCACCGGTATTTCCTCAAGTTTGGCAATTCCAAAGGTGCCACAGAGGATGTAGTCAACGCGGAGATCGACTATACTAAAACGTTGATTCTCCAGTCGCCGCAAAATCCTTCGTCATGGAACTATTTGATGGGCATTTTCCAGAAACAAAAGTTGGATTTGACCCAGTTGAAACCGTTCTGTGAGCAGCTAGCAGATATCAAGGGCGAAAGTATAAAAAGCTCGTTTGCCCTTGAGTTTCTTGCCAAGATCTATGCCGGTCAAACCAACTTTGATGAGGCTCGCAATATATATACACTTTTGGCTGAGTCATACGATCCTATAAGAGCCAACTACTGGAACTTTGAGAGCTCTAGATTAACTAAAGCATAACTAAAATAAATATACAATTAATACAGCAAAACAAAAATAATGTAATCAGTATATATAATGTCTAACAAGAACGGTATTGATAGGAAAAAGAATGGTCCCTAGCAGGATCGAACTGCTGATCTCGGCGTTATTAGCACCGCGCCTTAACCAACTGGGCCAAGGGACCTTTTGATGGAAGACGTGCAGTTATCAGAAAATATATGTTGAGCCTCTAATCAGATGACTAAAAGCACGTCATTAGAGATTCAACAATATATGGGTGGGGTCCGAAGTGTCAGCATATGTTTTGTCTTATAAGAAACTACTAGCCTACTGTACTACGTTAGACAAGTCTTGTTATTGAGTAACATAATTGTAGATTCTAGGGGTAGCTTTAAAGTAACAATGAGAAAATTATAATTTGTGGTTTAACTTACTTCGTAACAAGCCATGCTGTTTCAACTTCTCGTAGACCCGAACACCACTGCCGTAGCTCAATTCGTATCCCATGTGGCCCGCACCATAATTGTGGATCACATTGTTGGACTGAGTGGCAGACTTAGGCTCGAATTCTACTCTCAAACCTCCGGTTCTGGCCGGTCTAAACCCCACATTGACGCCTACAATATCAAAGTACTTTTCGCCATGCTCGTTTGTTTTCATGAGTTCAGGAAACAAAATAGATCCTCGGGCTATAATGGCTTCCGTATCTTCATCTCTTACGCCATCGTAGGTATCGTTGACCTGTTTTGTTCCTCCCAAAACCACGCCCCCATTTAATGGTCTGGGAACGTTAAAGGTCCACAATCCATCTTTCAGCTGATGGGTTACGGTTTCTTCCACGTATCTACAGTCGGGAGGAGGACTAACTAAAAGGGTTTGACCCCGGATAGGAAAGCACGCGGGATCAAACCTTCCATCATAAAGCAATCCTGTTCCAGAACAGTTGACAATAATGGGGTTTCCACCCACAATATCGTTGATCTGGCGCAAAGAGTGGATCTTTTTGTGGACAAAGGCAACGTTCTTCTTTACAAGTTCCTGATACACATACTTAAGAAATACCGGCGGATTGAGTACCCATGTAGTATACGACGTACCTAGCTTGACCCCGTCGGGCAATTGGTGGCGGGGAACCAACTTGAAGTCTTGGATGTCCTCGCAGTATCCGCGCCCAAAGGTGGCAGTCTGAGCGTCGGGGGCCTCGAAATATTCCACCCCGCGCAAAAACTTGATGGAACTTTCTGGATTGGTTTTGGCGAGCGCCAAAAACTTGGCCTGCGTGGTTCTAGTCATCAACGCCATTTCATACTCGGCCTCGTTATGACTAGGCGCTGGCCGGAAATGGGCCCCCGCCCAAGCTGAGGTATACTTTGAGGTATCAGTCATACTGGCGTTCATTCCAGCTACATGAGGACCATATTCGGCCACCACCGTGATACTTAGGTTGGTCAAATCTTTTAATGCCCAAGCGGTGCTGAGTCCAAGCACGCCTGCTCCCACTATAACGAGATCTGTCATTGAATTACAAGGAAAAAAAAATTTTGCGGCCCCGCAAAATTAGTTTAAAATTTGCGCTATCTGGTTGTTTGAGAATTCCCGCATCAAACTCAAAAACATGGCCTGAGCCATCATGGGCAGTGGGACATACAAGGGGTTTAGGGCCCGCGCGCGATCCAAACGTCGTTGCTGCAAGAACGACACCATATCGCAGGTGTAGTTCACCCCGAAGCTCACAACAGTTGCCTTCCCATCTAGGTGAGTGGTCTTGGCGCCGAAAAATTTATACACCGATCTCGGCATTGTCTCCAACCGCGAAAGATTAAAAAGATAAACCAACAAAGAAGAGCTAGCCTTTAGTTCGGAAACAATACTATAGAAAACTTCCCCGATTCTCATATACCTGGCCCCGTTCTAGCCTAAAACATCCTTCATTGTACTATACACCCCGGCACTGTCCTACTACCGTCGTCGTACTAACCTTCATTGTATTAGTTTTGCACACTTTCTCCAGTTAAAGGAAATGTCGGCACATACATCGGACAGAAGAACGACGCCACTTTCGATTGCACAGTCACTTCCTGAAGTTACAAATAATCATGCATTACCATTTACTACCAACATCCTCGTGGTGGGAGGCTCGTACGCCGGGTTGGCGGCCGTAAAGAGCTTCAAGACCCATTTCGAGCAAAGATCGTTGAATCCTTTATATTCCGCTGCGCTTGAAAACAGAACCCCCAAAATTTCCATCACTCTTGTTGAACCCAAAAGTGGATTGCTCAACATCATTGGCATTCCCAAGGCCGTGGTGGACCCTGAGTTTGCCCAGACACAGTATATTCCTTTCGATCAGTTGAACCAACTATCGTTTGACCGCGTGGTTTCCAACGATCCGTCCGTACTTGACGCGATGGAAAAGTCGCACAACTGCTTGGCGAACTTTAAAGTGGGAATCGAGCTCAACTTTGTCCATGGCGAAGTCACCACCTTGGACGAGAAATCAGCTAGCTATAAACTAAACAACAGTGATGATGAATCCACCATAGAGTTTGATTACGTGGTAATAGCTTCGGGCAGAAACAGAAAATGGCCCATCTCTCCGCTTGGGTATACCAAGGACTCGTATATTGAAGAGATGCAGAAGTTCAAAAACAGTGTTGAGAACCATAAAATCATCAGTGTCATTGGTGCTGGTGCCGTAGGTATCGAACTTGCCGGCGATATCAAGTGCGCGTTCCCCGAAAAAACCGTCAACTTGATTCACCCGCACACAGCATTTCCCCCCGAGCCGCTCAGTCAGGAGTTTCTGGACGTGATCCGCGATTCGCTAACTCGCTCGGGGGTCAATGTCATATTGAACACTCGTATATCCAAAGAGTTGCCTGGAGGAGACCTTGAAACCACTTCTGGCACTGTCATTGAGTCCGACTTGAACCACTGGTGCACCTCATTCCACAATAACACCCAAATATTCGCACCCAAGTTGGCGCAGCATTTCGTCACCCCGAAAAACAATGTTCTCGTAAACGAGTACCTCCAGCTAGACAACAAGCACGTGAAACACCCCAATATGTTCGCCTTGGGAGACTTGGTGGAGCTCCCTATCATCAAGAGCGCCGGTTGGGCCATGTACATGGGAAGGCAGGTTGCCAACAACATCACCAGCTTGATCTTGGACGATAAGCTTGTGGAGCCGCTCCCTAATATCGCAGAAATGCCGCGCGGAATGGTGCTCGTGGCAGGGAACGGAGATATTGTTTCTGAGCTCACGGGGGAGGTGGAGTTGAACAACACCGGCTACGTCAAAGAGTATAAGGACTACTGTGTTGGCAAAATCCTCGCTACCTTGAATGTATAATGTCTATTTTGTAATAATTGTACCAGTAATGTACGTTTGCCCCAGGATTTGGTTGGTTATTGTCAATGTATACTTTTTGTCGCTGCCGTCGCACCGAAGACTAACGGGGTCGCCAGCGAAGCACACGTTAGAGTTTCTGTAGTGAAAAGACTTTACAGGAAGATTATGGAGCTGGTCGAACCAGAATAAAAGCAACGATACCATGAGAGGTCCTTGTACTACTATGTTGGGGAGGTTTTCAGCCAATGCGTAGGTGCGGTCGAGGTGTATTTTGTGGAGATTATAGGTGAGCATGCTGTATTTGAGGATGGCGGTTGGGGTGATTACCGTATCGCACAAACTACCACCATCATTATTAATTTTTCCTGTAGTGGAGCTAGGAGTGAAGCTAGGAGTGAACGGCTCGTTGGTGTAGACCAAGCTTCGGCTCTCCCTAAGAAGCCCGGTAAACTCGCGCGACGTAGTGACAAATACTGACAGCCCCACGGTGCGCACCGCACCAACTTTCTCGGTGCACACCAAGCCCTCCCCCCACAGAGCGGTGCCGTAGTATTCCAAACTCCCTTTGACCCACATGCGTCGAGCAAACATTTCGGTGGTACCTACGCAGGGTGCCTGGTAGTTATCGTAGCCATCATTGCCTAAGTTTTGGTTACTCTGCAAGCAATACAAAAAATGGAGCCCTAGGTCCACCGGGCGCGAGCTCCCTAAATCTAAATTCCGCCGCGAAGGTACTAGCGATGCCATCAACGCCATATAATGGTGGTAGGGACCCACGGCAAAGTTGTCACGAAACACCCAATGGTGTTGTTTGATTGTGTTTGCCCAAGCATGTAGCGCTGCTCTATTTAACGCGCCGCCCATAGTCTCTACCTGGTGTGTCCGAGTTGGATGGATTTTTCGCGGCTTAAAAAGCTCATCTCGAAAATTTCATGCGAAGAGCACCCCATCGATTTGACACCAGTTGACCATGAGTACAAGTTCAAGTCAGGCGTTGAAGAACATCAAGAACAAGCAGCGAAGGCTGAAGGTCGCTCATGAAATCAAACAAAATAAAATAAAGCTCAAACACAAGCTCAGAGCAGAAAGAGCCAAGGAAGAGAGAGCCAACCCCGAACTTAAGGAAGAGAGATTGCTTCAGAACATCCCAGATACCATAGATAACAAGAGAGTTTACGATGAAACCATAGGTGCCGAGGTCGAAGGAGATGACGAGTTCCAGTCGTACTTTGCCAATGTCAACTCGGACCCCAAGATCTTGCTCACCACCAGTGAAAACGCAAAGAAACCAGCGTACGAATTCGCCGATATGTTGATGGATTTCTTGCCCAACGTGACATTTGTCAAGAGACAAAAGGAGTTTTCAATGGTGGACATGGCCAAGTTTTGTTCCAACAGAGACTACACTACTTTGGCCGTGATCAACGAAGACAAGAAGAAGGTTTCGGGTCTCACTCTCATTCACTTACCTGAAGGCCCCAGTTTCTATTTTTCCGTCACCTCCATTGTGGATGGAAAAAGAATCAAAGGTCACGGAAATGCGACTGACCATATGCCCGAGCTTGTATTGAACAATTTCAATTCGCGGTTCGGTAAAACGGTGGGAAGATTGTTCCAGACGATCTTCCCTCGTAAACCAGAGATCCAAGGTAGACAGGTGATTACATTGCACAACCAGCGTGACTATATATTCTTCAGAAGACATCGTTATGTTTTCAGGAATGAGGAGAAGGTTGGGTTGCAAGAACTTGGTCCGCAGTTCACCCTCAAGCTTAGGCGGATGCAAAAGAATATTAAGGGTGAGATTGTGTGGGAACACAGACCAGACATGGAACGTGACAAGAAGAAGTTCTACTTGTAAACATACAAATACAAGCATAGTTACATAATACACAAACATATTCAAAAGTTACACCACATGTAGATCCATCTAGTTTCTTCGAGCCCTGCCTACCCCTTAACTGGCGTACTCAGCCGGTGGGGATTTTTCGCCTGACCCGCCTCCGCTCGTAGAAAACGTCTGGCTAACCCACGGCTGCGTCACGTGCGCAGGAGCGCACGCCTTGATCATTAGTGAGGGAAAAAAAGATAAACAGTGTGGGTGAAAAGAGTTGACTAAGGAAAAGAGGCAAAGAACAACGAGCCGAACGTTTCGAAAGTCATTGAAATTTAGTAGAAACAAGTTCAAGTAGAAAAAAAAGTGCTCAAATACCCAATTGCAAACAAAAGCATCGAAATCTCACCTAGTTTAGCCGCCATCGACATTGGTGAAATATCACATCTACAAAAGCTTTAGTGGAAGCAGTCAAGTATTATAATACAACTGATCGCATATATTTCTTTCAATGACAATGAATAGTAGCGGAGCTGGTCAGATTATCAATGCATTGGGAGTCGTCTACGATTCCAAGTCCAGCAATACCCAGAGAAGAGAGGCCCAGGATTTCCTTGAAACCATCAAATCGGATGACGAGTCTCCATTCTGGGGCTACCAGCTAGCATTGCCAGAGAATAACGGCGAAAACTACATTGTCCGACATTTCGGGTTGTCGTTGATCCAGAACTCCATAAAGAGCAGATACCATACGTTTGACTCCACCAAGAGCCTTGCCATAAGAAATTGGGTCATTGAATTGGCCAACAAGGTCGAGCCGAACGATCCTCACTACATCAAAGAAAAATTGGCCTTCCTTTGGGTTTCCATCACAAAAAGAGTATGGGGCAGCTACCTAGTCAAAAATTACAAGGACACAGATCCAGACACCAAAAATGGGGTCCAGGCATCGGCACAAGATTCTATAGACGGCTGGGCTTCCATGGATCTGGACTTGTGGAAGTTGTGGAACGAGAACGTTGTTAGTCGAGAATTGTCATTGATCATCATAAGAACGCTCTTCGAAGACATTTATTTGCTTGACGACCCCATTGCATCCAAAAGAACGGTTATATTAAACCAATTGAGCGTGTTGATTGTGACTCCAAAAGACGTGCTTGATACTATTTATGAAAACAACCCCAATGTCAGTATATGTAAATCTACTCCCGAAGGGTGGTTCAAAATATGGAGCCAGTTTTTGATCGAAATCTTGTCGACCAACGACTTCAAAAGTCAGCAATGTCAAGTCTTTGTGCCCAAGATCTTGTCTACCTTCAAAACGTGCTTGCACTGGATCCAACCAAGTGTGTTGAGAAGTGAAAAGATAATGCAGACATTAATTAATATTTTGACTATTGACGATGTGAAGTTGAAGACTTTGTCCGTCGATTGCTTGCATATATTGTTTACTCGGTCATACAGCAAATCCGAAGACTTTGACTTCTTTATCGGGTCCATTTTCACCTCGGAAGGTATTGCCAAATTGACCCACTTCTACCATTCGCTAGAGATCGATCCCGACGATATTGACGAGCCAGTATACTCGTTACTAAAGAAAACCGTCGAAATGATCGTCTCTTTGAGCGAGTACCTAAACATATCATCCAAGAATAAAATATCATGGGAAGAGGCAGATGTTGACCATTACCTCATGTTAATCCTAAACACCACCAACCACCCCAGTCTTATAATAAGTGGGTTGTCTCTTCAAATGTGGGTGACGATATTGAGATTCGACGAGTTGAGTTCTAAAGAAGCTATTCTCAAGATATTGTTGAACTTATTGGAGATTTCGGCCAACAGAACCATCAACTATACTTATGACGAAGATAATGTGTCGAAAAGGTTCTTGGACGTAGATTTCGATTCGACCTCGGATGCAAACGCGTTTTTGCAAAATTATAAAAAGTTCAATGAAGATATTGTCAGAATTACAATCTGTAAGAAACCAGAAGAGGGTTTGATGTGGTTGGAAAACAGATTACAGGTTTTTTTCAGTTCTGAGCTAGGAAGGATCTGTATCAACCAGTATAAGCTAGATGAAAAGTCTGCTGCTCTTAACTACGGATCTTCTCAGTTTAATATTATTGAAAACTGTATAAGAGGTATTTCAAGATGGAGAATCTGGTATGGCGGAAAAGACTTTGATGTGATAAATGATAGGCTAAACAAGCTCGTAGAAAGCTTGGGCGAAAGATTGTTGGCTATGAACTTGGCATGTCCTTTATTAATCAGAAAACAAGTGCAGACTTTGGTCCAATTTGCTCCATTACTCAAAGATGTGAGTCCACTTATGTTCCAAGTCCTTGAAAAAATCTTAACTACTGCGACGTTCGAGTACCCTCCTGACGCATCTGACGAAGAAAAGGAGTTGATACGAGACCTTAGAACCAGTTGCGGCACCGAACTCAACCGTTTGGCATATATCATGCCTGAATCCTTAAAAAAAATCTTTGTGGATTTGGAAAATGTGGTGGCCAATATCTTGTCTTCCAAGAAAGTCACAAACCACGAAAATGTAGCATTTAAATCGTTTTTGTTGGTCATTGCCTCCAGGTCTTCCATCAACGACAAAAACGAGTTATTTGCCAAGATCGTAGATCCGGAATTGGCGGCTTGGTCTTCTCCAGAAACAGAAAAGGGACTCATGGACTTACACTGGTTCATGGAACGGATGGGTATAGTGGAAATCGCTTCATACTTCCAAGCCAGAGGCATTACAGAAACCACAAATCTTCTTGAAGCTACCATGGACGAAGATGGCAAGGCCCTAAAGAACAAATTGAAGGACCATTGGTCGTCCATATTTCCCATCAGAGCCACCAGAATCTTTATTCAGTATAGTATTGAAAAGCTTAACCATGACTCTAATGAGTACTTGAACTTGCTCAAGTTGTGGAAACCCAGAGTCCAGCCTATTATACCTCATATCCTCCAGTTGCTAACCCAAATCCAGGCGTATCACAACCCTGAAAACTGGAAAGACTTGCCTCCTTCTGTCCAGGCATTTGTGAGGTACAGCTGTATGGAAAGGTTCTGGCAACAAGGAGTATCTATTCAGTCTAAAGAGACGTTTATTGAGGAAAATGTCAAGGCAGCATTGACTTTGCGGGATTTCGCCGATTCCGTCGGCCATTTGATAAGATATACCAGAGAATATGCTTTTTTGACCATAGGTTCGTTGTCCCAATTGGAAGATACCTTGTATGAAATCCCCAATATTGCCAGTATGATCTGGAAAGCGGTGGCTGGCGATACTCTGGGAATCACTCTCCATTCGTGGAAGCACATGATCAACAGTTGTTTGAGAAGTGTCATCAAGTATTGTCCTGTGAAGTACGTGGACGTGTTTATGGCCGAATTGTTGCCCAAAGCATTTGTAGACATCGACAAGCTCCTTGTAGATAGGTGGCAGAAGGTATACAATAACGGCTTGCAATTGCAGGGTAGTGAAGATGACGAAACGTTGAGTGAGGAGATGATGGAGGAGCACATGTTAAGACAACTCACAGCCACTGTAGTGAGGTTTTTGATGGATGCAGTGAGTCAATTCAATGCCAAGACCATTACCGATACCCAGTTTGCCTGTCGCCGCCTAATTATCGAGAACAAAGAGGTGATGGCTCCGTTCTTGCAGATTTGCTGCCATATAATCACATTCAAAGACACCAAGTGTTCTTTCAACACCATCTTGGTGGTCCGTAATGTTCTACAAGATATTTTATTGAAGGATGAAGAGGTAGACAAGTACTTGTGTGACAACTTGATCAAGGCATTAATCCATGTATTGTTGGACGATTACTTTGTAGAGACGCACGGCGAAGCAGCCATAGCCTTGACCACCTTGTACTGTGCCTTGCGGTCCAAAAACGACTATCCTGCGCGGATTTTGATCCAGTATCTCCCCAATATCACCACCCACCATGTCAGCAACTTTGAGACGTTGTTGGTGAGCTCGAAGTCGTTGAAACACCAGAGATCGGCTTTATTGGAGTTGGTGAGAATATCCAAAGATAACACAGGTGCAGGCGACGATTATGACGAGATGAACAAGCGGAGAAAACAGTTGGAGGTGGCTGCTGCGGCTGCGCGCAAGAAGAAGAGCCTGGTGGTGGACGTGATGAACGATCCTTTTACCGAAAACGGCGCCTTGGAAAACTTGTTTGGCGAGACGTAGCTAAACACCATATATTACTATGTAAATAACATAACATCCTACTCAACGAGAACCTTGTAGTAATCAATAACTATCGCCTTTTAGCCTCTTTCGCTCGGTAACTTTCGCAGCCTTAACTTTCAATATTAGGTCGTGCATGGGCAAAACGGATCGACCAGCGAACGGTGCACCAAAACATTGGCATACTATACACCGTTGGGGGAGAAACAACCGAGTTCAAAGCAGTTCGCGTATAAGTGTTGATATCCTCGTATACTCAAGGACTACTGAAAAGAATAGTCGAATAAATTGGTATTTATTCAACAATTAAGTTCAATTGTCTTTTATTCTCCATCAATCGAAATTTCGAATTATTCTAATTATTCAAACAAAGAACTATTAAATTATTAGACTTATTCATACATTACTAGCCTTTTATCATGCCTATCAAATCACTTGAGTCGTACCTATTCGAAAGAAAATTGGCACACACAAGCTCAATTGAAATCCTCCAAAATGCCACCATCGGTATAGACGTCGAGCACTACCTCAGTAGAATCTACACGTTCAAAAAAGAACAGTTCTTGGCCGGAATAGGCGGCATACCTAGCTCTTTGAAGGACTACATACACTCCGATCTTCAGGTCTTTAAAGAGTTCAACATTAAACCGTTGTTTGTGATACTGGGACTCTCCATCCAAGTCCAAACATCCAAGCTCCAGACAAACGAATTGACTCCTCAGGAGTACCATCTTGAAAACACCTGGACAAAGCTCAATAACAAACAAAGCCATTCTTACAACAGTATAGAATCGTTCCGGTTGTTCACCGATCCGTTACCTTTACGGCCCATGATCAACGACTTGATCAAGTACTTTATTGAGATCGGGATTGATTACTTGGTGGCACCCTACGATGCGTCGTTCCAATTATCGTACCTTTACCAAAAGAATATCATCGATTCCATTTATGGCAGTACCGACTTGTTGTTGACCAAAATCGACAAGTTTATTTTGGGAATGGAATTCCAGTCCAAAGATTTCAGATACGTCGATAAGCAAAAGGTTATTACCGAACTTAACATTACTGAGCGTCAATTTCTTGACTTGAGTATCATGGTAGGTTGTAACATCCAGCCAGTAACCTTCCCAAACTTCCCACCGTTGCCTAAACCAAACCCAGTCCAACCATATCCTCAGCTAAGCTACTTCAAGTTGGGTTTGGATATTATCTACCAGTACAACTCTTTTAACGGCAACAGTTCTGATGATTTGTATGGTTACATTGTTAGTCTCAATGACCCCAAGTTGTTGGAATTGTACTTTAAGGGCCATTCGGTGATAAAGTACTTGCCTATTTTGAACGTCGAGGGATACGTGGAGTTGTACGGAGTAGAAATGACCAAGTTGGGTTTTGATATCAGTACAGAAGAAGACGAAGAGGAAGAAGAAGAAGAAGAGGAAGAAGAAGAAAAGGAAGAAGAAAAAAAAGAGTCTGGAAGTCCATCGGTAGAGAGTAAGAAGCCCAGCACATTAAAAGTTCCCAATGATGTTCACGAGCTTATTTCCCAAAGACTTCCACCCGAATTGTACTTTTATCAATCAATTGGTCTACTTCCCCTTGGATTACTTGAAGCCATTACAAAGGGCCATTTGGATATTAGACCGGCTTTGGAAAGCGGTTTAAGTGACAGCTACAAGAAATTGATCACCCAAAAGAGCTTTACGGATATTTTGGATTATCAGTGCAATTTGTTGACTCAATTGCTTGCAAGATACTATCAGGTTAAAAAGATCGCTGTAAAGTACTGGTTCAAAGATACAGTGACCGAAGTCAATAATAGGCTTATTCCGCCTATTTTCAAGAGAATCGAAGGATTGTATATAAAGAGTGACGAGCCCAGTGAGACATTCACCCTTGCGAAGTTCTTTAAGGACGTGCCTCTTGAGAACAAGTTCGATACTTCAGTGGAAATCAAGTCGAGACTGGAAATCGTTTCCGCGGCATACTTGAGAACGTTATACTTGTTTGGAGTTGTCGATGACAAGACGCTCAAATTGAACTCTGTAGGAAAAATCTTTAAGAAGTTTGTTGAATCAGACGAAGGGAAATCGTCTGAAACCGAGTTGGAGCAGTTGTTTTTGGTGCTTCTTTTTATCCATACCAAAACGCTTCGTTTGACCGAAAGTAATCGCGAATTTTCCAACGTGCCCAAGTTTTTCAAAGAATTAAACAGCGAAACTGGATCGACAGTCGATTTAACCAGCCAGGAAAACAAGCACGTTACGATCATTTCGCGGTTGTTTTCGCTCCACAAGTTGAACATTTCTCCTATCAACTACCAAGGACCCATCTCCAGAAATTTGCTCAACTTTAGGTCGCACATCAAGTTTATTTCGCGTAGATTGATCGATACCATCCAGACGGTTTTGGTGGATTTTATCGCACACCAGGACAAAAACTCGGTGAAAGATGAGTATCAAACAAAGAGTGATTGGTATAAACTCATAGATCAATTGCCTTTCTATAGAGATATCAACAACACTTTACTAGGCGTGGTGGCCGAGATCTACTTTGAATTTGCCTGGAGACAATCCAAACAGGGCAAGTCCAAGGAAGACACTGTTAAAAACGCCAAAGATCATCTTTTGAATCACGTGTACCAGATCAACAACTCGTCCTTCAACATTAACGTCAACGGATTCAACTCGATTACGGCGGAGCAACTCTTGGGGAACCTTGATGACGGAGTGAAGTTTTGGAAGAAGTTTGTGCGTTTAGCTGAAATCTCCAATGATTTTGATAAGCAACTCCTTTCCGACGACTACTTGGCCGATATTGTGGGGGCCGACGAATGGTTGAGCCAGCTTGTGTAGCACGTGATACAAAAGTTCCAAATATCAAATTTCCAATGTAGAAGTAGAAGTAGCAGTAGTAATGCACGTCGGAGTGGTTCTTAGTAGAGCTCTGTCAAGATATTTATTCAGGCAGTATGTGGGTGCTCAGGCTGGTGGGGTACGGAATTTTTCTGACATTACTATAGCCTCAAAGCCTAAGGCCAGTGGAAATGGTCCTTTCATTGAGCTTCCCAGATTCGAGCCAATAGGCAGTCCCAGCAAGTTGCTCAACATCACACTTCCATCTTCATCATTGCTCAATATCCGCAGTGGCTCAATGGTGGCAATCGATGGAGATCTACATGAACTTACAAGCCAGACCAAACATTTGACGTCGCAGACCCAGTACGAAGAGCTCCGCACCACAAAGGCTGCGTCAATAGTGGTGAACGGTATACAAGAGAATTATTCTGTAATTGACATTGCAAGCAAAAATGAGCGTTGGTACATTGTCAAAGACCAGAGTATAGTGGCATGGACCGGATTCGATCTCGCATTCGTGCCTCTGCAATTGGTTGACAAGACAAACAGCTATGAGACTAGTGGAAAGGGCACCATTGTAGTGAGCAGCGAGACTGCCATGGTAGAAATCAAGCTTGAAGCACACGAACAAATGCTCGTGAGTCCCAATTCACTTGTAGCCACGTCGACCAAGCCTCAATTCCATGTTCTAGGCAGTCAACCAGGTGCCATCGAGGTGTTATGGAAGTCGCTCTTGTCGTGGTGGCCGCGTTCATGGAAAGTGCCGGTAAGTGCGGTGCGAACGCAGTGGGAGGCGGCGCGCCACTCGCTCGCGGAGTCCACTGGCATCAGGTCTACCGAGATTCCGCATTACTGGGAAAAATTGAAGCACGCGGTCAAGCGAGGCGGGTCTGTGGTGGTGTCCGGTATATTTCGAACAAAGCCCATCTATGTAAGTGTGACTGGTCCCGCCAGACTATTGGTCAACAGTAATCCTGTGGTGCCCAATGGGTCTTTTTTCACCAGTGGTCAAATCAAAAGGTTATATAAACATCAATCATAGATCATAAGTTGCATTTTTTGTGCGCCCGCCTTATCTTAATCGGGCGAGGCACCTCTACGCCCAACACACCAAGCCACCCATTAGATCAACTGTTACGCGTCTTACATCTATAACTCGACAGATCAATCTCAAATATACGTGACTATACTACTATACTACAGTGGTAGCTGCTTACTAGCGTTTGTAACCGTCTATATACTTCGTCTCCTTATCGCGACTCCCTAAATCGCAGCCGCACCGTACCCCATACCGCCCTAAAAAATTTTTCTGACAGACACCTGGAGAAACACAACTAATTTACAATCCTACAAGAAACCAGCTTATTGAACTCCGGTCGCGTCCCATAGTACTTCAAGTCAACTCGCATACAAACCGTCTTCCCCCTAACTACACGTGCACCATCCATTGACCAACGCCCCCCACACTACAATCAACGAGAGATTTCGGTTTGAGTTATGGAGATTTCTAAAATAACCTCCCCCAGCGATTGGGTCTACTCAGCAAAAGGCAACGCCAATATTCTATTTAAATATGTAGGTAACAACGATTACCTAAGACACAAGCTCCTCAGGCTTCGTCTCCGCAAAGATAACGACCAGTATATATCGACGTGTGAACTCTACGATTTCATCGAATTGAAGTGCAAACACTTGTTTCCCCAGCAAATCATTGACATCCAGTTGGTGGTGCTAACGACGCAATTCATCAACCAGCTCGATAACAAGGGCAACTTGCTCATGGAAACAGAACGGTACGGCTTGTTGATCCCCAATATCCTAGATGGCAATTACATCAAAGAGTCTCCGTCGCGAAACTGCAACCTCTACTACGACTTGGACCACGAAAAAGACAAAATCAACTCGGTGATATTTGAGATCAAGCCCAAGTGGCTCTACGACAACAAATCATCCAACTACTGTAGAACATGCTCGCTAAACCAACTACGAAACTTGCCGCGTCATTTCTGTCCGCTCGACTTGTTGTTCAAAAAGTCCATCAACGAAGGTCTCGACGATCTTTTCCGCCCCATTCCCTCGGAAATCCTTGAAAAAATCGAGGTCACCAACCGCATTCCCTTGAGACAATTGTTCCACAACTTCCTCAATAACCCCGACAACGTGTTTCAAAAGCTCAAGCAGTATCAGAGAATCAACAACAAGAATGATCTCATCAAAAACCTCACTTCTATCCATGATGTGCTGCAAAACTTGTCGTTGGTGATGACGCTAAGAGACGTGGGGTTGTTTATAAAATTTGAAAAGTACGATAGACACAACAACATCCACAACTCGCATAATAACGTCAATAACTTAATCACCATTGAGGGGTATGGCAAGTTCTTGGTTACATGCAACATCTACGATTTGGATCTTAAGTCCAAATTGAAGTACAAGCATTGGCTCGATATCGAGGAGAAGTTGCAAAGCATCTACAATAGTAACAACGAAAACTGGAGACATTGTATAAGAGTTGGAGACGAAGACGATTTAGAAACATGATTTTTTTTCCGTGCAGTTTTCAATTCTATCATAAATTATGTCAAATTCTCTTTTAGATAGATATTCATTACACCTTAGATTTACCAAATTCCACATCAAAAGTGTAAAACCTAATAATTAATAGATACATATTCTTAACTTGACTAGCTACCATACATCTTCTTGGTACCTGTTTTGAACCTTGAAGCTTCTGATCAACTCAGCGGCCTTCTCTTCGCTGATTCCTCTACTGTTAGCCAAGATCTTGACCAAAGTTCCTTGAACGTCTCTGGCCATTCTAGACGCATCTCCACACACGTAGATGAAGGCACCATCGTCTATGAGCTTGCTTATCTTTTCGGCTTGCTCCAACAATTTATGTTGCACATACACCTTCTTTGAAGGGTCCTGTCTGGAAAATGCAGTGTGTATTTCAAAAGATTCGCCCAACTCCTTGGCATACTCTGGCCATTCTTCTTTGTATAAGAAATCTTCATTTTCGTTTCTGCAACCATAAAACAACACGGTAGGGCCAACTTTTTGGTCATTCTTCTTATGAGCAATTCTTTCTCTGACAAACCCTCTGAATGGTGCTACACCTGTACCAGGACCAATCATGATGACTGGAGCTGATTTACTGCTTGGTAATTTGAAGGTAGATCTTCTGACATGAACAGGCACTTTATAGTTGGAAAACTTGCCTCTTGGACCACTCAAATCATAAGAAACTAGCGCTTTATCTGAAGATTTATTTTGGCTGATTTCAATGTTTTTCAACAAGTTGGTGACTACACCAGTAATGGGTCTGTTGTCAATAGTTTCAGCCTCAACTACAGCAGTCACAGAAATAGCTTTCTTGTCAGTGATTGACGAGGAAGAAATGGAGTAATAACGAGGTTGCAAGTGAGAAACAAATTCAATCACAAACTCAAACGGAGTCTGAGACCAGGCTTTTCCATTGGAAATAGACAACAAGGCATCGGCAATGTTGTACTTGGGACTGTGGATTTTCTCGGCAAAGACTTGTTTATCATTACCAATAGCCAAAACTTCCTTTTTAGACTCTTCATCTGGAGCAAACGAAGCTACTGATAAGAGAAATTGTCTTGATATAGGGCCACTGATCTCCAAATGATGTCTGATAACAGCACCATAAGTGATAGGAGTAGGAAATGGGATGGAGACGGTAGAGTCCAAGGACTTGATTTCAAACACCTCGTCCAATTTGTTTTCCAATCCAAAAGCTTTAGCAAACTGTTTGACGTTTTCGTTGGAGTTGGAAGGCCAAATAGCCAAGTGGTCACCAGTAGAGTACTTCAAGTTGGAAGGAGAAATGTCAAATTCAGCGTGAATACAAGAACGGTCCTTGGAGTTGAATAATTCCTTGGTGGACACGATCTGCGACAAGTAAGGATGGTTATTGTTGAATGGCCCTTTGGTCAAGTCGGTATCGCCTTTAATGTATTTTTTGTTGGGTTCACCAAGAGAAACAGAGTCGTCGTCAGCAGTCAAAAACGAGTCTGTAATCTTAAGCGAAGGCTCGTATTTCATCTCATGTTCTTCAAAGTTCAAGTTATTTTTCAACGAGTCGACAACATTATCCTTCCAAGTAAGGTAGTCTTCATCCATGGTTCCAACACCATCGTCACCCTCGCCGTACTCAGCAAACCTTTCTGCACCCAAAGTGTCCAATTTCTCATTGATTTGTCTGCCAACCGCATTGTAGAATTCGTAGGTGGAATTACCTAAGCCGAACACGGTATACTTGAGGTTACTCAAGGTATCGGCCTCATTTTCCAAGAAAGAAACAAAATCATTGGCATTGTCAGTAGGCTCACCTTCACCGTACGTAGCCATCAAGAAGAAAGTCAACACTTCTGGATCAAGATCGGCCAAATTGTCGTAGTCGTAGTCGGCAAGGTCAACCACCATCACTTTCAAGCCGAACTTGGACCCGATTTCTTTCAGCAACTTGTTGGCATAGTCTTCGGCGGTACCGGTTTGAGAACCAAAGAAAATCACGGCGTTTTTCTTAGTCTGCTTGACTCTCTCCACCAAGTTTCTCGACGTAGACCCGCCGTCCGAAGGAAGAAATCCAGTGCTGTTGTCGTCTTCGGGAAGAACCTGGTTCTTGACGTAGTAAGCCACCACGGCAATTGCCAAGGCTAGCAACACCGAGTAGTCTAAAGTAGTTAATGCCATTACGGTGTTCAATTAGGAGGTGTTTCCAAAAAAAAAAAAGAGTATCAGGCAGTTTTATATCGCGATTATTGTAACTGTTCGTGGTCAAAAATTACGAAATCACAGGTCTCGAAAATTAAGGTGGGGGGGAGGAAGGGACAGAAATAGGGTTTTAAGAAATGGAATGACATGATGAGTGAGTGCAAAATATATTGATACCAATAAGGCTCTACGGCTCTATGGACAATCTATAAACAAACTATAGACTCGTGGGCTCAAAGGGCAGGGCAATGGCTTGACAGACTTCACACTGACGGGCGGAATATTTACGGAATCCCAGCCGCGAGCAAAGCCAGTGATTGTATTAGCGCGCACAACTAGTGTAGCACCACAAGACTGATTAGGGTGGTGCGAGACGTACGCATAGACCGGAGATTGACAAGTTCTTGACCATGTGAATTTGTCGGAGTGGGGAGTAGTCGCACCCAAATACCCATCTATCTATTTCACGTGCATGTACAAAACGGCGAAGGTTGGCTGATCAGCTGCCGCCACCTGGTGGTGATTCCCCAGGGGGGTCAGGATTATCTTGGCCCGCGATCAATTCGGCAATGCCGCTTTCCGCTCCATACACTCGCTCGATGGTCACTAGCGTCTGTTCCGCCACAGTGGTGTCAAAGTCTTCGCCGTACACGTTTTTTATGTACTCGAACACGCACTGTGGGGTGAACTCGACGAGCGATCTTCGCCCGAGTCGGTAGCTCACCACATTCTCGTGCGTCTCGCTGTAGATGTAGTCCTTCTTGATAATATCAGACACAAACTCCGCCAAGTCCATGTTTGTGTTGGAGTTACGAGTGTTGGTGCCGTCGTTAATCCCGAACTTACGTAGGCTCGCCACCATATCTGTATCAGACAAGTGGTTTTCGGAGAGTATAACTAGGGTCACCACCAAAAGCATCAACCCCGATCTCACCAATTCCTGGTTGCCCAACGGGGTGTTTGTCTTGTTGTACTTGGGCAAGAAATACTCGTTGTCGCTGAACTTGCGCCCGTTGTTGACCTCTAGCTCGCTCGATTGTAGCCATATATCCCCGAGCACGCGCTTAGTGTTGGCGTGCAAACTGCTGATAAGCACGTACGGCGGCCTGGCCTGACTTTTGGCGCGCTTTTTCGTGGTCTCCTCGCTAACGTGGGGAGCCTCCACCAACGTCATCCCGTAGACTTCTTCTAACTCTGCCTTGACCTCTTTGAGTACGAGATCGTATGGAAACATCTTGGAGGTGATATACGGCGTGATGTTTTCTCTTCGTATATACTGTCCTCTTGCTTCTCGGCATACAACAACCCGTACCACTTGATTGACGGTGGTACGAAGCTCGGCGGTGGTTTCGTCGTGTTCACTATACCCAGGGTCGGGTGTCTCGCCTGGTGTGCCGCTTACATCATCGTCTACTTCGCCCTGCTCTTCCTGGTGCACTATCTTTCTGCTTCTCTTGGCCATCACTATTTCACGAAATCTGTTTCGCGTTTTTTCAGGCTACATTGTACTCATAAAAGAAGAAAAAAACACTTCTACAACATAGTCTACGAACTGTACACAGCTACACACCGATCTCCTATCTCATTCTTCTGTTCTCTTCTGTTCTCTTCTGTTCTCCTTCTGTTCACTTCTGTTCTCTTTCTCTTCTCTCCTTCTATTCTCTCCTTCTATTCTCTCCTTTTCCTCTTTTCTCTCTGTGTCTCTGTGATCGCAATTTTTGACTGTTTGGGATGGTTGCAGTTTGGGTCGCAGTTTTTCCACGGCTGCAAATTACCATTTGCAATCGCATTTCGCTCAACACAGATGCAGCCTAGTCCCAACGCCTTCATAGACAAGCGCCCTCTGAATAGTAGCCAGTGTGCTCCAGACGCTTTTCCACCTCCGTACATCCAAACCAACGCAAACCGCAACATGGAATCTCCCACGGCGCTCAAGATCCAAAGTATCCAAGCACCGCTCGCACCGCTCGCACCTCCCTCGGGTCCTCCCCAGGGAATCTTCTACGAAAATAACCATCATATCACTCCGCGGGAGTTTCCTTCGGACTTTGATCCTCGCACTGCTGCCAACATGTCTGCCATTGAAAAGGTGCTGAAATGGATCCACCAAATCCCCTACTACGTCAACGAAGACCACGAGATCTTCGTAGATTGTTTCCCTGGGGTGACCGAATACTCCAGCTCGACAAGCTGCTCGCACCAAAACCTAGACTACAGCCATATCACTGAGATATTGGAATTGCAGGCTCGCAAAGTGACTCGTTTTACCGTCCGAAACTACTTGAACGAGCCCGAAATCCTCGCCGACAATTCTCTAGATGATATATATTATTACGACAGCGACGGTGTTCTTGTTGTGGATGACGACGACGATCCTCCACTACAACTGTCTTCTAACAAAAAGAGTGACTATCTTATTCAAGCACTATTTTAAATATACAAGTCCAATTCTTCTATGTTGTAGTTTCGGTCACTATCCGGTAATGAGTCTATTCTTGGATAATAGGGCACCAAGGCGTCGCTATTCTGGGTGTATGCAGAGTTGTACATTTTCCAGTACGGGCTACGGACTTTCCGGGCAGGATGGAAGAGTCCGGCCCAGATGTAGTTTGAAAAGACCCCTACGCCCAACACTATTCTCAACGCATCTATACTCTCCAAAATTCTGGCAATTACATGTGGAGACGTCTCAAAGACATTGGGGATCAACAAGTTCAAAAAGTGCACAAAGATGTCCTGGTCATAATCGTTCGTAAGCCCAACACAATTCAATGCAATGTGCTTGACTACAGTGGCTGCGGTTTGACGGTGGACCTGGTCTCGGTCTGTCAAGGCATCTTCCAACAATGGAGTTATAGCAAACAAGTAGTCTTTCGCCATTGCTCCGTCGATATACTCAAACAAAAACCCAAGGGCCTTCAACACACCGTTCTGGATATTCTTTTCGGGAATCCGATACTCGTTCATAATGGCTGGTAATACCGTGAATGGCAAGCATGTTTCTGCCACTATACCCATGGCAACCGCAGTACAAACTCTGAGCTGCCGTTCTTGGACCCTCAAGTTATTAAGAAGCATTACAATCACATCCTGGGGTCCAATGGTACGAGCTATATACCCAAAAGTTTCGTTGGCCGCCACCCTTATCCTCTTCTTTGACGACTTGAGCATTTCAAGGAGCTCAAACGAAATACGCATCCACTCTTTGGCATTGATGGTCTCGCCGTTTCTGTTTGCTATCAAGCCTACCAACTTGATACACGTTTCTTGAACTTTTTCCTGTCTGTTCTTCAATATAGGTGTCAACGTAGGAAGAATCTGGTTGATGGACGGGTTGTCCATGGTGTGGAGCACCGAATTATCAAGTGAAGCGATACATGCGTACAATGCTCCAATGATAGAGCCCAACACTTCGGGGTACACCTCTCCCAAGGACTCGTACAATATCAAAATCAACTTGCAAAGAAGCTCGTCATCAAGGCACTTTTTGATCACAGGGGCAATTATGGAGACCAACTCCGCCGCCTGTTGTCTTATTTCGGGCTCCTTGTTCTTGAATCTGTATAGAATTGTAGAGATAATGGAGTTCACATGAGGCTTAAGTCTGGTATTAAGTGCTCTGGCAACGGTTCCCAATGCCTGGAGGAAGATAGAATGCTGCTGAACCTGTTCTTGGAAAGCAAACAACACCCCATCAACTAGCTTGATTTCAAGCTGAGAGTCTAACCCTATCAAGTAATCATAATTAGACGAGATCATCTTGTGAATGGCCTCCACAGCCATTCTTCGAAGCTGCTCGTTCTTGTCCTTTGTGAAAGTAACGATATACTCCAAAACATCAAGAAACTCGAACTTCTTTGCTAGCTCCACAGTGGCATCTATAACGCCTCTGATAAGCTGATGAGAGTCGGAAGCGGTTCGCCTGTTCCAGAAGCTCTTGAGAAATGGTTTCAAGATCTCTGTCTCATAATCCCCAATGATCTTTTGAGATATAGGCAAACTGGCCAAGATCTTCAAGATGGTCTTCCGCATGTCTTCGTCAGGCGAGTTGAACTCTCGAGTGATGATTTTCACCAACTCTTTGCTGTAGTAGTTTGCATACTCTTCGTAGTTGGGATCATGCGTCATGAGAGGAATTATGGAGCCTAGACACTTCAAGAAACTGGCCAAGCCTTTCCCTCTGTGCTTCTTCAAACTGAACCAAGTCGGCTCCAAAACTGGCTCAAACGACTCTATACCATACGGATTGACATTGTCGGCCAATTGAGACAACGTGAGAGCAGTAATGGTCCGAACTTGTGGGTTTTCATCGCTAATAGTAGGTATTAACACCTCCACCATTTGGTTGAGATACGGCAATATAGAGTTGCCGTTGCCTCCTCCGAGCATTATGCAGAGCTGCTGGATGATCTTGATCCCTGTATGTCTAGCCATCCAGTTTTTCTTGGACTTGATGACAGCTTTAAGAAACGGCAAGAACGATACCAAGCCCAAAGTATTGGCTACAATAGCAAGTACTCGAGACGTTATGTTACGAACATACTCGTCCACATGGTCAATATCGGGGCGTAAGTTCGATATCATGTTGGGCAAGCCAGCAGCCTTGGTAAGGTTGGAAATAATCTCTCTTGCCTCGAGTCTTAGGGTGAAGTCCTCGTCAAATAATAACGGCGAAATCACCACCAATACTTTATGGGTGTATGGCCTTATCAAGTCGTCTAATTGGTACAAGATACGCCCGATAAGTTTAACAAGAACGTGTCTTTCCTGGTCGTCCAAGTTGGGCTCAAGAAGTATAGGGAAGATTTGGTCAAACAACAATTTGGGCCCGAACTTCCGCGCCCCGTCCGTCAACTGGCGGAGCGACCGTTTCCGGGCAATCTGCGACCCGTTCTTGACCTTGAGCAACAACTTCATCACCTCGATCTCCTTCTTGTCGTCGCCTGTCTTTACACCGGCATCTTGATGTAGAAGCTTTCCAAAGTACCTCATGTCTTCCTGCTTGAAGAACTGGAGCCCGGTGACGCCAGGAACCTCTGTAGGGATCTGGTTAGCCAATATCATGCCGTTTTTGGCTTCGCTGTCTGGAGGTACATAAAATTCGTTATTAGATGGTGCTTCTGAGATATCTGGAGCTTGGTCGTCTACGGGTACATAAGTGGCTGGAGGAGTGATTTTGACGTACCCACGAGGCAATATCTTGTCAAGAATCTCATCCGATAGCGGTATGCCGTTGACTATAGGCACTCTGTGGCCGTCCAAAAGGCTTTTTACCAAACTGGTTCTTTCGCCTTTGGTTTCCCCCGCCAACTTCTTATTTCTCTCGTATTCTTCGGGCGTCACATCCCATCTCCTCTTTCTCTCTCTCGTACTCACACCAGCACTCACGGTGTCGTTATCTATGGCAAGAGGCCTTTTGTTCTTTTCCTTTTCTACTATCTGCTTCACCCTCAACTCTTCTCTTTCAAACTCCCTCTGCTCCATCACTTCTTTGTACGACTTGTTGTCATTGAGCTCTGCCGCTCGGTCGTACCGTCTTTGATTGTAGTCGTTCTTGGTTAGATTATGTTTGAGATCATTGGAACTTATTTGATCATCTTTGTTATCTGCTCGTATATCTTCAACTAGAGCACTGGAAATGGTATAGTTGCCCACCAAGTTCCGTTTCCTCCTTGGCTCAGTCATGGTTGTATGACTTCTATGTAGTTGCAACTGATGATTTTTCATGCGCACTTCATCTTTAACTAAACCAAGAAAGTACCAATATACTACACAAGAGTAAGATAAAAGATTTACGCACAAGTTTGATAATGACCACTCAAAACTCTACGGTGTTAGTCTCGCGTCTACTTCTGCTCAAAGAGAACTCCCCCTTCATACTTGTGGCAGACTCACTTGCCCAGTCATCGCACTACCTCATCGCCGAGTTTGCTCATCGCAACTCCAACAACCACATTGCATACTTGTCATATGAGACGCTAAATCCGCCCCAGTATGCTTCCACATACATTTACTGTGGTGGATTATCTCCTGAGTCGGTGGTGGACTCACTCAAGAAATCATTGCCTACTTCACTGACGTTATCCAAGATATTGGTGATCATCGATTCACTCAACTATATACCTCCAGAGAAGCTCACCCACTTTATATCGAGCTGTATTCTGCCTAACTCCACTATAGTGGGTACATTCCATATAGATCTTCGTCAGGCCAACGCCACCATCATAAATTACCCGTCGCCCATGTCATTATTGTCGTATATAGCCAGTAGTATATTTGAGGTGGAGGCATTGTACCAGAACTATATCGATGAAGAGACATTGGATAACAAGTTGAGCAAATTGCAGTTTCCGATCAAGAGCGGGCTTAATGAGCCCAAGTTTAAGGTGATATTGACCAATAGAAGAAAGTCGGGCCGCTCGTTGATCTACAAGTTTTTGTTTGATTATACCACTCATGAGTTTGATCCATTCAAAGAAATTGAAGAAAACGCCGATCCTGAAGATGAAAGTCTTCTCAAAGACTTGACTACGTTCAACCTAACGACCAACTCCAAGCAGAAATTGGCTCGAGAACAAGTGGAGCTTCCGTTCATGCAAGCACAAGAACAGTTGGGGTCAATGGGGGGAGCCATTGTCTACGAGTTTGAAAAGGATGATGATTATGATGAGGAGGATCCGTACGAGGATCCATTTTAATCCAGCGAGAGGTTTTGGTTATGAAATGAGTATCGAATATATTAAATCCATATAATTCACTGCTTTCAATAGATATCTTTCACTGCTTTCAATAGATATCTTCGCAGAGTGCTCTATTAGTATTTCGCAGCCGAGCCTAGCCAGTACATTAGTGGAGATTCAGTAGCGAGAAAAATGAAGTGCGCGCAAATAGCTCACAAAAGCTCTTACTAGCGGGAACTACCAGTAAATATCAGACAAGGTCGGAAGAAGTGGGTTCGAATGAGTGATTACCAAAATTATATTGAATATTCTACAACTATAAACCAGATGAAGCTTATATATAATGGGAGTTGTACAAGTCTTAAAAGGGTAAAGAGTTTTGTGGTGCAAGTATGATATATGGTGATTATTGTGGTGCTAGGTGTTAGCGCGGTGGGAGAATACATTTGTGAGAATTAGTGGGCTCAGTCCGCACTAGCAAAATTTGGTAGTGAGAATTAATGAAGAAATGAGAGAGGTGGTTTCCTGTGGTGATATCAGTGATTATATATTCTATTTTTTTACAAGACCCTTAATTCTTTGAATCTTTCCTCTGATACCCCCTACTATTTTACTGGCCTTGCTTTGTTTGGCAAGACTCTCGAGTTCCGCTTCGGTGATGACCTTCTTTGTTAACAAATTGAATAGACATCCAAATGCAAGCGACATCACCGTGCATGTCAAAATAATGACGTTGTAAGGCATGGAGAAATCAGGTGTTGGAAGTGTAAGCAAGATACTGGTGGTTCTGGCCTCGTAGTAGCCAACTCCATTCTTGTCCAATACCGTGATCACAGCAGGGTCTATGGCGAATCCATGGTTGGCATCAGGAGGATATTCGTGGTACAACAACAAGGATCTGTCGAATTGGTAGGTTAAAGAGAGGGTCAGAAGAGGAGGCACCGAGACCTTGAACTCCAAGTGAGACGGTCTTTTTCTGTCAACACCAGGCAAAAGGTATCTTGATTTGATAAACTCTGATTCGTCGCTAACGGCAAAAGTACCAGTTCCATTAGTAAGTTGAAGCTTTAATGTGTTTAGGTACAATCTCATGTACCAAGGCAAGGTTTCGTAGTAGATAAAGTCTACATTTTGCGAGTCCGAAGGGTTGGCTACGGAAATTCTGAACCCACCTTTATCTAATGAGTAGCCAGTAAGCGAGCGAGAAACATACAAAGGAGGTTTCTCGGTAGGTTTCACCTTGGTGGAATCCGCCGTTTCAAACTCGATATCGTGAGAAGATGCGTCGTCAATAAAGTAAGTGATTCTCTTTTTTTCACCATTGGATACTGCCCAGCTAGTAATAGAGTCTTTTTTGTACTTGACCACGTTGATATTCCAGTTGTGAGGGTCGATTTCTATGTTGACGGTAGTGGATTTAGGCACATCTATGAATGCAGGGCCCTCGATCTTTCTGCCGTAAATGGTATCTAATGACCAAGTAAGAGCGGTTTCGTCACTTAGAGGGAAGCATTGCCAGATATTGAACACCTTCGACTCGTCGCAACGCAATTTATCGCCTGGAGTCGGTTTAGGAAGTCCCCCTTCGTTTCTCTTTCTGATCGATCTGGTGATATCCACGACGGCATTGACCGATTGGTTCATCTCTAGGTGACATTCTTGAGATTCTGGGCTACACTTGGTGACTATATCGATAGACATTCCGTGCCACAAAGAATCAAACACCTTATGGCCATCAAGCAAGCTCAGAATGCCTGCTTTTCCTCTAGTGGGCAACAATTTAAGGAAAGGGGTCAAGTTTTCGGTACAAATAGGTTCCCCAGGCAATGCAGCGCGTAGTAAGAACAATTTGTTGCTTTTGTTCAGAAGATGGCTGGCATAGTTTGACGATGCAAATTTGGGATACGTGGTAATGGACTCATCGATAAAGTTAAGAGAAGCACAGAAAAAGCCCGAGAGTGTTTTACTGAGCTTGATCCAGTTTTCTTGGGCCGTTTCCAAATCAGGTGCCTCGACTACCGCCCACATTTCCACCCCCGTTCCACCACTTTGGTACCCATTAGCTGGAAGACTGCCCCAAGACTCGGAGTCCCACCAGCCCTGGGTGAATCTCAAATGCAATTCACGAGTATTGGTAGACTCTAATATAGGTCCAAGAGCACTGGGAAAGTAATTATAGTGTTTGTTTGTTCTGTGGTTGGGCTCAACGCCATGGACCGGCTGGTGGTACTCGACATCTATAGGCTGCGACTCGATATGGAATTGGAACGAAGTTAACAACTTGTTTCGGGGTAAAGGTGTTAAGTTGAGTGTTTCATTGTATGAGGTGGCACTAGCAAGAACAGCCAATGACACCGTCACGACTAGATTCCAAACACCTAGCAGACCTAACATCACTTATGGTTCGTGTTCTTTTGAAAAATAGAACACGCGGAGATTAAAAGAGATTGATCTGAAAAAGCAAAATAAAAAATAGTACTGAGAACAGTTGAGAGAAAATAGAGAACCAAGCGAAGAACGAACTAGAGAGTTTAATTACTATGTAGTAGAAGAGCGTATATGGGTCTGTAGAAGAGAGTATATGGGTCTGTAGAAGAGAGTATATGGGTCTGTAGAAGAGAGTATATGGGTCTGTAGAAGAGAGTATATGGTCTGTAGAAGAGCATATATGGGTCTGTAGAAGAGCGTATATGGGTCTGTAGAAGAGAGTATACGTGGGTATCAGAATACTTGCAGTCTATATTTTCCTTTGTTCGCAGTTTATTGTATATTTTCCAGAAAATGGCCAAATTTCACAGAAAATGATGCTTTGAACAAGTAATGAAAATACTTATAAGCCTTTTTCATTCTGTGGCACCATTTGCATATTTGTTGAGGTACAACTAGTCACTTCGTAGCACCGGTCATCTGACCATCTTTATCGCTCTTCTTTACACTCTACTCTGTATTCCATTATTTTTGTACAGGACCGCGTTGTTTACAAACAGTGCGACCACAACAGAGGTGAGAATTGAATTGACTCCAGACTACTTATAGTTAGTTAGTGTTTGTTAGTGTTTGTTGGACTTTGTTAGTCATGGTTGATGCTTCAGTCATAGAAGACTACAAGGAAAACATTGTTCCTTTGCCAGGAGGCCGTTCTGCCTCCAAACTATCCAACTCTCTCCGGTCTTCTCATCGGCCTGCTCACAAAGATACCCTAGTGAAAGAACGACAAGAGTTTGAACTACAATTAAAGCAGATAGACGAACTTGATGATCCCCTCCAAGTGTTCATAGACTACATACTGTGGACACATACCAACTTTCCCCAAGGAGGCAACACCGAAAGCGGCCTAGTCATTCTTCTAGAACGATGCACTTCATGCTTTAGAGACGTCACCCACTATAAAAACGACCCACGGTACCTCAAAGTATGGCTAGAGTACACCAACTACTCAGACTCACCGCGTGATATCTTCATATACCTTGCCAGAAAAGACATAGGCAACCAGTTGGCCCTCTACTATGAGGAGTTTGCCAATTATCTTGAAATTAATCACAAGCAAAGCGACGCCCACCAGATCTACGAGTTGGGAATCGAAAGCAAAGCAAGGCCGCTTGCCAGACTCGAAAGATCTTTTCACCGATTCAAGCAAAGACTCGAATTGGGCCGTTCTCTGCCTGAATTTGCGCCGGCCATACGACGTGCTTTGGCTTTAAAAAGAGGCGACGAAGTACCAGAACAAGACAATGGTCCTATTCATAAAAAAGCCAAACTCGAGGTTTTTAAAGACGATAATACCCAAGACCAAAGTATATTATACTCCATATTTAATGACGAGTCCAATCATAATGACATAGGAACCATCAAGTCCAGGATAAAAGAAAACTCTGTTCCTGCCAAGCCGTGGCTGGGCCAGGTTCTCAAGCAAAAAAACGTAAAGTCTACTTCTTTGGCCAAATTCCAAGTGTATCGGGCCCCAGAAACGCCCCAGGATGAGCCCAAGGTGGTTCAGCACACTGAGACTAATTCGGAAGGAAAGGTCCATACAATAATACAGGTTCCGGGAAAAAGACGTGAAAAGGTCATGCTCAATATCGACTTACTTTATGGAACAAATGAGGAGTACTGTATGGAGGAGGTTCTAGCCATGAGCAGAGATAGACAGAAACACCAAGATAAACAATTGCATCAGGATCATGATAATACTGACGGGACTTTTATGATTCCTCTCAAAGAAGAAAGCTCTCAGTCTGCAAGATCATCTTCCCCCACAATTACCATGTTTTCTCGAATGGCCAACCAAGAAGTCATCGACATGTTCAACGAAGCGGCTCATAATTTATCTGACGACGAATCTAGACATGATCCTAGAATTGATGAAAATTTATCGAATTATGACGGGTTCGTTACCGAGACTATTCAGCAATTCCCCGTCGTTCAACCCGCCACTCCTCCCACCGATAACGAGGCCAGTTCTCCTTTTATGGAACAGCCATCGCTTGCAACGTTGGATATCGCCAACCCCGTAGATCGTGCACAAAGAGACCACTTTCTAAACTCGCTTTCCATCCCATTATCGGTGTATCCCGGCTATAACGAATCCAGTAAAGTAGTTTCAAAAATGGCATTGTTTAAAGAAATAACTAATAAGCACACCAAGTCTATTTCCAAGAGCTCGCAAAGTGCGATATTGGACTGCTGTGGTGAAACCTATTGCTTGACCCACGAGTTGGGCAAAGGTGGCTATGGCTACGTTTACTTGGTAGAGGCTGTGACGACCGGAGAACTCAAAGCTTTGAAAGTCGAGTCTCCTTCGTCAAAATGGGAGTTCTATATTTTGAGCCAAGTCTACCGTAGGCTAATAGGAAGAGACAACTGGGTTTCTTCACTAATTATCAAGCCTGAGGCCTTATATTTCTTCAAAGATGAAAGCTACTTGTTCATGGACTTTTATAGCCAGGGTACTATTCTTGATATCATCAATTACTACAAGAATAAAGCTACGGTGATGGAGGAAGTGATGTGCATTCACCTCACTATCGAGCTCCTCAAATCAGTGGAAACTTTACACAGTATTGGTATTTTGCATGGAGATTTAAAGGCTGATAATTGTATGATAAGGTTTGAAGATACCCCTGGTTTGGACGAGGTGTACTCTACAGATTCTGGCAATAGCTGGTGCAAAAAGAGCATTACTCTTATAGATTTTGGAAGGGCCATTGACCTTACATTGTACAATAGAAACGTCCAGTTTGTAAGTGACTGGAAAACCGACGAGCAGGATTGTCCCCAGATGAACACAGGCAAACCTTGGACATACGAGGCCGACTACTATGGCTTAGCCAGTATTATTCACACCATGCTCTTTGGATCTTATATCAAGATCCAAACGCTTCATGACAAAGTAGCTCTTGAAAGCTCGTTCAAAAGATACTGGCAGCAAGAATTATGGGTGCCATTGTTTGATATGCTTTTAAATCCATATCATGAAAACGAGTCGACCAAACTTCCATTGACGAGTCAATTGGAGGATATACGGCATAAATTTGAGCATTGGTTAGTTCAAAACTCAAGACCAAAGAAACTAAGGAGTATAATAACCAGTGTAGAACACGATTTGATGACCTTGAACAAAAAGAGATTGGGTTAGACAGTACAGGATAGAACAAACTTATTAAATAAACAAAAATACTCACTAACACCAAGTGCTGATGTAGAGTGTTGTAAGTAAAGGGAGTGCAAAATTGCAGGATGTTAAATGATGTTTTTATGAGTGCTACGATACTTTCAATCAAGGGATCAGAACATTGATATTCTATATAAATACTCTAGATTGGGACAATATAATATAGTTACAGTGTATGTACAATAGTCTAAGCAATAAGTATGTTCATATTCCCTCTTCTTCTCTTCTCAAGTTGGTTAATCTGTTGTCGATTATAGCATCGACATCCTCATCCACATCATCAGTAGATGAGTTCTTCTTGCCTAAAATCTTACTCAACTTCCAGCTTTTCTTCCTAGGCTTTATCTTTATTCTTTTCCCACTGGGCAAGATTTCATAGCCTTCGTCGTCCAAAGTCTCGAAATACGGCTCAAAGTCATTACTGTTCAATACCTTACCTTCACCACTAGGAGGCAACTCGTAGGGCGTAGGATTGGTACCGGCTCTTTTTCTGGCGTATGCTGAAGTATCTAAGCCCAGAGACTTGTGGTTAGTTCCATAGTTCTTGAGTATTTCAGACGACTGCGTCAAGCCAAGTGCCTTCAATGCCTTGCCAATAAGTTTTAAGATTCCCACTCTGGTGGTAGAAGGCTGTCTTGGGAAAGTCCACCCTTGGTGAAGTTCAGCATACGACTTTTCTTCAAAGAGCTTCCTCAATTCCATATCTTTTTCAAAAACTCTAAATATCTCGTCGTCATTGGGTTTGATCATGAACTTGAATACTTTTATCAATATGTCAAACAAAAGCGCCACCACTGTGAGGACCAAAACTGCAGCCCACCAACTCTGATCTTGGCCCCATGTAAGTAAACCATACGACACATAGAAGATCTCAGCATCTTTGGAGCGGTATAAAAACATGATCAACACATTCCACACCGCATAACCTCCGACTGAAATTATGAACGCAGCAAACGCAGGCCACTGGCGGTTTTGCATCTCTATAAACTCACACTTGACGTTAATCAATATGGTAAGCACAGTGAACAACATAGTACCTAGTGGGAAAGTGGTATTGTCTCTCAAAGCCGAATCGCCCCATATTATGGTAGACAAAAAAGAGAGCCCAACACTTTGAAACGTTGCCAAGATCATCCACCAAACAAATATTTTCAAGTTAAAGCCTTGGTACAATCTTCCCTTGCTATATAATTCAGGTACTGCTAGTAAAGTTGATGGTTTCAAGTCTTTATCAAATGCTCCCACACACAATACAGGAAGGGAGGTGAACAATGTGTTGAACATGGAAAGCGACCAACTCTCGTACATCGAAGAGCCTGAGAAAAGAGTGTTTCTCTGGTAAACACACTGGGTTAGGTAGAAGAGCAATTCTTTGTAGAAAGTACAGAGAACAAACTTGGATGTACGGATGTAGTTGTAGCGGCCATTAACAAGTAGGAGCTTGAGCAAAAACCTGAACTGGGCAATGGCATAATCGGCAGATCGGGCTGCCTGTAAACCTTCTTTACCGGTAATTCCCACGCCAATATCGGCGCTTTGAATCATGGCTATATCATTGGCTCCGTCTCCAATAGCCAAAGTAACCGATTTTTTGTTGAGCTTACGAACAGCACTGACCATGCTGGCTTTTTGAGAAGGGGAGGCTCTGCAGCAAATGGTAGAATCCACTTGGATGCACAAGTCAACAAACAAACTGAGTAACGTAGGGTCGCTTTCTATGTCGCTGAGCGTAGATCCGTCAATTACCAACACAGAATGAGCTACACTTCCAGATTGGATCTCTTGACTGGTAGAAGTGATTCTGTCCATAAGGTGGTCAGTGCCTTCATCGTTCGACAAGACAATAACCGAAGAGTAATCCTTGATAAGCCTACATGAATAGCCAATATTGATGGCCGTTTCTCTCTTGTCACCTGTTAACATCCACATCTTGATCCCTGCTCTTCTCAACTTTTCAATGGCTTCACTGACGCCTTCTTGTAACTTGTCTTCAATAGCAGTAGCACCAACCAACTCCAAACTACTTTCGATTCTGCCACCCACTTCTTCTACCTTTTTACCTCTATCTACCAACTCCGTCTTTGCAACGTTATAAGCTTGGGACCAGCTTTCATACTCGGTCTTGTCTACCCATTTAAAGGCATAAAGCAACGTCCGAAGTCCTTCTGTCGAAAACTCTTCGATATGCTCAAGAGTCTTTTCAAGAATAAACTCGTCATTAACCAATAACCTATCATTGGGCAAATGTTCTTTACTTTCAATTGGCTCATCCAAACTGTACCTCTTGGCTTGTTGAAGATGAAGAGACTTTCTTGCTCTTGAGGCAATACTGTGGATTTCATCGTCTTCCTTATGCAGCATCGCACTATCAATAGTACCTATTCTGTCGGCATTCGAAAAGCTCATCGACTTATTTCTGTCTAATCCAATACTGTGACGAATCGAACTCATGGATTTTCTCGACTCCAAAGCTTGTGATAATCTTGATTGAAGAACTATTTCGGCTTCTTGAGCTTTTCTGTCGGCCGATTGAAGCGATATATCCCTGGCTTTGGCTTTGGCTAGCTCGGCATTCTTGAGCTTTTCTAATATGATGTTGTCGGCTCCTTTACAGACTAAACATATTCTGCCATCAGGAAACTTGACAACCACCGACATTCTCTTTCTGACTGAAGAAAACTCGATTACCTCCAAAACCTGGTACTCTTCAAGCTTGGGGTCTCCTTCAAATCCCAAAGGATACGTCTTGATAGTCAACTTCTTGTTCTGTCTATCATACACCACAAAGCCCAAATCTCTAGCTGCTTGAACCAAGGCTAGCTCATCAGGTGAAGCGGCCTGGTAGTCTATCTCGCTATCTTCCTGTTCACCATAATCGGTGATATCCTGTAGTGATTCACTGGATATATTCAAGTTGATAGAAGCACGTTTAGTTGGTTCTTTTTTTCTCGGAATACAAGTATTGCAAAGAGCAATAGTCATTAAGAAGAACTTGGCTTTTTTGGCAAATAAAGTGTTTGGATGGGTCTGAATATGCTGAAGTAGCTGTAATGAACTGGTAGAGTCTTGGTTCTTTTGGGGCTGGGCTGTAGATTTCCACGTAGTATTTGATTTAAGAGGCCCTAAATCCAAGCTTTGCCTTACTATGGACGAAAGACTGGCTCTAGGAGATGTTTGGGCTCTGGTAGGAGACGGACTAGAAGGACGTTCTGTAGGCCAGTCACTTAACTCATTTCTTGATTGTCTAGTTTCGTTGTTCTTTGGATTGTTTCGTTCTTCTAGAATTATATCCAAGTCATGGATCCAACTGACTCCACATACGCTGAACTTTCTAAAGATCATCTTGTTATCGGTCAAGGTTCCTGTTTTGTCACTGAAAATGTATCCCACCTGGCCCAACTCCTCCAAGATCGTGGCCGTTTTAGCATCGGCCGGAGTATTGCTTTCTACGTGATACATGTCTATATCGAACTGAAGAAAACAGAGCTGCATCACCTTGATGATTTCCATAGTAACGTACAACGACAAGGGGATTAATGTATTGTACATGATAATAAAGCCCATTAGGGTGGCTGCCACGCCCGCATCTTGTTGGTACAAGTACCAGTAGCTGTCTTTGTGCTTGAGGTAAAGAATCCGCTGGGCCATGGTAGAAAATGCCGAGAGCAAAATAACCACACCTACCATGAAGGTTACAATATAATTGATATTTTTCTGCAATTTGGGAGCTTTTGTTCTTGGGTTTTTCAAGTTATTCATTCGTATTTTGGTTTCCTCCCCCGTGAAAACCACTAGTCCTAACATAGACTTGGTATTTCTCAATATACTGCCTCTGTAAACCACATTACTGGAGTCCAAGTTATAAGTGTCAGTCTCGCCATTCACTGTAAAAGAGCCCTCAAAGTTATACAAATCGAGGTTGGGATCTTCTACGGTGATCATGGCTTTAGTGGACTTTAAGCCTGGAACAGAAGACACTTTGTTGGAAAGTTCGGGATGGGGAGTCTTTGGCTTGAGGTTGGTTTCTCCGTCCAACGCCATCGTCTCCACAAACGCTTCCTGGGTATCGTGGTTGCTGGAGGCCAAAAGAACCAAGTCTGCGGGAATCCATTCGTTTTCTCGCACTTTTACAATGTCACCTACTTGAATTTTGCTCCATTTGGTCTTGTACTCTTTGAGATTGTACCTCGACATCAAAGCAGAGTTGGTGAAGGTATTATCCTCGGAATCAGACGACAAATCGGAGACATTGGGGGTCAAATGAATATCGCCAATGGTCATTGTTTCAGTCAGAACAGAAGAAATGGCTCGAATATCATAACTATTATACTCCTCGTCTTCCTTTATAACACAAGCCATTTTGTTATTTTCGGCCTTATCGTGGCCATGTCTTTTTATATCGTCAAACCCTTCTCTTGCCATAGAAATAGATATAAATATTAACAAAGGAATAATGGTAGTATAGTGACCAGTAGTTGACCAGCCAGGAATCATCTGCATGATGGCCACCACCATGAAATAGCAATTGGCGATTTTGGAGAATTGTGCCTTCAATTGTTTGGGGAAAAATGAATAGATGGAATATTTGGAAGATGTGACGGAGTTATCTATAAAAATACGGTTAGTTCTCTCGTCAATAAAGCCTTTCTTTAAAGGGTCATAATAGTTGTCTCCAAATGTAGAATTGACTTCTTTATGGTTTGTACTGAGCGGAACAAGTCTCCCTGACTCCGTGGGAGGCAACACTCGAGACCCTATGAGGCGGTTCTTTAGATCAATAAACGTACGGAGGTACGAGTTGGTGGTGTTGAACCGTTTCATGGCGGCTCGTTCTCGCTTTGAGTGTAAAGAAGACGCGTCATTGAATGAGGACGATGCAGTAAGGTGGGTGGTGGAGCGGCTGAGGTTGCTGTTTAGTATTTTATACGGCTCAAAGTACTTTGCAGAGCTCTTTGGTGCGGTGGGCGGAGGATCAGAGGGCTTATCGATTTTAAACACTGGAGGATTGATATCTTCTAGTTCGATGGAAGGTTGAAGGTTGGGCACAAATGAGTTAGAGCTGGATGTGTTTGACTGACTAGGATCGGGTGGTGGTGGTGGTGGTGGGGGTGGATGTGTGGTGGTTTGGCTGTCCAATTCATTGAGGAGAGTCTTGTTGAAGAGCTGCGATCTCAACGATAAACCTCTCTTTCGTCTTTGGGAGGTCGGCACCAGCGGGATCTCGTCAGACATAACTATACTAGTGCTGAAATAGTAGAGAAATAGTAATGCTAGGATGTTAACCCTTAAGCTACTTTTCAATGCTCTTTATGCGTCCCAAGAAAAACTTGGGGTGAATCAGCGATCACGAACCACTGCTAGCGAGGCTTAGATCGAGTACGAGGTCTATACTTAGAATAGCTAAACTTAGAACAAAGAGTGAAGGAAGAACAAAGGTACATGCGAGGTAGAGTATATGCTAAGATAGAGTGGGTTTATACTAAGATAGAGCGTTTTACTATGGATTAGTTTAGTTGAGTGCAAGAGTTTCTGGTTTATTAAATTATAGCGGGACGCACGGCTCGGGCACATTCTGAGACAATTCAGAGACAATTCTGCCAGAGACAATCCCGTGCAAAGAAATATTTCACTGCCGGATTTATGGGTCAGTCTTGGGGATGTACCACACGTTCGCAGGACAACTCGAATTGGTCAAGGTATCAATAGGCTTGTAGTCACCGGTCAAGACTCCTCCATGGAGGTTGTGGTAGTACCAGATCTCGTCAATGGCCCCGTTAAGACACCCTACATACACCTGTTTATCGGCGTGGGCCGCAGCCAAAGCGCGCTGCACATCGGCCAACTTGTACTGGTGCCGGAGAGTAGGATAGATTCCGGCGGCCGCGAGAAAATCGTACGTGGGCAAGTTTTTGAACAACTCCACCACCTTCTTGTAGAAAGCTACCGTGTTTTCAAATGGGGTATACTGGCCAGTGAAGCACTTTGGAATAAGAGTATTCATACAAGTGGCATGCTTGTTGAACTCGTGTTCCCACAAAGAGATACTACCTCCGTTGGGAACATTGCTCTTGGCGTTGTTGACCCAGTACTTGATCATGTAGTCATAGAGATTTTTTTCGCCAAAGGTATCGACAATGACGTGGGTGATGTTATCTTTGGCATCGCTGATTTCTTGGGTGTAGTCGCAGTACTGCCTATAAGAGCCGTTGCATAAGTCGTTCCACAACCCATGGATGGTGAAGGAGTGCGCGACGTCCGTCAAGTTGGTGAGCTTGGAGTACTGCCACTCGGCCTGGGCGATTCTGGCAGTGTCGTTGGATTTTGCAACGTTCAACAACGCCGGATCGTAGTCCCAGAACTGAGTCTGCATCAACACCCCGTAGTCCTCGAAGCAGCATGAGTCCTCGGCGGGAATGGCCGTCTTGTTGTGGCACGACCACGCGTTGTACGGGCTGAGGAAAAACGGTTTGCAGCTCACTACGGGGTACTCGTGCGCCTGGTCGGCTTGCGCTGCCGGAATGCTGTTGACAACATAGTACTCGGTGGTGTATGTAGATACATACTCTGTAGTGAAGGTAGTACAGTTTTGGCAATTGGCCTGGGCCAAGAGGGCAAGCAACACAACCGACTTGAACATTTTGGCTATGATTATTTATTCATTGGTATCGCCGGAGTTATATAGTACATGGGGCCGTGCCCAATTAAGGCACTCGCCTAAAAAACGTGGCCGATAATAATTACTCGCGCCTTGTATTTGTTCGTTCTTTGGCTCGTCCTATTGCATGTTGATCTTTTCCAGATGCGCAACTTATTTTGCCGTTCTCCTAAATGGTAATTGCCTAATCGTCTCATTTGATACTATCTCATGCGCACATATAGTTTAATTAGATTTCTAGTTAATAGATTTGTAGCTTAATTTATAGAATTGTTTAATTCATAGATTTCTATAGTTTTTATACATTTTTCAATAGTTTTTTCTATAATTCTCTTCGTTTCAGTTCTCTACAATTCTCTTCTTTTCATTCTCTACAATTCCCTCAGTTTTCTACTTCCTTGTCAGCTACAGTCTTTTCATTTCTCATTTATTGACTATTGATCATTTATTGAGTAAGACCAATCACACCACAGGCAGGTCTACCACCAGCGTGGCCAGTAGTCTTGGAGTCTTCGTAACCACCCTTACCGTAGTCGTCAGTTCCTTCGTGCACAACAACAGTTCTACCAAGAATAGAGTTGGCACCAATCAATTTAACCAAAGAGTCTTGCTTGGAACCCTTGGCCAATCCATTGGAGTCGGTGGAGATGTTACCCAAGTCACCAACGTGTCTGACTTCGTCTTCTGGGGAACCGTGTTCCTTGGAAAATGGGTTGAAGTGAGGTCCAGCAGAAGTACAACCGTTGGTGTTGTCACCAAAGGTGTGGATGTGGAATCCTCTTAAAGCATTGGCATCGTTACCGGAGATTTCCCACGAAATGGTGGTTGGGTCCGATTCGGATTCTTGTGAAAAGTTTACGATACCGGAGACTTTGGAGTCTCCTCTTAAGACAGCGACTACCTGTTAGTACTCAATTGAACCGTAGAACATGCTATCTTCCATATAGACTCGATTTTACTTACCAGCTTTGACCATTTTTGATTGATTGATTTGATCTGATTATTCAGGGGAATGGCTTGCTTATAAGCAATTTGTTGCTAGGATGTTGCAGCACCGGCATAACTCACGTGAAGCGGCCCCCAGGAGGGGTTCAGCGAATTAGCGGGCCTATGTGGGTGACGCCGCTGGGCCGGGTAACAAATGTCTATTGCGATTTACCGTAGATGACTAATTGCTGCAGCCGTTGCCACGGTAGCTTGTCAGGTGGACTTGTCCATGTGGAGTTTATCGAGCTTGTAGAAACATTTGGATGTTTCGCTATGGATCGAACGTAGCTAACATTATACGTACAAAGTTTACTTACGGATATGCCTTATATATATACTACATGAGCAAATTAAAAACCACCGGGGTAAAAAAAATAACTCTACCCTGTAGGTAGTGAGGCTCGCCAGAACCACAATGAGGGGTGACCCACAAAACCATTCAAACTGCGTAGTGTGCAGCAATCGATTGGCCGCTGCATAGAAGTGTGGTTGGAGGTGGATCTGGTCCTTCCCTCAGAACATCCTAGAAACATCTTAGCACTCATATGGAAACATCCAACAAGCCCCAACTCTACAGGTGGAGATCGCCGTCACGTGACGGGCCCGCCACCAACCGCAACTAGGCACGTATCTATTCACTATAACGCACTATAACAGAGCTCTAGACGCAGCGTCGTACAATTGCTTGGCCCTTGTCCGAACTTGCTCTAAATCGTCATTGATATCAACGTAGATCCTCTTGTTGGCCAAAAATTGATACAATTGCACTCGTGTCCACCCGTCCACTGGGTGACTCTTTGGCTCGGTCCTCTTTTTGTCCTTGACCTTTTTGGGTGGTTTTGGTGGCACTTCAGGCACATTGCCCACCGAGTACATCACATACGCGGTGGCCGCAACCACAAACGCAGTATAGATAAAGAACCCTTTTCTCTTGATCTTGTTGAGCACCCTATCTATAGCAGTGAAGTACTTCATATTGATCTAGTAAACACCTTATGGTACCTGGGGGGGTTCAAAGGCTGGTCGGTGCTCTTTGGTGTGGCTTTACGTAAGCAGCCTGGGCCCGGTGCGGCTACTGATGCGCCCCTTGAAAGTCACCACAACACAGTGGCAAAAACTTGCTGCCAGCATAAAAGGGACCAAAAATCCGACCCCCCATACCAAATTAGATGCTAAGCAGAAAGTACGTTATCCTAATTATCGCTACTATTTTGCTGGTTACACTTATCTATAAATCCCCATTACTTCGTCGCACCTACACTAACACCGCCATGTCTGACCTCAAATCGTACATTGTGACCTTCAAGGACTCTGCTTCCCCTGCTGATATCTCAGCCTTGCAAACCAAAATCAAGGAATGGGGCGGTGATGTCACCTCTGAATTCAGCTTGATCAAGGGTTTTGCTGCCAAGTTGCCATCCACCCACACCAACTCTGTTTCTGGAAACGAACATGTTTTGGCTGTTGAGGAAGACAAGGAGGTCAAGATCCAAAACTAAGTCGCACAACATATCCATTAGTGGCGCAATTGATCAATCAGTCAATTGAACAAAGATTTCATTCGCACAAGACTTCGCACAAGACTTCGCACAAGACTTGCACTTTGAATCCGATGCTGGTCATACGTTTATAGCTACGTCATAGAATATACTAGACTAAACTTTAAATCATACTTCTCAATCGTTAAATCGACTCTATCTATTTCGTTTATCACTTTGGCCTAAAATAATCAGCCTATTTTTAAATCGAGCCACTACATCAGTCTTGATAATTGGGCTTTACTGCTTCTGTGTATATTACACTGTTCGTGCAATGTCCTCTCTGCCTCTCAGTGCCTCCTTATCGGTCCATTTCTCACAACCATCCGAATGCGGAAACCTAATGAATTGTTCGGTACACTTCCCCGGATTTTCCCCTAAACCCCCGTGTAGCCCCATAACTTCAGGGTGGTATTTTAACAAGTTGCTACTCAATTGAAGGAGTATTGGACATTTTCTAAAATACTAACTTTGATATGTCTTCGGAATATGATAGGTACAATCACCAGCCCAACTTCAAGCCGGTACAACATCTCTTCGAAAACAGATTGCGCCAGTTTACTGACACTGGAGGACAGTACCATGACTTGAACTTGCCCAAGTTTTATGACCACGAACGTATTGAAATTGGGGACTTGAAATCATGGAGAGTTCCTGACAAAGACGGCAAAACCCAAAGACCTTTGTTTAAAGACATTGACTTTGATAGTATTGAGTGGGACAATATTGGTTTGGGGTACAACTTCGGGCCTTCATGGAAGACTTTCTGGGTGAAGTTCCATGTGGATATTCCCGAGAAATGGTTACAAAATAAGGACACCTGGGTTGAATTGGACTGGGACTCTTCTTCCGAAGCTCTTATCTACAATGCCGATGGCTTGCCGTTACAAGCATTCACTGGAGGCGGCGAGAGAACGCTTTATAAGTTCCCCAAGGAGTACTTAAAGACAGGAAAACAAAAGTTCTATATAGAGGTGGCATGTAACGGGATGTTTGGCAATGGAGCTGACGGGTTTCCTGATCCCAACCGGTACTTTCGGTTGAACAGGGCCCATTTGGTGTTGCCCAACTTGGATGCCCGCCGGCTTTTCTGGGACTTCTGGATCTTGGGCGACGCTGCCAGAGAGCTACCAAATAATACTTGGCAAAAGCACCAGGCTCGGGACATTTGTAACCAGATCATGGATGTTTTCGATCCACAAGACGTTGGTCTGGTCAAAAAAGGCCGAGAATTGGCAAGGAAGTTATTGGGTGACAAGATCGATTCCGATGAGGTTTTCGACGAATATGCAAACGTGAAACAAAAAAGAGTCGATGTGTTTGCTATTGGTAACTGTCATATTGATACAGCTTGGGAGTGGCCTTTTGCAGAGACTAAAAGAAAAATTGTCAGGTCTTGGACTACCCAGATAAAGCTAGCTGAACAGTATCCTGAATATGTGTTTGTGGCCTCACAGATGCAGCAGTTCAAGTGGTTGAAGGAGTACCATCCGGAAATATACTCCAAGGTCAAGGAAAAGTTCACCACCAACCAGTTTATTCCAGTCGGAGGATCTTGGGTCGAAAACGATACCAACTTGCCTAATGGAGAGTCGTTGATAAGACAGTTTTTGCTAGGCCAGAGGTTTCAGTATAACGAGTTTGGGTTCTATTCCAACATTTTCTGGTTGCCCGACACTTTTGGGTACTCGTCGCAGATTCCCCAGATCTGCCAATTGGTAGGAATATCCAGGTTTCTAACCCAAAAGTTGTCCTGGAACAACATCAACAACTTCCCATTATCGACATTTAATTGGAAGTCTATTGACGGGTCTCAGGTCTTGGTTCACATGCCTCCTGCCAACACTTATACTGCCGCAGCCCATTTTGGTGATGTAGTCAGATCCAGTCAGCAGCACAAGAACCCTGAAGATGTGCCTGCTGGCTTATTGTTGTATGGTCATGGAGACGGTGGAGGAGGACCTTCGGAGGAAATGCTTGAAAAGTTGCGTAGGTGTAGAGGTTTGGCCAACACCACCAGTGCCATTCCTTCCGTACAATTGAATGCTACTGTGGACGACTTCTACGAGCATATATTAGACAATTCCAACCAAGGTGCTGACTTGCCTACGTGGGTAGGCGAAATCTACCTCGAATTCCACAGAGGTACTTATACTACTCAGGCGCAGACTAAAAAGTTGGTTAGATACGGCGAAGTCAAGTTGCACGATTTGGAGTTTCTTGCTACTTTAATTTCGACCACTGATGAAAACTACAAGTACCCTGCTAAGGAGATCCATGCTTTGTGGGAAGACTTGTGTTTGTGCCAGTTCCATGATGTTCTTCCTGGAAGTTGTATTGGAATGGTGTATTACGATGAAGTCTTGCCTATGTTGAGTAAAAACTTGAAGGAAACTAACAAGTTAATTGACGAAGCTTTGGATTATTTGAAGGGTCAGAAGGACAAGAAAGACTCTACTCTGGCACATCAGTGGGCCTTTTTGAATACACTTCCATGGGCCAGAAACGAGGTTGTGAGAGTGAAGAAGAATAAGGAGGCTGCATTGTATCGGTCTTTGAAGGATAAAAAGACCTTGAGCGTAGCTGCAAAATCCAATTGTGTAGAAGAAAAGGAGAAAGAAAAGGAGAAAGAAACGGAAGGAGAAAAGGAAGGAGAAACGGAAGGAGAAAAGGAAAAAGAAGAGGCAGAAGATTTGTTGGTGTTGGTTACGGCAGATGCGGGATCTACTAAAATCAACAATATTGACTCTATTGTTCACCCTGCTTCCGTTGTTGAAACAGATTCCGGCTTCACTTTGACCAATAACCTTCTTGAAGCCACCATTTCTAAAACAGGTATCATTACTTCCTTGTACGACCATGCCAACAAAAGAGAAATCGTTAGCACCAAAGGCACTAAGCAAACAGGAGGAAAAGTCGTAGGTGGTAACCAGTACATCTTGTTCGACGACGAGCCGTTGAGTTTCCCTGCGTGGGATACCGAATTGTACTCGTTGAACAAATTCAAGTTCCTTGAGGGCGGAAAAGCCACCATTTTATCGAGCAATTCGGTGGAATCTTCGGTTCTTGTCAAGCACGAGATCTCCGATAAATCATCCATCGAAACCGTGATTTCTCTCCAAGGTTTGACTGGGTCCGGGGTGGTTCAGAATAACTACGTAAAGTTCAAGACCCACGTCAGATGGCACGAAACCTACAAGTTCTTGAAAGTCCAGTTCCCCACCACCATTCACTCGGCGCAGCAAGCCAACTACGAAACCCAGTTTGGTATTACCCAAAGACCCACTCATTTCAACACCAGCTGGGACGTGGCCCGGTTTGAAGTGGCCCATCACAAGTTCATGGACTTGAGTGAAAGCAATTATGGTGTTTCTGTGTTGAACAATTCCAAATACGGAGGTGCTATTCATGGTAATTTGATCAGATTATCGTTGTTGAGAAGTGCCAAGGCGCCTGACGACAGAGCCGATATGGGCGATCATTACTTTGAGTATGCCTTGTATCCTCATGGGGGACCTTTGGGACCAGATACGGTTAAATTGGGCCACAATTTCAACTATAAATTAGACAAGTACATTTCGGATCCTTCCAAGGCGTTGACCCGATTGCTTGGCGCCATCAAATTAGAGGCTCCACCTCGTTCTGGATTGGTTCTTTCCCATATCAAAAGAGGTGAAAACGACGCAGATGTCAATCAATTGGAAGTTTTCGCAGCCAAGCCGCACGAAAAAACCATTGTTTTGAGAGTCTACGAATCTTTGGGAGGTGTGAGCAGTGGAACGTTGAAGTTTGACTCCAACGTTTTGGGTGTCAGCAAAGTGGTCAAGACCAATGCTTTGGAAGACGAGAAGGATGCTAGTTTCGGCCAAGAGTTGTCCATAAAGAATGGTGAGGTTGACATCACGTTGAACGCTTTTGAAATTGCAACCTTTAAAGTTTACTTGAAGTAACAAGAGTGGCAAGAATATGAAAAAGGTAGAAATCGTATGAGTTTACTTGTAAACAATCGCAAGTGTATAGCTTTGATAGCCTAGTATATGTTTTAAAATATTTCAAACTGTGCGTAATTATTCTGCCAAAAAGTGCGAAAAATGTGCCGAAATAGTCCTCAAGAATAAACAGCAAGTCAAAAGTGAAAATAGGAGAAGAAATTACGACCGAATTTGGTTTTGGGTTGCTCTGAAAACGCATCGCACTGGATTGGGTTCTTACTGCTTGCTGTAAATGGGCTTTGTAATGTATTCTGAAAATGGATTGTAATTGGCATTCATGGGCTCAATTACTAGCTCAACCAGGTAATCAAAACAAACTGATTAGATGAAAATTGCCATTGCCTTGCTCAGCCACCTATGTTTATATTTGTATGCTGCACTCGAATTGGGCATTTCGCGACTGCGTGGGCCGACGCGAATGAGTGAAAAAATTTCAACCGTCGTCAAAAATAAAAAGAAATAAGGGTACAAAGGTCAAAGGTTAGCTTGGGGCACCTTCTTATTGTATGTACGGACTATTTTGTTGCGTGATGGCAATAAGCGGAACGTGAAGAGAATAGGCATTTGCGACATAAACATACCAAACTCACTTCGATGCCTAGCACGGACGACGTAATTACTCTATTCGTCGGGACCGACAATCTTGCTGCTGCGCAGCTTGCAAAGTAAGGTACTAAAGCCGTCCAGCGTCAGGTGCAGGAAAAAAAAATTACATGGAACTGGCCGAATTACACCTGGCCCAGGCTTTGCTCGCTACATTTGGATCCCCGACCAACTACGACCAACGTACTACGTCTTTCGGAAATGGTAAACAAATTAAGTAGTAGAGACGCAAGATTGAGTCAGAGACAAAAAAAAAAAGAACCGTGAGCGGATCTCAAAGGGATAATCGCCACGATCATGTGGATACGGTTATGAGGGCCATCTAAAATAGAACAATTAATAATTGTCTCGTTCTCGTTGTACTATGACCTAGGGAATGCAAAAAGAGGTGCGGTTGCCCCGGTCAACCCCGGCTCCCTGTTTCTACAGCCTTCTCTCACCTAGCCTGCGACGCTTGTTAGCAACCAACCCCTGTAGCCGTAGGCTAACCGTAGGCTTCTGAAATTGCAACATCGCTGTTGATTTAAAAAATATTCTACCAGTGTATTTTCGCCTCCAAACTGGGTAAACTTGTCTCACGTTCTCAGTGGTTTGTGTAAGTGTATCGCTAGACACAACCATTCTTCTCCCATCCGTCCCCACACTCTCCACCCAGTGTTTATTTGGATTGAACAACAATCAACTTTATTGTTGGAGTGCGATTGTATTCAAGCATCTGAAATCAGGGGAACCGATTAGAAGCTTAAGTGAAAATCAAAATTCTAAGCACCGGCTCTGCTTTTTGACCAGACAACCAGATGTAACCTAAATCCTTACTACCACTAAGTCACGAGAAGTGCTACCACCAGCGCGGGTTCCCCCAAATTCGTCCCTACTAAAACCTCTTCAAAACCAGTGCATGGTTAGGCGCCTTACTCATATGCATGGTTTGTGGTCAGGAAAAGGAGCTGTTGCAGGAATACTGCATAATGCGAGCAACTTCATGTCAGACTGCTACCAAGAGCGAAAAAAAGATAAACACACTATTATTAGAATGGGCAAACTGCATTGAATGGAATCTTCTACGAACGACGAAAAAAAAGTATATAAAGGGTGGGACTTCTTTCTGTAAAGCACACTTTTTCTCAGTAATTTAATCTACACTCGCTTACCACACTAATACAATGAAGTTCTCCTCCGCCGTCTTATTAGCTGCTTCTGCTAGCTCCGTCATGTCTGCTGCTTTGTACAGCAACGCTACCGTCACTGACATTGCTACCACCGTTGTCACCATCACCTCTTGTTCCGACAACAAGTGTACTGAAGTTCCAAAGACCACTGGTTTGACCACTGTCACTGAAGAATCTACCATCTACACCACCTACTGCCCACTTTCTTCTGAAGAAACCCCAGCTCCAGCCCCAACTTCTGCTGCTCCAGAATCCAAGGCTCCAGCTCCAGCCCCAACCTTCGAGGCTACAACTATTGCTCCAGAATCTAAGGCCCCAGCCCCAACTTCTGCTGCTCCATCCTCCAAGGCCCCAGCTCCAGCCCCATCCTCCAAGGCTCCAGCTCCAGCTCCATCTTCTGTTGCTGCTGTCTCTTCTTTCAACGCTGCTGGTTCCGTCGGTGTCTCTGCTGCTGTCGGTATCATGGGTGCTTTGGCTTTCTTCTACTAAACAGTTTAAGTTTGCTACAAACGCGATCCGCACGGTTGCGTAGGTGTCAAAAACTTCTGTTGATTATTTGACTTCATGATATCCATTCTTCATAAAAAACCTCTCGGTTTCATTTTAATTTTCTACATAAAATAAACACCGCTTGATTGGTTTGATTTTTATATTAGTTCTTTTTTGTATACTTTTACAGTTTCGGGCATAGTAATAGTTAATTTTCCACTATTAATCCACTTGTAGCAATATTGTAATGCTTGTTGTGCAATCTGTTGGAGATTCGTTTAAGCCTCGATCGTGTGATTTCTTTTCGCGGCGTCGCGCACAAGCCTTGCAGGTAAGGTTTACGTGTCTTAGATCTAGACCTCCACATAACCCCTGCAACCCCCTTCGAAAGGTACGTTCGTTTCCTGCTTTAATGGATATTATATTACAGAATTACTTTGAATCCTCCTTTAATGTGCATTATATTACAGAATTACTTTAAATAATTTCGTCGTCGCCAAGAGAGAGATTCTGCCAAGCGTCGCTAAAATCTATCTCGAGATCATTAGACACTTCATCTTGCATATGGACGTATTCTTCTTGGCCAACGGTGTCGGTGTCAAGTTGGTTTAAAAGAAACTCCAACTCTTCTTGGTATTTGTAGGCATTCAATTCGGTAATACCATACGCTTTGACGTTGGTGATCCCCACTGGAGACCCCTTGGGGCCGCGTATCTCGATGTAGATGTCTCGAGTATTGATACGAAGGTTGACCAAACTGACGGGGATCTTAATATGGGTCAACTTGGACTTGGCTCTGACTTGGTTGATTTTGACAAACTTACTCAAGTATTTGTTGGAACTGCCACTGTCGTCATTACCCAAATGATACTTTGATATATATTCTTTTAATTGGGTCGACTGTTGTAAATTTTTAGGCTTGATGTATAATGAAATCACCAGCGGGGGGTTGATTTTTTCGCTATTGATTTTGTTGTTGATAATTACGTCAGTCAAAATGACAGAATTGAACAACCGGATTCCAATCGAGCAATGGTGCGACTGGCACATCCAGCCATCGTCATTGTCAAGAATGGCATTATTCGCATTGAATTTCCACTCTTGAGGTTTTTGCACCAGAAGCCCGCTGCTAGTGCCTACTCCACGAAGGTAATCGTTCCACCCGAGAAACAACCGACGCAACACCGATTTTTTGGACCCTTCCATGGACAAACGGGTCAAAAACCCAAGAATCCGCGCTCCTAGTGTATAGTCGGCATAGTTGACCTTGATAGAACCTTTGGCAAATACCTCAAGCAAACTGCTGAGCACAATTCCACTGGTGGCCTGGCCAAAAGACGTCCCGTTTACCTGGCTTAGATCAAGTCTATCTACCAAAGCATTGACGCGCGAAAATACAAACTGGTTATTTTCACTCAACTTTTGTTTCAAGATCGCCTCTAGTCTTTCTTTGGTGAGATATTTAAGCTGCGGGGACGTCGAAGTTGACGACCCCAATTTCTCTTCAATGTACGAGTCAAGCGAATCTTTATTTTGGGCCAAAAATTGCGACCAAGAACCGCCCGCCAAAGTGCCATTGCGATAGTTCTCTAAAAAGGTGTACAAGTACTTGTGGAACTCTGGAATAAAATGGATCTTTTTGTTCTTGATGTAGACCGGAATATGCTGCGGCAACTCAGAAATCAATTGGCTCAAGATCTGCGACTTGAGTGACTCAACCGTGCTCTCAAGATTCGCAAACTGTTGGAGCTTTTGATCTATACCCCTGAGCTTGTCTTCATCCACACCCGAAGCATTAGCACGAAGACTGGTGAACTCGGAGACCAAATCGGCAAATTGGTGGTTCGCACCCACTATACTATTTTCTATTTTGCCGAATCTGTCTGAGATAGTTTCGAACCGTAAGTTTATGCTCTTACTAAGAGACTCTTGGCTTGTTTCGAGAAAGTCCTGTCTCTTTGAGATATCATTTGTGATTTCGTTCAATTTTGCGATTTTGGAATCAATGCCGGTGCCAAAGCTTGGATTGTGAGGAAGCGAGTCCCTGGAAGTTACATACAACAACGTGAATATTACCCCTAATGCTAAAGGAATCAACACTAGCAGGAACAAAAGATCATTTTTTTGGCTCTTTCGAGGGTTTTGTTGCTTGCTAGTACTAGTTTGGTGATTGGCGGGGGACTCTTGGGTGGTTTGGTGAAAAGCGTGTTCTGGCTCGTCGCTCTCGCGGTGAAAAGACTCTTTCGCGTTTTTGCTCAATTCGTGAAAATAACTGTCTTTTCGCGTTTCGTTCTTTTCGTGGGAAGATTCTTTTGGCTGGTCATTTTTTCCCTCGTGGTGAGGTTCTTTGATATTGTTATTTTGTTGATACCAGTGATCTGTCCAGAAACCTTCTTCATCGTCCAGCTCATGATAGGTTGACCCATCTGAAGGAACATAGCTATCATCATCACTTTCGTAATCACTTAATCTTCCTTGCTTATATAGGTCAAACAACTGGTTCATGTTGTCGGAAACCACGTCGTCGATGGTGTTGTCTTCCACCACCTCCAATATACGGGACTCTATATCTACGTTTCTGTCACGCAGCCGAAGTGGTTGTGATGGACCCACATGACGATGGATGTGGATCGAAGCTTCGTCGTCTGTTTCTCCATGTATCAATGGAAGCCGAGGAAACCCTACCATTGTGTGGGATTGAGTTTTATTTGGTCGAGTAATTTGTTTGACGCGTGAAATGCGAATAAAAAAATGAATAGTTGAGAAAATGCGAATAAAGTAGTTGAAGAAAATGCTGCGAAAAATGCTGCGAAAAGAGTTGATCATGAGAGTGTTTGAATAGAGTGTACTGAAACATACTCCATACACAATTCTCAACTTACTGTCACTCTAACATGTACACTAGCACCTGATAACATGTACACTAGCACCTGATAACATGTACACTCTAGTACACTCAATATGTAAACTAGCACCTGATAACATTTACACTAGTACACTCTAACATGTAAACTAGCAACTGATAACATGTACACTCTAGTACACTCTAACATGTACACACTAACACCTGCGCTATAACATGCGCACTCAAACACATGTTACATCCATACTCCAACATCTGCACTCTAACATCTAGCACTCTAACATCCGCACTCCATACCATCACTCGTGCTTCAAAAAAAAAAAGCTTTGCACTCCAGAACATCCAGAACATCCAGAACATCCAGAACATCCAGGACATCCTGATCTTCTCTATTTAGTGCTCGATGAATCGATGAGTCTTTGTAGTCTTTGTTTATGAGTCTTTGTAATTATTGGTTTTCTTTGCGCGGTGCGAGTGGGAGTAGAAATCACGAAAGGGTGTATCAAGTAAACTATGCTACAATAACAATAGAGTCAGAGTATGCTTGGTGGAACTACATCACGTTGCTAGCAATCTTGTATTTACATCATAACGTGTTCGCGAGGGATGAACTCAAGTTAATTCAGCTCATCAAACCGTAGTCACTAAATAGGGGTTTGTCTTACTTTATAGATTAATGAATATTCATGTATTCCTTAGGATGTTTTTTAAATTTTACTTAAAACTGTTTTTGCGGAGGTTTTTTCGGTATAATCCAAACCGTCTTCGTTTGCCAAGTACTCGATGTGTCCGTTCTTGACGACCGCAGCATACCGGGCAGTTCTGACCCCAAACCCTTCGGAAGACAAGTCGTTGACGTAGTTGTCGCCCAACAGCTTGGAAATCTTGGCCAATGGATCGGAAGCAAACACAACGTAGTTTTCTTCGTCCTTGTAGCCTATGGCCTTGGCCCACGCAGATAACACAAAAGGATCATTGGCTGTCAACACAATGATTCTGGAAACGCCTTTGGCCTTGAAATCTTTCAAGTGTTTGATGAAGTCGGGAACGTGCTCTTCAGTACATGTAGGAGTGAATGCACCTACTGCCGAAATGACCACCACCGTTCCATTGGAAAATACTTTGGAAAGGTCTAATGGAACGGGGTTGGCGCACGAAGTCAACTCTTCGTTGGCTTTGGTGTATGGCACGTATTTAGGTTGAATTGATGTAGGGAATTGAGTCATGACAAGTGTTTTATAACAAAGTATTTATTAGACTATATATCAGGTATGAATCCATCGCCCTTTTATACCTGGGAACCTTATGTATAGGGGATTGCTTGCTCGCAAACACGATGATGTTGGCATTTTTTTTTCGCAACCATGCGGTGCAGCCACTAAAGTTATTCCGACTTGGGTTTGTGGTGCGGGGCCACCGCAATAGTCAAGATCCCTCCTACGATGCTGCCAATATATGCGCCACTCAACAACGTGATTGGCCATTGTTGCCAAGGTCTGTCCCAGTCTAGAGGGATCGGAAGCACCCCAATCCACGTTCCAATTAGGGCCATGAAACTGGAGCTCAATACGGGGTTACTAAATATAGTGCGATACACTTTTTCCACGTAGAAAATACTGGTGAAGGCCTCGAAATCAATCTTGAATAATACAAGTAATGGGTGAAATGTGATGACAGAGAGGTGGAGGGCCAATAAATAGGTTTCGGCTAGGTGGTCGGCCAATGGCGCGCCAAAAAGCAACAATGCTATAAACACTGGCAAGCTGAGAATGGCTGATATAAACAACGAGCTTCCCACCAAGAGGGGTTCGTTGTGGTGTTTTTTCGCGACACTACTGAGGAGGAATACGCTATTAACAACCTGCACTGGAACCAACGCCAAAAAACCCGCGACCAATCCCCCGCTGACATTGCTTGTAAGCCCACTCTTGAACATGGCGTACAACACAACACCGTGGAGGTACGGCACCGCGGCCCATGGCCGGCGCAACGTGGGGATTTTTGATTTTTGCTTGGGTCCTAACTTGAGACGTTCTTCGCCCGCCTCGGGACTGCTGTGCTTCGACTCGTTGTGAAACGACACGCTCTTGGCCCCTGTTCTCTTTGGCATTTTCCACAGCGTAGTTGTTGATGCGTCGTTTCGAATTGATAAAGGATCGGGTCACGTGCACAGTTCCAAACTGTCGCTACTGCATAAACTAGTAAAAAACTTGGCTCTCGAATATCAGTACTCAAGCACTTTTAAGCACTCTTATGTATCCCACACCATTCTCTTTCTAACGGTATCACTTACTATCTTCCAAAAAGTTGTTACCTCTATCTTGGTCTTATACTGTTGCAAAAAACTTTGCTCTTATTCAGCACTCAAGCACTCTTAAGCCAAAATTATTTAGTGAAGTCTCGGGCTTATGACCAGACTTCCTTCTTCTTGTAGAAGTTGAGCTATGAACAATCAAGTGTAATACACAAAAGCCAGAGCTTACCTAGTTAGATGTATTGGTGATTAGTATACTATAGTTGAGGGGAAATCTACATTGAAGGTTAGTATACTTTGCTACACCTATTTTGATGATTCTTTGAAAATATTTTGGGTGCAAAATTTGGATTCGCAAAAACTACTTGACAAACTTATTTTACACTAAACAAACTAAAACTCCAGGGCTATCAGTGTATAGGCAAAGCAGATGATTCAAGTATTATTTGAAATTAATGTAGGACAAACCTACATATTTTTTTATTGTATTATTTTATATTAAAATGGGGTTGACAAGCTCTGTACTTCAGCTTTACCTGAGTTTCTATAAATTGAGGCGTCGAAGCTGGGTGTAGGTTTATACACGGTGATCAGTGTTGAAACACAAACATCCTAGACTATATAATCACGTAGGCTACCAAGAAGAATTGCATAGCAGTGCATAGCAAGTGCTTTCCCTTATTTTTCACTTTGATTATAAGTTTCTGAGAATATTCTCAAGCTCTAGGATATCTTTCCAGATTTCCGTGTAGTCGCCCTTCGAACTGACCTTACCTGCCAACTGTCTCTTTCTATCCTCATTAAGTTTTGCCCAGCCCTTGATCACATCATAGTCCAAGATAGGCTTGGAGTTGATATCGTTGACGGTCAAGTTCAACCCTCCGAACCGGTTCAATCGAGGATTCAACCCACAGAAATGGTACTCTTTGTCAATCAACTGCTGCTGTATAATGTACATTCTTCTGTAGGTGGCTTCATTGACGGGGAATACATTTATGAATGAACCATCTATAGTGGATCCGATTGTCTGGAAATCGCCCGTGAGCTGGATATGCTTGCGGTGCTTGTCATAATCATAACTCTCGTCGAACTTTGGCAAGCTTTTCATGCAGGTGATGGACGAATTGACCGAAATCGACGCCTTGTTAAGCAACCTCTGTCCATTCAAGCTCGAGGGGTCTTCAGGATCATACTGCACCAAGTGAAGCACGTTATTGTTGTCTGCTATAACGATAAAGATATCATCATCTTTTACAATGAAATCTGCACAGTTGACGTCGAGAGATTGCAAGTCTTTGCCCAACATGATCATTCTGAAAGGCTCAGCATCGAACCCAACGAGCCATACGCTTTTAAGTGAGTCTCCCAAGATGAGCAAGTTGCCGAAACTCTTGCTTTCCGTGACGTATACAGACGTGTCCAAGAAGGCCACGGGAACTACCCCGTCGTCTTGCAAGTCTCTTACAATGACCTTCTGGCCCTGGGCCACCAAAAAACGCCCGCTGAGCTCACATATAGATGTAACGGCACCTCTGGTGTCTTCTTTAAACACTTCTTTGAACTTGTGGTTGGTTTCAGGACGCCCGGGCTCGGGAATAATATCGATGATTTCCAAGATCAAAAACGACCCGTTGGAACTCAAATCCTCCATACGATACTTACCGATCCCAATGACAATGTACTCCTTTTTGTTTTTGAATTTTTTGACAGAAGAACCTACATCTAGGACCATGGACTTGAGAGTCATGCCGATCTCGTTATCGTTGAGATCCACAGAGTCAATCACACTCCAGTTAATGGGCGAGATCAACTTAATAGACCCTTTATACGAAAGTGCCCCGGGCTTATTCTTGTCTATACCTACAATTGGATTACCTTCTTCATCAAGAGCGTTGTAAGGAATGGTTGAAAATGTGGAAACAACATAGGTATTACTGGTTTCATGGTAAGTTATGGACTTCACCAGCTCGCCTATCTTGATATGCTTTACAGGCCAGGTATTCTCGTAGTTGAAGTCGGGAGAAATGGTTCCTATTCTGGCGTTCTTGTCGTTATCAAGGAAAATAAGTCCGTTGGTCACCTTGGAATCCACATAGGGTGCCGCAGAAACAATAGCCATTTTGGTAAACTTGAAAATACGAGGAATAGAATGGCTGGTCTTGATGATTACGTACGGGGTCACTCCGGTAACAAATATGGCAGTGTACCCATTCAAATTGGTAAAGTACACCAATCTTCTTTCGATAATGGTACCTATGGGATACGCATTATCGGGAGCACCGGTAATACTCAAGTCTTTTTCCTTTACAAACTGGTAATTTTCTCCGTCATCAAACAACTTATACACCAAGATTTCTCCTCCAATGGTCAAGATCGTCAAGTACTCATCGGAGCTATTTTCGTCTCCCAACTGGTTGAGAATCACTTGCTTGATGAAAGGATCGGGGTACGTGGTGCTAGGCTCAAAGAACCCAAGCGTGAGGTGGTCGGTGAATTTTTCAACGTCATTAAGCTGGTAACATCTCTGGTTATGGAACCGATTAAACGCCACAATACGATTATCACCAGTGACAAGAATAAACGTTTTAGAGGGTGCTGGAGAGGCCGAAGCTTGTGGTACTTCTGATTTTGTCATAGACCCGTGCTTTCTCTTGGTACCTCTATTTATGATCAAATTCACATCCTTCAGCACTTTCAGCAATAAAACACTGTTGGTGATGTACCCAGAAGTAATGATCGTGTCGTTCAAAATCTTTGGGATCTCTAGCTTGGTATATGTCTCATTATAGGTATTGATCAAAAAGATCATCACATCACCGCTCGACAAGAACAACATCAAAAACTCGTCTTTCAACGTACTGTTGATGACTTCATCGTTTTTGATCTCATCACTAAGAGACAACGACGATTTGAACACGTTGTTGTAGAGCTGGATTTTCTTAGGCGTGATTTGCAAGATATACTTGCCGTTGTTCATCTCGTGCATAGCAATAGTAGACTCGTTGTTGATGAAATCCTTGGAGCTTAACCTTGCAAACGACTTGTCCAACTGGAAAATCTCCGACTTGGAATTGACATCGTCTGACGTGATAAGGAACTTTTTATTTATCGTCCACATACGGTTAATCTGCGAGAAACTGAGCGAAGAGTTGATTACTGGCTGAATACTGGGCGTGATGATGTTAAGCTTGCCATGATCGTGCGTTCCTCCATTTGATATGATCGACACTTCCTGGTAGTTGGGATTAAGAAGATTCGACTTGTATTTTTCAGTGGTGTAGTATCCAAGAGTAAAGTTGGAAATGGGCCCGTTATTGATAAGTTCGTCGTGCAAAACGTACTCTATAGGCGAGTTTTTGATAGTCACCTTCTTGGTTTCTCCACCTTCTTCTTCTTCTTCTTCTTCATTATACAAATCTTCATCATCCTCATCCTCATCCACCTCTTGTTCGTTTTCCTTCTTCTTCTTCTCCTCTTCCTTTTCTTGCTGGTATTTTAATTGTACCAACAGACTATTACAATTTGCATTTCCCACAAAAACAAGGTTGTTGTCTAGAGTACATATATCGCTGACATACCCCACATTGACATCTTTATAAAGCGATTTATCAATAGGCTCAAGCACAAATCCCTTGATCGATTTTCCGTCAACCTCAAAATTAAGGTAGAAAAAGTCACCTTCTTCAAGTATCAAGAGTAGACGATGGTCATGGGGAATCTGTAGCACCGTACTGCCTTCTAACTTCAAGTTAAGCCCGGTCTGGTCAGTATAGTTCTTGGAGGAAGCGGTGATGGAAGACGTAAATTGGTTGACGGCAATTCTTCTAACAATCCCTCCGTTATCTATATGGATCAACTCGTTACACCCGACCAACAAACACCCGTTTAAAGGTGCCTGAAGTGGTATAATCCTATCGATGTCGTACGGTAAATTCTCCACCTTCAAGACCAGCACAGTCGACTTAGACATAAGATCAAGGGTAAGTACCGAAAACTGGATGTTATCCTTGACTTTGGGCAAGAGTCCTGCCCAAGTATGGGCCTTTTGTGACAACACAGCCAACGTAGGCTCTCTATAATTGTGCATAAACTGGAGATCGACGATGTTTCCAAACGAAGGATCAAGTGTTTGTGCGTCTATAAGGAAACTAGAGTCGAAAATCTGGTCAGAGACTCTGACATTTTTCACCTTCTTTTCGTCCATTTCCACATCGTCATCATCGTCATCTTCGTCGTCATCAACGACTTCAAACGGCAAGAACGTCAAGAGATTCTTGAACCGAACACAGCTTACAGAGTTGTAGGTGGGTTCTAGGACCAATTGAGTGCGTGCGAGCTTTTCGTAGGTGGAATTCTGGATCAAGTTCTCGTAAAAGTGGAGCGAAACCGTCGATATCGTGTGTCTGAAGTGGTCCCATTTGATGATGGAGAACTTGGCGTACTTGGTAGCGACCATGACGTAGTCAAGCAGGGGATTTTCTATAGTCCTGATAGGCTTCAAATCGGTGATAAGACCGTGTAATTTGAACTGTTCCACCAATTTCAACCGATAATTGGGCTTGCCTGGTTTAGACAGTTTCAAAGTTATGACCTCGAAGATCTGGAGCAATGTGGCTTTTCCTACCACCAAATGCTTGGTGGTGGGAGATATGAAATTACATCCTATGCAGTGGCTGACCTTTGTAGGCTCAATGAACTCATGATAGGCGTCCATAATAGCTCTGTAGCCCTCTTATTACCAGTATATAAGTGTTTGGGTGCTTTGAATTTTCAAACCGCATTTTTCAGGTGCAGGTTAAGAGAGGTTTTTTGTGCAAGAGCTTAGCGCGAGGGGAACCAGAGACGGGTTTTGGTACGAAGTCTCGACAACTTGGATTAATGAGAGGATGATGGATGATTTTATTAGCGTAATCGACTTTTGGGCCCATGTTTAGTAGGCAAGGTCTAGTTCAGAGGTAGAAAAACCCCTGGTGGTGTGGCTATATCGACTTTGTCTCTGTTTGTGCCAGTACCCTCGTCGTTGAAGGGAAAATTGATTTGTGATAAAAAAAGCGTCCGGAAAACCCTTACAGTTGTGGATTTGTGAATAGTCTAAAAATTTGGAAGATAAAAGAGTAAGAGGGTGTGGGTTGGGTAGAACAAGAGGCCATGAGCATTATTTGTATGGGGAGTTTTGTGGTCAGGCTCACGGGGAAAGAGATATAAAAAAAATTACCCACATTAGAAACTGTATACATGATACAAGATCATTCACTGGGTGATCATGGAATAGTACGGGCTGAGAAAGTGTTTGATACTTTCCATGTTTACGTATATTTATTAAACCAGTTACACATTTTATATTTATGTTTACCAGACTGATCAAACGTGTGGGACGAGCGCTACAATTTAGTGTATTAGGTGGTAGAATGTTGCGATTTTTCTTTACTACATTCTAAGGTTATTAAAATTGTGCGATTAACTAATATACAGAGATCATAAACATGTGGGACTTTGCGAAAAGCATTGCTTGTCTATATTAACATGAATAATAAGGACGCAGCCAATGCGAAAATACCTGTAGTTAAGGTGGATGCGCCGTTGTAAGAGGAAATAACGGGTACCAGACTAGGTTCTGCGGTGGTAGTGTGGTGCACGAGGGTGGAGGCAGGGGCCTCAGTCACAATGTTATTAGTTATGACATCGATGGTGCTAATGGTATCTTGAGTCGAGGTCTTTTTAGCTGGGGTAGTGGTGGTAGTTGGGGTAGTGGTAGGAGCGGTAGTAGGAGCGGTGGTAGGGGTAGTAGTAGGTGCCACAGAAGTTTCAGGCACCTTGGACTCCTCGGAGAAAGGACAGTAGGTAGTGTAGATGGTGTCGTTTTCTGTAACCGTGGTCAAACCAGTGGTCTTTGGAACTTCAGTACACTTGTTGTCGGAGCACGAAGTGACAGTGATGACAGTCTTGTGTACTTCAGTAGAGGTCTCAATCAGTTCTGAGGTTGAAGGAGTTGTGGTTGAAGATTCAGCGGAGGAAGCAGCTGGTGCTGGTTTTACAGGAGTGGCAGAAGATTCAGGAGTGGCAGAAGATTCAGGAGTGGCAGAAGATTCAGGAGTGGCAGAAGATTCAGGAGTGGCAGAAGATTCAGGAGCAACTGAAGATAATGGACAGTAGGTGACGTAAGAGGTGTGGTCATTGGTGACGGTGGTGAGACCGGTGGTGACTTCAGAAGTAGCACACTTGTGGTCTGAGCACGAGGTGATAGTGACCACAGTAGTACCTATCTCTGTAGCCGTGAGGTCCTTGGTGATGTAGCCAGTAACTACGGACGAAGGAGCGACGGTAGGATAAGGAGCAGATGCGCTGGAGGTGACATCGTTAGAGGGAGCAACGACACCAGGTGAAGGCAAAGAAGCGGATGAACCAACTACAGATGCGGAAGATACACCAGATGAAGGCACAGCAGAAGTAGCCTTGGAACCAGACGAAACAGGAACGTCGGTGGTCAAGACGGTCAAAACTCCATCGACAGTAGTAGTGAAGGTGGTCTGACTGTAAGCTTGTGTAGTGACAAAACATGAGCCACCACTGCAGATAGTGGTGGTGACGTCAGTTTCGGAGTCATCAGTAGCAGTGGCAGTATCGTAAATGGTCAGTCTTTGTTTCTTTGAGGTGGAAGAGCCCGTAGAGGCAGGTGCAACAGCACCTGGGCCTGGCAATTTACTGGTGGAGTTGGAGTAGACAAATGACGAAGGTGCCAATTGGAGTTGGGATGAAGCGGGTATGGATGATGCATCTGAAGCTGGATCAGCCGAGGCAGCCAAGGCTGCAGAAGATAAGGCCAATAATGATATTATTCCGTGCATCGCAAGTGTACTGGTTTATTGAAGAGTGCTGAATTGAAAACCTTATGGGGTTCTACGACTTATATAGCGAGGCAGAGCCAGAGGATGTTAGAGCAATGAAGCCTCGTACGAGGCGGATCTATTGTTAGCATGGCGATGTGCTGGTGCTCACGCATCATTTGGAAAGAAACCAGCCCCTGTCAATTGTACGATGTGCTGTCTACAACCGCAGCAGTGTGGTCATCGCAGCCACTACCATGCTGGCGGAGGCTGCAAATTGGGAGATGCTGCTGGCACCGTCGCCCAAATAGGAAATTGCAGGTTGGGCCGTGCGATGTGCAGGTTGGCGCCATCAAAGGTTTTTTTATCTTTTCCATCACCAATTTGGTAGTATAGCCAGTAGTGCCCAAGACCCCGCGGTGTGGATAAGGTTAGGAGCTGATTAGGTTAAGGTTGAATAGATGTATGTGCGTATAATCTTATTTTTGACGTATTTTGTATTGTTGAAAGTCAAGGCTACAAGCTTCGATGCTCATCTCGCCTACATCGATGATTCCAACATACAACAATGCCTCGAACAAGCAGAGTATTCGTTGTTGTACTTTAGCTCAGAGACATGCCAGTACTGCCAGGCGTTCAACCCCACCTTCGAGTACATAAGCATACTATACAATAATCTCACGTCGCCCAGCACCAAACCCTTTCAAGTATTGAAGACCGACGGGAAACGTAACGAGCGGCTCAGCCAGCTATTCCGAGTAAACCAGTTCCCGTCGCTCTACATGTTGAATTACAACACCAAGGAAATTATTAATTATCAGTATCGCCAGCGAGACCTCGACAGTATCGTCGAGTTCATCGCCGAGCACGTGCCGCACGTCTCGCCCAACTTTGCCAACTATAAGTCTCCATTGACCTTTGCAGATGATACATTGTTGGACAAATTGAACCGTAGAGAAGAGGATTACTTGGTGGTATTTGTAGCTCAGTACCTTGGCGAATGGTCCGCCTATAAGTATCCGAACCACTATTACCAGAGGCTCGCATCTGAATACAATGACGTACGGTTTGTTCTTGTGGATGTAAATGAAGAAGCAGCTGGTGATGTGATTGCACACTATCAAATCAGCAATTTTCCGTCAATGATTTATTTGAGCAAGCAAGGAATCAAGACTTTACGAACCGATTCTCAGAACCATCTATTTAACGATAAGTTGGGTGAGAGCGACATAAGAGAGTTTCTTGTGAATAGAGATAGCCACGAGAACCCAGACCTCTGGGGTGTTTGGCATCAAGATATACACCTGTTGTATCGGTATTTGGAGGAAAATATCGAGCGGGGTGGCCACCAGCAGGTGCTTGGCCAAGGATTTAACTTTGTACAGAGCGAAGAAAGGGTGGGGGAGCACAACGACGATGAGGAGTACGAGCTATTGTTGGAGCATATAGAGTTGTAGACTAATAAAACTTATTATTAAAATAATAGAGGGTAAAAATAGAGGTACGAGCTATTGTTGGAGCATATAGAGTTGTAGATCAAACTCATTATAAAAATAATAGCGATGGGTAAAAATAGAGGAGCACGAGCTATTGTTGGAGCATATAGAGTTGTAGATCAAACTCATTATAATAATAGAGATGTAGATGGTTGGCTGAGCGATGGGTGAAAATAGATTTTTTGCACCCAATGCGAATGGCTGGTTGGCTACGAAGTACATGAATGTGGATCAGGTGTACGAAATGTGCAATATGGTACATCCCCATGACTACATACGAAGCGTTTGTATCTCGGTAGGTCAGCGAAGAAGGTGTATGTACCACCTAACGGGCCATGTACCACCTAACGGGCCATGTACCACCTAACGCGGTTCGTAGCCCTGTCGCGCACAGATGGCTGGCTTCAAGAGAGCAGTCTTGGCCCGAAAGGGATATGCAACTAACAAAAGGTGAACATCCTTGCAGTATCATTGCAATGATGCCCGCATGCCAAAAATAGAACAGAAGAAAAGAACATCTGCTAAGAACATCTGCCAAGAACATCTGCCAGTATGATATCTCCCATTTTCTGTTTGACGTATTTTGGTGATTCAAGGGAGCGCGCACGTGACTTCTCGGTCGACGTGTCTCGATCTCAAAACACATCTTCAATTGACAGTACCTAGGCATAGAGTAAGTGAGAATGAACATTTTCAGTGTTTTGGGGGACCTTTCCCACTTGGCAAGTGTATTCATACTCTTGTATGCCATTGAAAAGAACCAATCCATCACCGGTATTTCATTAAAGACCCAGACCTTGTACGTGTTGGTGTTTGTCACCAGATACCTCAATTTGTTCACCCGGTACTATTCGCTCTACAATTCGGTGCTAAAGATCTTTTTCATTGGTTCGTCCATATATACAGTCTACTTGATGGTTGTCAAGTACAAAAGATCCATTAAGGCAGACATCGATACGTTCCCCATCAAGTACTTGGTAGGTGGCTCGGCCATACTCTCGTTGATTTTCACCCACAAGTATTCATTTATGGAGGTCACATGGTCGTTTTCCCAGTGGTTGGAAGTGGTTGCCATTATTCCGCAATTGTTTATATTGCAGAGAACCGGGGAAGCTGAGAACATCACCACCCACTACATATTTGCATTGGGATTATATAGAGCCTTGTACATTCCAAACTGGATCTGGAGATACTTTGTGGAGGGTCATTTGGATTACATAACGGTGTTGGCCGGGATTGCCCAAACGGTTGTGTACTCGGACTTTTTCTACATCTACTATACCAAGGTGATGAAGGGCAAGAAGTTCGAGTTGCCTGTTTAATACAAAAGAAATAAATAAATAAATACAATTTATCAATTCATTAATTATTTCAACTTCTCCACATCTAATCTGCAGATTTGACTAGTGATTCTGTTAATCTGTATTTATTCGTAACTTGTACTACTTCCTAACTTTGTAACTACTATCTTAATCTCTAGATGTCAATCTCTAGATGTTAATCTCTAGATGTCAATCTCTAGATGTTAATCTCTAGATGTCAATCTCTAGATGTTAATCTCTAGATGTTAATCTCTAGATGTCAATCTCTAGATGTTAATCTCTAGATGTTAATCTCTAGATGTTAATCTCTGAATCTTAATCTACTTCGTAGATTAATCTTTCTAGATTAATCTTTCTAGATTAATCTCTCTTCAATGGATAGTACTCTGTCCTAACCCCCTCCTTGGTCACAATCAATATTTCCAATCCATCACCAACCTGAATGTGTCTTTCGGTGGCAGACGAAAACGCATCTTTGACCAACTCCAATACCTCATCCAACGACAAGTACCTCAATTCCTTCTTTTTGGTACCGTCACTGCCGGGCTGGTACTGGTTCTTGAAGTTAACCTGGTTGTCCAAAAACGGCATGATCAAACTGGCAGCAGCTCCACCAGCTCTACACTGTTCTCTTTCATACGATCCCACAGGATCGTAACTATATACCGCACCTTTTCCTTCATCATCCAATCCTGCAATTAATGTGCTCACATAGTAGGGGAAAAATCTTTTTCCATATAACAAATGCTGAATATACCTGGCAGCACTTTTGATACTAAGCTTCTTGCCGCCATTGTCAAACTTGTACCACTTCAACTGGTTTCTGAATCTATCTATAAGCGCAGCCCCGTCCGCGGCAAACCCGTTGGCGGTCATCACTATATCGTCACCCACATTGAAAACTTTGGGTTCAAACCTGGTGTTGATCGAGTACCCATTCACTTGTCTGGTATCGCCTGCCAATACGGCAAAGTCTTCGCCGGCAATTCCCAACACCGTACCACCGTTGTCGGAGTACGGGTTGAATCTATGTTCAATTGGTACCGTGTGTACTTCGGCAGAGTATTCTGAGGCCACTGTGCTGTTCATATCTACTCTCTAGTTTAGTATACTCTCTAGTTAGTGCACTTTGTCTTGCCACTGGCTTATGTGTTGGAGCGCGCACGACACACGTCCTGCACATAGCCGGGGCCTCTTGTCCCGAGTTTAAGGTCTATATTTGTACTCTATTTCTCTATATACATTAGTTTTGCTTGATTCTCGATATGTAGGCCTTGGAAATCACGTTCCACGATCTCATGTACTTTTCCAAACACTGCGTCGTGCAGTGGTCTTCCTGGGCCGTGAAGGTGCTGGATGGCTGCGCGACACACTTTTGAAAACAGTTTTCGGTGATTTTGTTGACGAGCTCTGTGGCGTTGGCGATGGCCAATTCCTGGCTGATTTGGTCCTGGATTTCTTGCTTGACCTGCTGCGACTTGGAGGGCGCGGCACCGGCAGTGGAGCTTGTAGAAGAGCCGAATAATGCCATGGTGAATGCTAGGGTGTTTGTGAAATTTTATCGTGGAACATGAAATTTTATTTCACATTCGATCTCCCAATGCCGCGCACGTGACACGCATCCGTGGGTTTCCGATACGATACGATAAGCAACATGGCGTGTTTGGTAGAGGCAAAGTATTAAACCAGGGTTTTTTTTTGGGGTCAATGAGTTCTGTGAGTTCTGAAAGCAGTGAATCTTCCAAAGATGCACATTTGTTTGTCCTTATCCACGGACTTTGGGGCGGACCCAACCATATGAACACGATCGAGCGCAATCTCCTTAAGCTTCTTCCGAGTAAATCTCCAGAAAAGATTGTGACATTGAAACCGTCGAGCTTCAGGTTCTGGAAAACGTACGATGGTCTCAAGATCAATTCCCAGAAAGTGATCTCGGAGATCTTTTACGAAATAGAGACGTTGAAGAGCAATAACCTCAAAGTCACTAAAATTAGCATTGTGGGCTATTCGTTAGGAGGGTTGATTTCGCGGTATATCATTGGGTTGTTGAACACCATTGGATTTTTTGATGCGGTGCAACCTGTATTTTTCACCACTTTCGCCACGCCCCATGTAGGAATCGAGTTCTTTGGCAAAAACACGTTTGATGCGGTCAGAAACTCGGTGGGGGGCTACTTGTTTGGGAAATCCGGGCGCGAGCTCTTCTTGGGTGATTCTGACGTTGCGTTGAGAGAAATGGCCGACCCGTCCAAGCCGTTTCACCAGGGATTGGCCAAGTTCCAGAAGCTTGTGTTGCTTGCCAATATCCGAAACGACCGGTCGGTTTCGTTTTTCACGTCTTATATCACCGAATACTCGCCCTTTGATAAGTGGGACACCGTCAAAATCAACTATTTGCCCGATTTGCCCTTGGCAAAAATAAGTAAAGTGCAGGTCAAGCCGCATTATGTCGACTTGACCACGTCGGAATTCTTGACCAAGGAAGAAGTCAAGACATTCAAGGGCAATGTCCAGGACCAGACGTCGTATCTTCGGACCAATCCGTTTCTCCGGGTCTTGGTAGTGGTAGGAATCGTGGTGTTCTTCCTTCCTATCTGGATTCCTTTTGTTCTTACTACTAGTATTGTTGTATCGATCTACAGCCATCTCAAGATCAGGCTTGTTAGTTTTCCCGATACGCCAGCCCACTGGAAGCGGCTCCAAAACTCGATATATACCGGACACCAGCCTGTGGATGCAGACGATCTTAAAGAAGGCCAGAACCAAAGAGACCAGAGAAGGCAATTGGAAACGCACGAGTCGTTTAAAGGCGATACCTCGCACATCACCAAAAATGCCATTGACAACTTTATGTATGTAGACGATAGAATCCGGGGCCGGTCGCGGCCTGAGGAAGACGAGGTTCATAATGATGAGGACGGCGACGAAAACTCGTCGATGCTCACCAAAACCACCAGCAATATTGTCATTGACGTCGATGCCAACGATAGCCAGATCAAAAACTACTTGGAAATCCTCACCATCAAGGACGCTTCCAAAATCCCGTTGTTCCAAGACAAGGTCAAGTTGGACATTGACAAGGACAAACGGTTTATCATAGACAATTTGAACAAGTTAGATTGGGTCAAGGTACCTGTTTATTTGGACTGCTGGAATGCACATGATACTATAGTCAGCAGAAGAACCCCTAAGAATGCAAAGGGAACTGCGGTGATTGGATTATGGTGCTCGATTCTTCGCAATCATTTAGACGAACAAACTACATAAGATATGAATTATAGATTAATAAGATATACAAGAACAAGAACAATTCTCAACAATGAGAATACTTATATATACAATTATCTAGTATAATCTTTATTGCTTGCGAGTAGTGTATAATTAAAGTCAAATAAGTACAAATAAAGTACAAGTAAAAGACAAATAAAGTACAACTAAAGTATACACAATCAAGTCTGTATACCTCTAAACCTCCTTTCTTCTTACCCTTCGCTTGTAGTCCAGTCCAACTGCGCATCCCTCGCGGCCCGAATTTCACCAGTCGCGGCAGAGTAGCAATGATGAAATCACAATACCACCATCGTTTCTAAACATCCATTCGTAGGACCAAACCAAAGTTCTTAGCATCTATGTTTAGATTGAACCCTCTAGGTGCTGCGCGAGCCTCGGCCAGGCTATCAGCACGCCTCCATCCCACCACTCATATGGTGAGAAGGGCAGGGGCTCGCTCAAATATCACCCCCCAGTGGGTTGGACTCACCATGGGAATAGGGGCATCTGGAACGCTAGGCTACTACTTATATCAAAACTCGGTTATATATAACGAAGTCCATGCCATTGATACCACCGTGCACGAGTTGGAGCCGGCCAAAGACTCGGAAACCTTTGAAAACGGACTCTACCTAGCTTCTCAGAGAGAGGAGCAACACCAGTTTGATGAGTACCGGAATGCAAGACTTACCAAAGGCAATTATTTATTTCGAGTCTACTTCTACTTAAAGTTCCATTTCGAGGATTATGTCATTGACCCCTTGGTCACGGCGGCCCGGCTCGTCGAGCTCTCGTGTATGTTCATTCCTGTATTGTTGGCATCACCAATATGTTGGTTTGGCACCAAACACCACAAATCGGGCGAAACGTCTCGTGCGGGGGCGATTCTCTGGTTCAGGTACTTGAGGTGGACGGCCGAAATCGCGGGTGCTTCGTTCATCAAATTGGGCCAGTGGGCTGCTTCGAGGACGGATATCTTCCCCAAGGAGATGTGTGAGGAATTGGGCCGATTGCACTCCAACGCAAAGGCCCATTCTCTCAAGGATACCCAGAAAATCATCCAGGAGAGTTTCGAAGGGTTGCCATTTGACGAGATCTTTGACGAGTTCAATGAAAAGCCTTTGGGTGTAGGTGCCATTGCCCAGGTGTATGTAGCCAAGCTTTCTCAAAAGGCGATTGAGCAGGTCAAAAACGACGAGCAGAGGGCCCACAAGAGGGAAGAAGCCAAGAAAAGCCTGCAGTTTCTAGACAATATCTTGGTCACAGAACATGGCGATACTCTTACCAACAACCAGTATGTGGCCATCAAGGTATTGCACCCTCGAGTCGAAGTGAAAATCAACCGAGACCTCAAGATCATGCGGTTCTTTGCCAATTTCATCAACATCATTCCCACCATGGAATGGTTGAGTTTGCCTGATGAAGTGGAGCAGTTTTCGATTCTCATGAGACTTCAGTTGGATTTGAGAATCGAGGGTCTCAACTTGGCCAAGTTCCGTGACAACTTCAAGAGCAGACTCGATATCCATTTCCCCCGCCCGTACTTGAACTTCACCACGCGTAACGTATTGGTGGAAGAGTGTCTTCATGCTATACCCATGAGTAAACTTCTCTCACTCAAAGACAACTTCGGCAAGAACTTGTCCAAAGAAGTCAGTGACAAAGGCTTGGATGCGTTTCTCAAGATGTTGATTCTCGACAACTTTGTCCACGCCGATTTACACCCAGGGAATCTTATGGTGAGATTCTACAAGAACGAGTTGTATCCGCATGAAAAGGAGTATAAAATCGTCAAGTCTAGTAACGAGCAGGAAACCAACAGAATCACCAACGAGTTGCTCAAGCTTGGTGACGACAACGAGGCGTTTTGTGCCAGATTGGCCTCGTTGTACCAAGAAGGATACCACGCTGAAGTGTGTTTCCTTGACGTAGGGTTGATCACCGAACTCAACCACGAAGACAGGATCAATTTTATCGATTTGTTCAAGGCTTTGAGCGAGTTTGACGGGTACAAGGCCGGCGAGTTGATGATCGAGCGGTCCAGAACACCTGAAACCGCCATCAACAAAGAGATCTTTGCATTGAAAGTAGAAAAGTTGGTCGATAGAGTCAAGCAAAGAACCTTTGCCTTGGGCAATATCAGTATTGGCGACTTACTAGACCAGGTCTTGGGCATGGTCAGAACACACCATGTTCGTATGGAAGGAGACTTTATCACGGTGATTGTAGCCATTTTATTGTTGGAAGGAATTGGAAGACGACTTGATCCTGATTTGGATCTCTTTGCAAGGTTTGTATACGCAATTATGTGGGGCTTTCCCACCGAGAACGAGTTTTTCATCACCTAAGGTAATGAAACACAACTCCAACGTTCGAATCTAAATAACATACTAACAACAGTTCATTACCGGTATTGAGACAACTAGGGGTTCTGAAAGAGGGAAGAGAGATGTTGAAGAACGAAAACTCTCTTAGTATGATGAAGGTGTGGTTGACCCTTGAGGTGCGTCAATTCATCAATGCTTCCATTCAAGACGTAAGTACTTTAGGGGATTATTTTTTTCACAAGAATACTAACATGTAGATCCATTCGTTGGTCAAGGCCGATATGTTGAGTCCTAATATCTAGGCCAACAACCAAAAACATTCTAGTACTATTATGGAAACGTGAACATGATCGAGTTGATCATTCCAATCGAAGTTGATCTTCGGTAAAATCAAGTATATAAACCCAATGAGTATTAGTATAGTTGTAGAGAAGGACATGATTAGATTCATGAGAGAGTTGTCGAAGATTGGCCTATTAATCTGGCACAACCAGAGGCTGAGTAGAGATTGGCCTACTTAATCTGGCACAACCAAAGGCTGAGTAGAGTGATCTTCGACTATGAAGCCCCTCTTCACGCTTTAAGATCGGATCTTGGGCTATAATTAGAGGCTCAGTCTCACGGTGGCTGCACTAAATTGGGTGCCCTGTGATCAGATGCGTTTACCGGAGACTAAAAAATCCTAAATTTAGATCCCGTATATTTAGTCAAAGGATTCTCGCTCTTCACCAGAGCACAGGTCCAGCTTTACCATTATATTGTATGCTTATTCTTTTATTCCAGAGCGTAAGATCAAGAATTTGCTGAAAATCCTCCATGTAATACAGACAGTAATAAAATAAATCCGTAATGCAATTGAAAAGCCCTGCAACCATGTAGAATGGTGTACATTGATAATTATCGGAGACGAGTACAGCCTTACCTGAATGAAAAATAGCCAGACCAAAGTCAGCTCGCCGTGAAACTACAGACGTATAGAGTCATATATATATATATATATATATAGCCATTGAGCCTGGTGCTAGTCTCCTGGTCTAGTCTCCTGGTCTATTCTCCTGGCCTATTCTCCTGGTCTAGTCTTCTAGACTCCTGGTGGTCTCCTTCTAGTCAGGTGCTATACTCTCTTGACACAATCTCCGTGATGCCATCCTGTATGTAAGAAACCGTTAGCACGCTAACGAACGGCGAGGTGCTTCTACGTAAGCTTGCTACAACACAAATAGATTAGACAAGGTATTACCTATTGCATGGTGTAAAGACGGAATCTAGTGTGCCATCCATAATTTCATAGCATGTCTGCTTTTGACACCATTGTGAACAGAGAGGGTGAAACGACTGGTAACCACGAACAACATGGACACCACACAATCCCCGAAAAGATGCCCTCGTATAACATACCCACTTCAGGTACATCTTCACCACCCAAAGATGACATCGAGTCCAATGATCATCGCTTTATAGAGAACAACAAGCTTGGCTGGCACCATGGAGTGGAAATACCCTACACCATGTTCAAGTACTATAAAATCAGCAACAACACCGGAAATAAGACCGGAGAAGACGATTTCAAGCAATTGTACACCTCTCGAGTGGTTATAGAGCCTGTAAGAACGTCTTTGGCCAGCTCTGAGTCCGAAGAGAAGCCTCCTCCGTATGATAAAACAAGAGACGTCGACCCCAATGTTAATAGGAACGACGTGACGTCCAGTGTATTTGCAGGCCATTCTAATATCCCCAACGTATCGTTGAACATGCCTTCGTACTCAAAAACCCACGCCAATATCGACTCTCTTCCCAACCTATGCTACCAGAACCACTTCGATATGAACGAACTTACGTTTTATTTCGGGGGCTTGACCATCTCCAAAAATTGTTCATTGAAACATCTTAACATTCCACCGGATGTGCCGTTGAATAAAATTTCCGTGTACTTTCCGTGCCAGGTCCCGCCGTTTGTAAGCAAGGATATATTGATAAACCCGTTTATGAAACAGAACAACGAGTTCTATATGTTCAATTCTTTGAGGGGTTCTTTGACGTATATGGATATTAAAACGTCTCAGGATTATCCGGGCCATATCAATTCGCTTATCGGCACCAAAATATCCGACACACACATTTTCTTTTACGGAGGGTTTATGATCAATACCTTATCTGTAGAATACAAGCCTATTATCGACAGGTGGATTATAACCAAAGAATTGGTGTTGAATAAAGACGGGTATGTTCTCGATACCATGACATATAAGTTCACCAAGATAGAACTCAAAGCCAAGGATAGTTATGTCCATGAAGGAAGATTGGGCGCTGCTATCGTATCAAGTGTCTATGGCAATAATTATGTTCATGAGCAAATAGCAAGAGCCCCGCTGCCTACAAACTCAGCATACGTCCCATCTAGTCCGGACCATCCAGTATCAAAGCACCCAAGCCCAGCTGATACCTTTAGGCTCCCAGACTCCAACCTCAACCATGCGTCGATTTCTTCTGTCACCACCAAGTATAGCAGCTCTTCAAGCTTAGACGAAAGTATGAAGGAGTTTTCCGGATCTACTTTGAATCCAACAACTTCAAACTCCACCCACTCAACAAGACCCGAAACTAACCACTCAAAGCCAGAAACTCCAACCTCTAGTCAATCAAATCATTCAAAACCCAATGTATCTAGCTCTGAAGTTAACCTGAAGAGCAAGAAGTACAAGTCGATATTTACTTCAGGGGAGTCTGAAGAGGTTCCCAAGGGATCCAAAATGAGTAACGTACTTTCTAAATCATCTCGATTGTTTCATAGAAACCATCAGCGACAACCCAGTGGAGGCTCCTTGCCCCAGGCTCAACAGCCCCATTCTATGAAGAACACATACTACAAGCAGGTAAAACAGCACCGGTCAAATTCTCAGCATAGTACTAGCGACAGTAGACCCGTGCTGCCTGTGCAGCATTCGATTCTTCCTAAACCAAAGCCAGAACCCCCAAAGAGATCATCTAGAGAAGAATCGCCAAAAGCAGAGGAACACCATAAATTCGAAATAATACAGGAGCTGCCAATCCAAACCAAGCCAGAACCGTTTTATCCACACCATCATAATGAAGGAATACCTGATGATCTTAAGTTTAGGTCTACTACTCCAGTTTCGCAAGTTGACAACTCCAAAGACAGAGACGAAATGAAGCCTTTGGGCGATAAACTTCGGTCGCTATTCCACGAATCGATATTTGCCAGTGGTTCCAACGGAGTCACCATATTTGTATTTGGAGGCTTTAAAAGTGTTGTAGAAGACGGTATTAAAAGGTTTGTGCCGTCCAACGATTTCTTAAGAATAGACTTGGCATGTAGTCAGAACTACAGCACTCTCAACTTCCATCCTGAAGCATTGGTTTTGGATCTTGCAGATATATACCAGAACCTAGCTGGAGATTCAACCATGTGGCCGTCTCCAAGAGGATACTTTGCCCATTCTTTGGTGAGTTATAGAGAAGATAAAGAGAGCTGTAATTATGACTTGTTTCTGAAATCAGACTCGGACTCTGAAGTCTTGAGAGCAGCTTCTCCTTCGAGTATAGCGTCCGAAACCAGTTCTTTTCACACCCTGCAGTATGGTGCTGAGATGAAAAGCATGGCGTCAAACCCCGGGTCTTTTTTCAAGGAAAAGGCCTTGTTAATACAAGGTGGGTGTAGCGACGAGGGAACGTCATATAGTGAGTTGTACTTGTTTTTGTTTGATACTGGGAAATGGCAATGCTTGCCTACTTATTGCTACGACTACTTTGAGCGGCCCAAAATGCCGTACGAAGACGAAGATAGGTCCAAATTGACCAAGGAAAACGAAGTGAAGAATGCCAAAATCGTAGAGGCAGAGTTACGGGCTTGTCACCACACTGCTTTATTCCATGAAGATGATGGAAGAGAGTATTTAATATTCATGGGAGGATTTAGAAACGACTTTCTACGCCACCACGACAAAGTCCCATATACTAGTGACAAGTTCGATGTGTCGAGGCTCACCAACTTTGCATTTGTCATGAACAATAGTCACATATCACGGCTTCCGGTGCTTAATCTCCAGACCCAAACGTGGAGTTTCGTACGCTACTATTACGACTGCGAGCATGTCATGACAGACAAGTACGTCGACCGAGTCAACTATAGTCCGATCTGGATAAATGCTCGTGTCAACAACTTTGGGTGCAGTGTTTCGCTAAACGGAAAGAGTATTATAGTTTTCCACGGCCTCGCTATGGTGTGTCCGGAAAACAGTGAAGATCGGGAGAAAATGGAGCAACAAATACCTAAAAATCTTACTCTCTGGGGTGCTCATGTCCATTACAAGTTCCCAAATTTATAGAAATAAAGCGGTAACCCAGCTAAATTAAGCCATAAAATGGCAAAACCAGAATTAATACAGAAAATACTGACTAAGCCATCTCAGGTAAGTGCTTGGAGGATGAATAATTCTGCTTATCTCTGCTTGCTAGAGTACCCGATGGTATTTCGCACCAACTCACTGATCCACTACTCTATCACCTGGCACACACTATTCAGGAGGTGTCAAAACTTCAAGTAAACTACATAATACACACTTGGTGCTAATAACCCTTTAATGTCTCTGTACTTTTTATCTGTAAACTTCATAGTTTGTGATTGTTGGACAGTTGGCACTCGAGGTAAAATCACCTTCAATTTATCTACTAGTCGTCAAACACTTTTATCTGCCCCACTACATGATTTTCGCAGCCATATTGTATTATACTCTATGGATAATGGGTATAATTAATACATATACATTCTCTACTCTCTATATGCTCTCTCTATATACATTCTATACATTCTATACTCTCTATACTCTCTATACTCTCTCTACTCTCTCTACTCTCTCTACTTTCTCCATATGAACTATCCTAGCTTCATTTGTCACTTTACTATTTTTCTTACGTAAGCTCTGACTAAGCGTTCAAAATTTTCAGCAAGATAAAACTTAAAAATGGCCACCCCAGAATATCCAAATACAATTATACAATGTTCGGATTAGGTGGATCAGCTCCTCAAGTTTCTTCTCAACAAAAGTTGACTGCTGCTGAAGCAGAGTTAGACATGGTCACTGGTATGTTCAACCAATTAGTTTCCCAATGCCACACCAAATGTATCAACAAGAACTACAGCGAGTCCGACGTCACCAAGCAAGAAGCTTTATGTTTGGACAGATGTGTTTCCAAGTACTTTGAAACCAACATCCAGGTTGGTGAAAACATGCAGAAGCTCGGCCAATCAGGTGCATTCATGGGTAGACAGTAAATAAGTCATGATAATCAAACTCTGTATATAACTAGAAATAAACCATATTTACAATTAACAACCTAGCAGACAACCTAGCAGAAAACATAAGCATTGGATACATTATTACACGCTCTGCATACGCTTATTTTTGGCGCTTCTCGCAGTATTTTTTGTCACCTTTGTATTTGTATTATCTATTTACACTATAAGAAGCCAAACGCTCTGCCGACTCTCAATTTTATACCCTCCCAGCTATTGATCTTTGGTCTCACGTCCAAATAAAAAGACGCTGCCTGCGATTGTCCCGAACTGCTTCCGCCGTAGAAATCAATCACGTATTCCACCTCGGTACCACACCTGTTGACGATCCAGTCATGTCTGTCGAAAGGTTTCAGGTACCCCAAAAAAGTGGAGTTGAACCACGCACGAGGGGTGAGTTTCTTCAGGTCTCCTTTGAAACTGGTGAGGGTGATGCCCCCACACTGTTTCATGGCATGTTCGTAGTATGCGCTTTCCCAGTTGAGAATATGCCTCCATGCACGTTCGTTGACTGCATTGTGGATGGGAACGATCGTTTTCATGTCCTGGGCCTGCGGGTTCCAGCTCTTTCTGTGCATGGCATCGAAAAACTGCTTTTGCGATGGATACACCCAGTTGGAGTTGGCCGAAGTACGGGGAATGGACGAGATCTCACGTTCTACAGAAAGCCCCACTTTTGGATCGTACGTACTAGGTGGTGCAGCGTCCAAAGTATCGGAACTACACCCTGGATCTGCTTTGACTTCGATGCTTTCTGGTACACTCACAGTGCTAACTGAGATCTTACTAAGCCAGTCTTCGCGGGCGGTATGATCCACAGGACACGATTGGGGAGTCACTTCTGGTTTGGCATTGGCCTTGTCTAGCCATGCTTGTCTGGTATTGTGGTCCACAGGACACTTTGGTTGTTCTTCTGCTGCCATTAGTGATCACAACTTTGCTGATGCAGCAGGCTTTCTATAGGTCAAAAGCGGTCACGTGATACAAAATAGCCCCAAAAGAAATCGCAGACATTATTTGCACCCAAGGTGTCAGAATGGAACAAAAAGTATGGATTGAGTGAGTCCGCTGTCTAGAAAGCGAGATTAGATGAGACACATAGTATCTATTAAGGGAAATGTAATTATTTTGTAATTATTTGGTAAATATCGCTCTTCTTTCGCCCCGCGCTAATGACCAGCAGCATTAGAAAGCTTGTCAATTGAATTATTTCATAAACATCACAAGAGACATCAGCGTATATTTGGGAAAGAAGCGTTGCGTACTTTTGGGTTAATTCGGGATAATAGAGTGCTAGGATGTTAGAGCAGATTACCACTCAAGAATATACACACCGAGGTAGAATCACGTGCTCGACCGGATATCCCACATGAGAGCTCGAGGAACTTGTGTAGAATACCAAAATTTTGGGTGTGGGACCATAAAAGTGCTAGGAGGTTTAGCTCCTAGCTGTGTTGAAGGATGTGAGACGTTTTACGCACTGAAATCGGGCCAGAGAAACCGATATCAGAGGGCCCATATCTACTGACCCAGGTGACCGGAACTCGCAAAAGCACGTGAACAACCGGATGTACCATTACACTCAGAATGATAACTATAGTATTATACATGGTCTTACACAGCTACCCCTTCTACTCAAGTTCTCATTACTCTAATTGATACACTAATATTCTATTGAGGGTATTTTTCTGGTGATTGTTTTTGCACCCATTCTTTGATTTTAAGCTCACTTCTCCACTTAGACTACTTCTGTTCAGTTGAACTAATTTACTTCCTACACTTGTTTGATCTAAGAAAGATACTTTTACATTATTAGTCTACTGACTTAAGTATGAAAATGAACCATACCAACAGCATCGGTTGTCGCCAGTGCTATTAGTATATCTTCTTCTTCTCATCCAAAGACAACTCACCCGCTCCCGCATTCACAATAATCAACAAGCCCCCCACAATCGACAAGGTCTGAAAAAACTCATACTTCAAGAAGTCCCTGTTGGAGTCGTGAGCTGCAAACTGCCAGAAAGTGTTTACAAACACATTATAAGTAAAAAGCAACACGGTCAAGACAAAAGCAGCAAACTTGGTCTTATAACCTACAATGATGGAACCACAAGAAATGAACCCAATCAAGATAATAAATAATCTGGTGAAGGACCACGAAGCAGAGAATACAAAGCCTAGGAACAAAAACACCAACAACAACCTGCCGGCCAACAAAAAGTACTTTTTGTTGTCTTTGTTGTCCAACATGGGCAAGCCCGGCATGTTCAAGCTTCTCTTGTCTCTGACCAAGGTGTCGGAAAACGCCAACACCAAGCCGCCTACCACCGACAAGTTACGTAAGATGAACTGGCCATCGAAAATGAGCCCGTACGCCAAGCCCTGGAAGAACACCACGCCTACCAAGGTGGTGGTGGCGATCATGGGCTGTTTCCTCAAGACCAAGAACGTGGACGCCGTCAACATGGTGACCACGTTGACAAACAAAAACGTGACGGTCAACCACCGCCAGATGTGTCTGTAGACGTTCAAGTAGTAGACCTGTTCCAGCCATTGGGAGATGATTCTGAGGGAGTCTTCATAGAACGTGGCCACGATAAATGCACGGCCAATTGCTGGCACATAAGGTTTGAGTGGTTTGGAATAAGTATCGATGAGATCCTCTACTTTTCTGGACACATCTTCAAACTGGTCCACCGGCGACTTGGACGACGAAACAGGCCCGAGGTTGGTGGGAGGAGGCACGCCATTGCCGTTTCCAAACTGGTTAAATCGGTTGCCGCGATAACTCATAAAGCAGACCTTAAAGTGTACAACACAAACTTTGTAAAAGACTTTAAAAACGAAGTGTCTTCGTCTTCGGTTGGCTTTTATAAAGTGATCCCCATAAATGACACGCAACGCCAGAGAAGTCGTGCGGGGTCAGATTGCCGGTTTGGCATGCGCTAGAGCAGTCATGTGACCGGGGGCCCTAACGAACTGAAACGTTGGCGACGTTCAAGGTTAAGCTAGCTAGGCAAGCATGAGTTTCTTGAGACGAGACAAATCGCGTAGCAACTTGAGGACGTCATTTGGGTTCACTGCTGCGCAGTCCAATTCTAGTCCGGTTTCTGGGACGGTTTCTGGACTGGAAACTTCAGAGCCCGACGCTGCCGTTCATTCGCACAGTGCTAGTGGAGCTGTTTCTCCAGGCACAAAACACCCTGGGCTAGTAAAAAGGGGTTCTTCGCCCACGATATCACCGCTGGTATCCACACAGACTCACCCAAACTCCAATCACCCCCAGTCTAGTGACCAGCATAATTTCAGTGCAAACACGGGCAATTCAAATTCAAGTAATAATCAAACCAATTCCGCTGCAAATGCCAATACCAATAATAATCAAACCACTGCAAATGCCAGCACCAATAATAATCAAACCAATTCCGCTGCAAATTCCAGCACCAATAATAATCAAACCAATTCCCCTGCAAATGCCAATACCAATCATGCTACTGGTAATTCCAATACCAATAATGCTACTGGTAATTCTAGTAATACAAACTCTGAAGAGTATGTCTACTACGATGACAACGAAAATTACAGTCCCAGATCTTCGGTAATATCTCTTCCTGCCAACGTCAGTGAAGACCACCTGGAACCAGAACCACAGGCCCATTCGAACCTAAAAGACAACTATCGCGGGTTCCATGCTAACCACAACCGAGAGGCCAATACTCCGCCATTGACCCATCCTATAAAGCCTCGGTTCAAAAAGAAGAGCTCTTCTCTTCTAGGCAAGCTCATATACTCCAGTAGAAAAGATCCAAAGGATAAAGACCATCTGGAGCATTTGCTCATTCCCTCTTCCAATGATCCGTACTATAACCCTACCCCCATCAGAAGCAGGCAAAACAGTATAACTAACAACAGACAGTCGTCTGTAGGAAGCACGACGAGCTCGGGAAGAAAGAGTGGTACTAGTAGTAGTAGTAGCTCCAAGCATAAGTTTAGAATACCCTCGATATCATTGGATCCGTATATTCCTCATCATCATAGTTACAGTGGAAGTTCCACTGGCGCTAGTGGATTGAGCGGAAACACTAGTACCAATAATACCACCAATCATCCTACTAATACTACCAATAATACCACTAATAGTACTACTAACAATACCACTGAAAGTACTACTAATAATAGTTCTAGTAATATTCAGTCTGAAACTGACACTGATACAGATTTGCGGCCTATTCTCGAAACCGCTGGCTCTAATTTTGACTTAAACCTTGACGAAATGAAAGGCATCATCAAATCTCCGCCCCAGACCGCAATTGAGCCTTCACATGATTCTCTTGATTTTACGGTGGGAAAGAAACGGAAGCCTGCTACCATTAACGAACACGAAGATTTGGGCGTAGGAGGATGGACGGCTCCTGATAGTTGGGACGTTAAGATTGAACAGCCAGTCCCAAAAGAGTTCACTTTGGACTCGGAAGATAGCGAGGAAAAGGTGGAAAATGAGACTCAGAACGATTACGAGGTGGATTCACTGTCTGACTCAGATACCTCACTACACGAGAAGATCAAACCCAAACGGTACACTTCTGAAAGCTCCAGACTGAAGTTGCCTGTGCTTTACTTTGGGCACCCTCATCCTGCCCCAGATGCAAAGCATAGGGGGCCTAACCATACTATAAGGGTGTTCAAAGAGGATAATACCTTTACGACTATATTGTGCCCATTGGAGACTACCACGGCAGAGCTTTTGACTATTGTACAGCGTAAGTTCTTCTTTGAGAGCACGTCCAATTACCAGATATCGGTGTATATTGGAAACTCTGTGAAAGTGCTTGAATCTTTCGAAAAGCCTCTCAAGATTCAACGAGGCCTTCTTCTTCTTAGCGGGTATACTGAAGACGATAACTTTAGAATCATCGGACGAGAAGATATGTCTTTTGTGTGCAAGTTTGTGGTGGAAAACATATACTTGAGAAACTTGACTCATGAAGAAGAAGCCATGCTTTCTAAGGATTATGTTGACGTCAACATTTCGGGGCTTAATCTCAAGAACATTCCTATTGTGTTTCATCAACACACTTATGAGATCGAAAAGCTTAATGTTGGCGATAATCCGTCCATATACATTCCTCTTGACTTTATTCAGTCGTGTAATAATCTTACCTCGATTGGCTTCTCGCGAAACGGGGTCTCCAAGTTTCCCATGAACTTTCTCGAAGCAAAGAAACTTACTCATTTGGATATGGAAAAGAACTTTTTGGACGAGCTTCCTTCGAAAATCAGCCACTTGAAGAACTTGACTCATTTAAAACTCAACTCTAACCAGTTGTCTCATCTCCCCAAATCGTTTGGTAAACTCAAAAACTTGGTCTCGCTCAACTTATCGTCAAACTACTTTAAACATTATCCCGCTCCCCTCAGTGAATTAATTAATTTGCAGGAATTAGACTTGTCTTATAACGATCTTTCGTACTTGCCTGAATCTATTGGTAATTTAACCAAGTTGGCAAAGCTTAATCTCTGTACAAATAAGCTCGATAAGGCATTGCCTCCGTACTTTACTAAATTAACTTCTTTGAAGAGATTGGATATAAGGTATAACCAAATTTCCAACGTCGATGTGCTAGGCTCTTTGCCGGATCTTGAAGTTGCCTATGCTTCCAAGAATAAAATCAATACCTTCAGTGACAAAATGGATAGCTTGAGATTATTGCATATCGATAGAAACCCCACCACCGACCTTCAGTTCGAAAACTTGTTGCAGTTCTTGACTATTTTGGACTTGTCCAAAGCCAAAATCACCTCTGTGCCCTCCGAGTTTATAAGCAAGATTCCGAGTGTAGAAAAGTTGGTTTTGGACAAAAATCATTTGGTGAACTTGCCTACGGAATTGGGCGACTTGCCCAAGTTATCTTTCTTGTCGTTATATGGCAACAATTTGCAGACATTGCCACCTTCATTCGGCCAGTTGTCCACCTTACAATACCTTGACTTGCACTCAAACAACTTGCAATCGTTGCCAAACGAAATATGGAATTTAAAGTCTCTTACCTATTTGAACGTTTCGTCCAACAACTTATCTTCTTTTCCGAAACCACCTTACTCTGTGGTGAAAAGAATCTCGTCGTCACTTAACTTCAGAACCTTCATTGCTAGTCCTATTAATGATAGCGGAAACAATACCCCGAACGAGAGCAGAAGACCTTCTACTCAATCTCCAATGCCAGGAGAAGAAGAGGATAAAATGACATACTTGGATAATGCTCTTGTGAGTAGCAAGCTTGAATCGGAGCCGCAAAACTCGCTCCACAAAGTCAATGCTTCGTCTTCTCTTGCTGATTCACTTCTTATACTTACCCTTGCCGATAATCGTCTTAGCGATGACTGCTTTGAAAGCATATCATTCCTTATATTCTTAAAGTCTTTGAACTTATCGTATAATGAGTTCTTGGAGATTCCCGAGGGTGGCTTAAGAAGATTGACTACGTTGACAGAATTGTATTTTTCAGGCAATGAGCTAACTACTTTGCCTGCTGATGACTTGGAAAGTCTCAAAAATCTCGAGCTTTTGTTCTTGAACAACAATAAGTTGGTGTCTTTGCCTGCAGAATTGAGTAAATTAGAAGAGTTGCAGCACATTGATGTGGGCTCGAACCAGTTAAAGTATAATATTTCCAACTGGCCATATGATTGGAACTGGCACTGCAATAAAAACTTGAAGTATATCAATTTTTCAGGCAATAAAAGGTTTGAAATCAAGCAGAGCCACTTGAAAAACCCCGAAACAGGTGAAGATTTCGATAGTTTTTTGGTTTTAAAAAGACTTAAAGTATTGGGACTTATTGATGTCACTTTAACTTCTTCTTCTAGTATCCCAGACCAGAACTCAGAAATGAGAATACGGACCACCTCTTCTGAACTAGACAATATCGGCTATGGAGTGTCTGACTCCATGGGTATGAGAGAACATGTTTCGAGTCGAGATGTGTTTATTCAGAAGTTCAGAGGTAACGAAAATGAGGTGCTAGTATGTTCTTTTGACGGAAAAAGAGGAGCACCCAACCAAGCGCATAAGATCTCTGCGTTGGCCAAGCAAATATTCGTGCCTAATTTCACCAACGAGTTGAACAAAATCAAGTCTGATGATGAGATTCAAGATGCCATTCGGAGAGCTTTCTTGTCGTTAAACAAAGAGATTAACGGTATATTGGCAGCCAAAAAAAGCTCTTCATATGCAGCCCATTCACCACCTTCGAAGCATGATATTACGGATTTGAGTCTTCAGGATGATGCCGGCGCTGGATGCGCTGCAACGATTTTGTATATCAAGGATAAGAAGCTCTACACAGCCAATATTGGAGACACAGAGGCGTTGTTATCGAGAAACAACGGAGACCATGTGCTACTTACCAACAAGCATGATCCTACCAACCGTCTAGAATTTGAAAGAATCAGAGCTTCGGGTGGGTATGTTTCAGGAGACGGTGCATTAGATGGCGATCTAATTATTTCTAGAGGAGCTGGTTTCTTTAACTACTTGCCTCATACGCATTCAGGGCCAGATATCACTAAAATATCGCTAGGAAGCAACGACGATATGATTGTGATGGCCACCAAGGTTCTTTGGGATTACGTTTCTTATGAGCTAGCAGCAGATCTTTTGCGACAAGAAAAAGACGATCCGATGTTGGCAGCCCAAAAACTAAGAGACTATGCTATTTGCTACGGAGCCACCGACAAGATAGCGGTGGTGGTGATAACGCTCGGCGAGCAGAAGTTGAGTAGGCTGAAGTTCGGGTCCAATGCGTTGTACCATAACCTTGGGCGTGAGAGCGAGTTATATGCTGGCAAGAAGAGAAGAGGCGATAGGACGCTTGTGGCAGGGGACTCGCAGCTCAGAAGGTTGGAGGACGAAATCGAGCCGCCTGTGGGAGAAATCGCCCTAGTGTTCACTGATATCAAGACGTCGACGCTCTTGTGGGATTCGTACCCAGTTCCTATGAGATCGGCCATCAAGATCCACAACAACATCATGAGACGTCAATTGAGAATTGTAGGAGGCTATGAAGTCAAAACTGAAGGTGATGCGTTCATGGTGTCGTTTCCTTCGCCCACCTCAGCGTTATTGTGGTGTTTCAATGTCCAGCAAAATCTCTTGACTGCCGACTGGCCGGCGGAGATTTTGGATACGGACCAGTGCTGTGAAGTAGCGGATAGTCAGGGCAATGTCATCTTCAGAGGGTTATCTGTCAGAATGGGTATCCACTGGGGAGCGCCTGTGTGTGAGCCCGATGTAGTTACTGGAAGAATGGACTATTTCGGGCCCATGGTCAATAGAACGTCCAGAATCAGTGCTATAGCAGATGGAGGCCAGATCACGGTGAGTTCCGATTTCCTTGACGAAATGAAGGCGTTGTACCAGATTCACGAGAATATCCAGGCCAACAACTATACGCTCGAAGATGCTTATGAGGGTAATGTGAGAGCAGGGGAGATCATTGAAAAGGAAATCAATTCGATCAATGCTATTGGATGTGAGTACTATTCGCTTGGAGAAAAGAAATTGAAGGGTTTGGAAACACCCGAATTGGTGACGCTTGCGTTCCCTTCGAAACTAAAGGTTAGGTATGAGTTGCTCCAAATGCGTTTGTCGCAAGACACCGAGTCGATGAGCACCAGAATAATAGGCGCGATCCCTGTGGATGCGATCTGCAAGCTCAGAACAGTTTCTCTAAGACTAGAAAACATCTGTGCTATAGTCAGCGGAGGCAGTCTGGTCAACGAAATGTTGTTGCAGCAGCAGTCTTCTTCTATGATTGAGTCAAGCAGTTCGCTTAAAGAGTTGGAACTCATTGGTTTGTTCAACCATATAGTCACCCGGATTGAAAACTGTGCTGCGACTCTTTTAATGAGACAAGAGTTGAGCAAGATATCGGGGCATGGAGGAATGATTGAAATTGGAGGAAAATCGACTGCAACTCTCATGAATGAGTTTAGTGATATCATGAATCAGTTCCGCCAAATATCCAGTCAGCTCCCACAGACATTAACGATAACAAGTAAATAGCCACGATCAACCGTGCCCTAAATTAACAATGCCTACAAACTAGTAGGCACAATACCATAACCAGTTAATAATATATAATAACCAGTTAATAATATTAAATAACCAGTTATAATATTTCACTACTTTACTTTTTATACTAGGACGTGCGCAGACCGAAAAATCATAAGATTAGCTTGGCTAATATCAAAGTGTGTAAGGTAGAAGTGAATAGTGAGCTAGCAGAAAAGGACCGAAAAGGACCAGTCACGAGCTAGTATCAACGTAGAACTGGCAATTCCATCAAGAAGTCAATAAAAAACAATTTTTCACCAACTTCACCACTTGACGGACTTTCACTGTCATAGTCACCATTATTCACATTGACCATTTGAACTAGTCAGTGCTGATTCTAGGGCTTTATAGTCAGTGTTATCTAGGGCTTCATAGTCAGTGTAATCTAGTCAGTGCTTTATGATGGACAGACCTTCGCTCCGACCCTCTCCTAATGTCTCGTCGTCGTCCATCCCCACAATCAACTACGACACCAAACGAAAAACTCATTTCACTGTCTTCCCCAACATACGAGAGACCCATTTTGGCGAAACTATCGGGCTCAGAACAAAGCTCCAAGAAGCATTGGTATCTTCGTTGTCAAACAAAAACACCAAGAATGATTCCAGAGGTACAAATACCGATCCCATCGGATCGCCCGATCTTATACACTGGGCCAAATACTACGGAGCCACTTCCAACCAGTTTATGCAAAACGACTTCACCAAAAAAGGTAGAAACGATAGCAAATCGGCCAATGGCAACGGCGTGATCAAAGATGACGATGGGTATATAGGATATTATCACTATGCCAATGGTTTAAGCTTTGACTACCTCCATGAAGATATCGAAGAGTATGTCCTTCAGTTGGTGGGTTTGGAAACTATAGATAACAAGTACTACTTCAAAAAAGAGGCCCTTGCATCGGAAAAGTACTCTTCCAACTCCAAGCGAGAAATGGTCGTCACTTACTGTACATATAATATTTTCCACAAGTCTGATTTCCGGGCCCGTTTCATCATCCATTTGAATGGACAACGAAAAGACCCCATTCAAATCGACAAATCGTACCAGGTTATACCGAACAATGCTCCTCAAAGCACCTACCGAAAAACCCTCAATTATAACCATCAGACCATCAAACATTTGAGTCTTAACTACTGGGCCGAGATTAAGGTGTCGCAGTTGATCAGGCTTTTTGCCCAACTAGACAATCCGGCCAACCAGTTGACGGGCCTTGTCAGCTATTCTTCGTTTCTAGACACAAAAGAGCACCTATTTGGGGCTATCAAAAGCTTGGTCAAGTACTTGGGCAAAGGGTACATGTCAGGAACTCGAGCATCTTTGGGTCAGGCCACCACGTGTGGAAAGGGAGAGAAAAAGACCACCCATTATAGAAATAATCTTGTAGATACGCTATTGAGGTTGGTGCAGTTGGATTTAAGCGGAGAAGCCAACCAGTTTGCTATAGAGCATATCCAAGCCATATGGCCAAAATACGAATGGGACTATGTTATTCTAAAGATCCTTAAGGTGACTAAAAATACCAATACTGAAGAACAATTCTTAAAGGTTATTCACCAGCATCTTAGTAGAGGTCCTTCTGCGCTCTATACCACCCAGGCTGGGCTCATATTACAAGAACAAGTCAAGTACTTAATCTCCAAAGATGCGTTTAGCCAAGCCCTTGTGATAGCCCAAAAGTCGGTGGAGATCTTGCCAATGGACTTTGAGTGCTGGTACAATTTGACACTCTGCTACATCTTGACTAAAGACTACGAAAGAGGCCTCTTGATGATGAACTCGTTGTCTGTAGTGATCAAAAGCACGGGGTTCAACGATATCGAGGCTGTCTCTGGTATCAAAGACTTGTTCACGTCCACGTTCATCCATCGGCTTAACCAGAGCGAAGAGGTTATTTCTGAAAAGACGTTTAAAAGCTACTTTCCGTTGCCGAAAGTGGAGTCAGGGGGTAAGGGAAAGGACGAATATATTTATGAAGGTTCAATTAGCAAGATGTGGAACGATTTGTTCTTATTTAACCAGCATCTCAGGCACCCTATCAACGGTAATTACTTTTACCAATCGCCTCTTCTCAACTGCTCTGCCAAAGAAGCATCGTCAGTGGATCCGCAACTAATTAAACTATGCGGCCCTTCGTCCATTAAATACCTCTTTTCGTCGCAGTCTTCCAATAGTTTAAGCTCTAGTATTCTCGACTATCATAGAAAGAGTACCTGGGGAAGATGCTACGATTTGCTTTCATTCTTTGTGGCCATGGTTGGCTGGGACAAGATTGTCCAGCTAAAGGAAAAAGTATTTATATCTAGCATGGAAGCAGATGATGCGAAAGAGTACGTGGTGATGAATGGAAGAGCGGTGGAAAAGTCTGTAGCAGAATCAAAAGACGACCCCGCACAGATGTCTTCATCTATTGCTTGTGAAACTTGGCTAGACCAGCTTTTCCTTGTAATTTATGAAGACTTGAGATCTCTAATGGTGATTATATCTGGTGATAGGAAACGACAGCATAGTGCTCTTGAATGGGAGATGTTGGGATTGTTGGGGTGGGGCGTCAAGTATAATCTTGAAGAGTCTATCAGTTCGTTAATTACCAGTGTAATGGGTACTTCTGTGGAGGGCGGGTTCGATTACTTTGGAACCGTCCAAATCTTGGAAATCTACGACGAATTGGTCTTGAGTGACGTTACCACCACCTCCAGTCTTGATTTGTACCACGATGATTACGATCACAAGTTTTTCAGTAACAAGTTGATCTTGAAGCTGTCGTCCAACTTCTACGAGTCCTTTGTGAAAACCTTGAAAACTGATTATCTCCAACTAGAGTTTGTCTTACTCTGTGTGATGAGACTCATAAGCTGGGACTTGAGATGGTACCAGTACACTCCCAACTACTTAATTGTCAAGATCTTGTCCAAGCTTATCTTGAAATACGATGCTATTTTCGTTTGCACCAACTTTAGAGTTGTGTTTGAGAAGAACAAGAAGAGCCCGAAACCGAAAAAGTCCACTACTGGAATATTCAGTTCGTTTTTGAAAGGCGAGTCCACCGATAAAAAGGCCCTGGGACTTGACTTTGTAGAAGAAGATACTATCTTTGACTATGTCGAGAGAATGGTGTGGTGGATTGAGAGTTTGAGAGAGAAACTCTAGTCAATACCAGAGAAAAACTAGCACTTACATCCTTATAAACAATATATAATACCGTATTGTTTGAGCAATCGGACAATATCTTGATCGTTTTTCGTAAACTCTGAACACTCTTATTTCATAGACTAAAAAGCATCCTAGCACTCTGAACACTCTTTTTTTCATAGACTAAATAATTTTAGAGTACTTCGAGAATAAAGCTCTAGACACACATAGACTTCCATGTGTTGGCCAAAGTTCAATGTGATTTGTAACTTAGAGATATGTACTGAAGAAAACTGAAGTTGAAATGTAACAGAGATATGTACTGAAGAAAACTGAAGTTGGAATGTAACAGAGTTGAACCAAACTCAAATGTACAGACATTTAAATACGTTCATCACTAATATTTCACAACGGTGGAACTAGCACATTACGCTGCACAGGACAAATCCAAGGTCAATCTCAATGTTAATGACAAAGGCTACTTGATTATATAGTATGTAAATTTCTACAATTAAGTCTTGGACATAGACACGAAAAATTGACTGATTAACCTACACAAACTGGTACAAGTGTAGTTGCAAGTAACTAACAAACGTATCAAGTACACCAAAACTCAAACATCCTAGTACTCATGGAAACATCCTTGACATTACAATGATATTGTTTGCCTCTTTCATTTAGTAGTCCCTTTCCTAATCAACAAACTCGCTATCGCTCGTTCGTTGATGACTACTGAGACTTCTTGGTGGTATTGCCCAACACCTTCTTTCTTTGCTTAATCATATAGGTGTAGAGCATGTAGAATCCAGGAACGTATACTAAAAGAAGAGCCTTTAAGATCCAAGCATAAGCAACACCGTATTTTGCTGCTGCGGCGTCCAAAGAAAGGTAGATCATGCTGACTTCCGAGCTGACTCCTGTAGGATACAACACGTAGAAAGTGGTGTATCTCAACCAAGTCAACCATTGAGGCACACCGGTGCCTTGTAAGTTAGCGGCATAGTACGAATAACGAATAATTTCGGTGATGGACCAACTCAAGCAAAGGGTGATGTAGGCCCACGACTTGTTGGCTGGAGACTCAGGCAAAAGGTACATGATGCCAATGACAACCAACAATCTGGAGAAAACCTGAGTGGCGGTGGTGAAAATAGGCGATCTGACCAAGCCAACAGCCGAATTGTAGATTTCAACCACAGCCAAGCATTGGATACAGATGGTCAATGTAGCCGTGTGCTCAAACAAGCTGGGCTGGCCAAGAAAGGCACCAAGGAAAAGGGTGTTGAACAAAATAAGCGACCATAACGAAGCAGAGATCGAATTGTATGCAATGAGCCACCTGTTTGGGTGGGTGGAGGAAGACATGTTGATTTGCTCTGGTGCACTGGTGGAAGGTGAAATTAAAGAGTTGCGCGCCAACAATCTCAACAAAAGAAAAATTGTTTTGGCTACACTTTTATCGCTTGTGCGCACTACATTGGATGCTCGCTATACTTTATATCGTAACTCGTATCTATCTACATCTACTCATACTTTTTGAGAATTTCCTTCAAAGAATTCTCGTCGCCGGCAATCAAATTCTGATCCCAGTCCACCACCAACGGAGCACGGAAAATATGGGCGGGGTCTTCTCTCAATGTACCGTCTTCAACATGGTTGACGCTGTCGTTAAATGCATCAGAGATCACCTTGTACTCGTCGGGGGTAAACACTTTTGTGGGTTCCACGCCTTTGGTGGTGATTTTGTTTGTGGGGTGTTTGTGGTGCAACTGGTCGTGCAAAAACGGATAGCAATGGTTCAACACTTTTTTGCACGTTTCTGTCCGTATACAATTAGAGTAGATTGACTGGTACTGGTCAAACGTAGGCAATTTGTCGGCCTCCAAGTCGATATGGAACTTTTCGTCCAGTTTTGTTTCTGCCGACTTTAAAATATCGTATAGTTTTACCGAAAGCGGCACCTTGTTGTTGTGGAAGATGCTTATGGTGGCAGGCGAGTTTTGTAAAGTTCTAAAGAGCGACATGATATCGCAGGTTAATGTAGAATGCAATTGTTCAGAAATCCGGTGGGCGTATGTTTTAAGGGCACGCCCCTTTATATAGGTAGTATCTACATGGCTTAGGTCATTTCGGACTAATACTGCCGTGACAGCCCCGTGAGATAACACGGATTAAGGGAGATCGCGGTGGGTGCAATGACACGTTTCGGGCACAGGGAAATTCCCGGGGAAAAGAGGGGGACGATGGAAAGTGCACCAAGCTACGCGTATCAGACAAGAAGGACAGTCTAAAGTGACGAAGGCAGATCAATTGACCATAAAATAAAGGATACGGGTTCCGCACGGGTTCCGCACGGGTTCCGGGACATCCAGAGTTATGACGGTGAGTCGCATCACTTGCTCCAACAACAACCTGCACACAGCCCGTGACGTCTATCAATCTCGTGCGCAAACAGTGGCTTTTTGGCTTCAGTGGCTTTATCAGTTACTTCTTTTTAGTTATCATATAGTCTATATATTGTAAGTTCGATGTGTCGCTTCATGATATACAAAGGCCGGGAACTGATGGTTCTCTCGGACCTTCTCACCAAACCCGCACACTCCATCATCAACCAGTCATTCGACTCGCGGCTCCGGCTTGATATGAGAAACCCCATCAATGGCGATGGGTTTGGCGTCGGGTACTATTCCACCAACCAGCCATGTATTTTCAAGGCCATCACGCCGGCATGGAACAACGTCAACCTTAACAACTTGTCTATGTATACAGAATCTAGATTAGTGTTTGCACACGTCCGGGCATCCACCCAGGGGGTGCTCTCCGAAACAAACTGCCATCCGTTTTCATATGGCAAAATCATGTTTATGCACAACGGCGGAATCTCATTTTTCCATCTTCTCAAAAGAAAGCTCATAAATCACATAAGTGACCAGTTTTTCCTTTATATACAGGGTGCGACCGACTCCGAGTGTTGTTTCGCGTTGTACCTCAATACGTTGCACGAGATGGGTTATGATCCCAACGACAAAGATGTGCACTTTTCGCACAGTGTATTGAGAGAAGCCATGATCACCACCATAGAACTTATCAAGGACTGGCAGATCGAAATCACCGACGAGCCTTCTCTTCTCAACTTCGCCGTCACCGACGGTGAATCCGTAGTAGTTAGTAGATACATAACCTCCAAGACCGACGAGGCGGCGTCGCTCCATTTCAGCACAGGCTCCAAATTCTTTGAATACGAGCCTGGATTGTTCAAAATGGAAAGGCTCAACCGGTCCCAAGATGTGATTTTCGTGTCTTCTGAGCCTTTGACGTTTGAAAGAGGCGACTGGATTTCGGTTCCTACCAACACCATGATCACCATCACCAAGAACAATACTGTACTTATGCATCCGATAGAGGATGAATTTTATGACAGAGACAACAACGAGCGTTCTTCGGGCTTGGCCATGAGCAAGGGTCTTATTGGAGGACTTCCTAATGCGAACCAAGTGGAGTCAGCCATCAAAGACCTTCCACCTTTGGGCACAGAAGGTCGGAAAGTAAGTGAGGTGCATTAAACACTAGAATACAAAGTATGCAAAAGTAGTATGCAAAAGTAACTCAGTCATTTTGCTGGAAATAATACTGTACAATTGTAACTAGAGACTTGTATTTCAAAAACATCTGCACTCTAGCAAGCACAGGGTCATTGTTAATAATTAATATAGTATTTATTTCAGTACAGAATTCTCATTTTTTGCACCCAAAAAATCAATTTGAAGCGAGAAGAGGCGACAGAAATATCAGGTTTAATTTAATAAAATGGTACCATTTAAACTGAAAATTAACTATGAAGCTGAAGAAGTTTAGAAATATTAGAGTAGGTACGAGGAATGTTGTAAACGTATTCTGCCACAGTCTCGCAATAATTCGTTCCACCATTATTTTTCTCCTCTTGATACCGTCGGTACCGAAGCAAAAAGTAGTGCTTCATCTCTGTTGTACCATTAATCTAATCGATACTTTAATATATTGCAAGGCTTATTTGATAAGTTCGAGTTATTGGGAGTTTGGTAGGTGCTTTTCCTCCACTAGGAATTTTTCTTTCAACTACTTCGCTAAAAGTTGATATTCTACAGTTTTTTTTCAATAGTATATTAGTATAGTCCAAGACTGAATGAAAGAACAAAAACTAAAAGAAAAATACAAATACATTCATTAAGCCAAAATAAATATATGGAAAGCCACATATTATGTATGGTCGTAAAATCGTCACCCTTATCCCTCTCTTGTTAACCTTTACTGGCTGCTCTGGTGAGCTTGGTGTCTCCTTCGCCCAACTCACCATCAGCATTCTCTTCACTATCTGACGAGCTAGAGCTTGAATCTTCGCTTAAATCGTCTTCTTCATTTTCTATAGAATTAAGCAAAGATCCAGAGGCATCGTAAATGGGGCTTGGTTTCTTATAAGACATGCCGTCGTCATTAGGATCAATGTAATCCTCGTTATCTTCGAAGTCAGGGCCAGGAAGTTCATTGTTGTCTGGCCGCGCTGGTTTTGCTTCGGGAATGAGTTGTTGTGACATGTAATTGGTGAAATGGTCGTCGTCGTCCGACTCGGATTCGTCTGAATCAAGACGGTCTCTATACTTTCCTTCGGCTTCTTCTTCTTTATCCTCAGCATCTTCATGTTCTTCGTGTTCCTCATTTTCCTCCTTTTCCTCATACCCACTGCCTCTAATATCATGGTCAGTGTTGGGATCGAAAACCAACCCGGTCTTGACCTCTTCGATGATCTCTCCCAAATCCTCGTCAAACGTATGGTTTTCGTTATCTTCGTCCTCGTCCTCGTCGTCTTCTTCCCCGCCTCCTAAGATAGCATTATACTTCTCTCTCGTGTCATAAAGAACATGACTGACATAGTGTTCCCATACTTCATCTTCCACCTTGTTGTCGATTAATTCACTCAATGAATTGGTAGGGTAGAGCTGGATGAACTTGACCACCTCTTCGGCAATCAACGTCAAGTGGCCCATGAATCCTAATCTCAATCCATTGTGGGTTTCTTCGTAGTCGGAGCAGAGTTTCTGGCCCTCGATGATCTTGTTGGTGATGTCACCCAAATGGAACAAATCAATAGCCAAGAACTTGTTGAAACCAATGCCCATCGATCCGTTGAGCACCTGTTGAACAATATCAAATACTACGTTGTGCAAGAAGTTATTCCATGGAAACTTGAAGAACATCGACAAAATGTTGGTGATGATCTGGGTATCGAATAGCGAGATCTTGAGAAAATCACCCACTACTGGGTTGGCCCGAAGCTGCTCTTCCGTCAAGTTGGCGTTGGCGTGTGGTTCTTCTTCGTCGTCGTCTTGGTTGTTAACTATAGAGTCGTCATGAAGCTTGGAAGTAAACGAGTCTTCGTGGTCTTCTTCGTTTTCTTCAAGAACATTTTGGTCATCAATGTCGTCACGTTCTTGGTGGGTGAGTTTGGATCCAAACGAGTCGTCTGCGTCTTCAAACTGCGACTTTCCATTGAATGAGTCGATTGTATCATCAAAATTATTTGGACTAGTAGTGGAGCTTTCGGTGTTGGAAGATTCCTTTTCTTCACTAGGTAATACGATAACTTCGTTGTACTTGAAACTTATGGGATCGTACTCCTTCATTTTCTGTCTCAATTCGTCTCTTTCCTTCACCACTTCGTAGCCCTTGTTGTCGTTCAACAAGGCCATGTTGGAGCAATGCAATAACTCGGCAATCAACTCACAGATCTTGAACCGTTCAAAGCCCAAAGGCTCGATTTCTCCAAAGGGGGTTTGCAATTTGTTGGCATCTCTTTCTTCATTAACAAGAAGACGGTTGAAGTCGTCGATTTTGCTTCCAAAAACCTTGAGCAAGTGGCCCAAATAGATTGGATCACGGCCAGTGGGAGGATGTGTTTCTAGCGTAATGTATAACACTGGCAAGATATCGTAATCGGAGTTGTTTTTCCTGATGATTTCTATGATTATGCCCACTCCATTGGCCAATGCATAGCCTCCTTTCAACATAAGGTCACATAATATGGACATCTGCTCGTAGGAGACTAGTTCTCGGGTCAACTCGCTGGGCCCAATGGTGGAATTATCGGTGGTGGAGTTGGCGGAAATGGTGATTAACGCCTTCAAGAAGTCCGCCGCAGACGACTGTTTGACCAAAAGCTCGTCGATGTTGTCCGAATCTTCGGGAATGTTGAGGGCATTGATTAGGTGGCTTATGAGGTTCTGGTTTTGAAGAAAGTCTATGATTCCTGTCGAATTGTCCGGTTTATCTGTGGATATTAATTTGAGAAGAAAGTCCATTAAGGGAGAATTGCTGAGGTGGTTCATGAACTTGTCCACCAAATTGGTCTGGTTTTCAATAAGATACGAAATCATTTCGTCACATTTCATATCCAACAAGTGTTCCATGATTTTCATGAAATAGGTTGACAAGTTGATGGAAAGCGGAGTTTTGGAGTCGAGAATCGACCAGAGCTTATTCAAGTTTGGCGTCGAGTCCATCACCGTATCTGTAAGGGACCATACGTCAGCACTTAAGATTTCTGCTGCGATCGTAGCTCTTCTGGTTGCTTTTTCTTCGGCCAGTTCTTCATCGTCTTCGGGTTCATTAGTCGAGTCGGGGTCGTCTTGAGTAATCTCATCAATAGAGGTGTCAGAAGTATCTTTATCTTTAGGACTAGACGAGCCAGAAGTACTGGTGGTATCACTAGTAGTATCACTAGTAGTATTGATAGTTGTATTGTCAGTACTAGTATTGTCAGTACTAGTTTCAGTATTTTCTTGTTTTATTTTCTTTACATCACCCTCGTTAATCACCAAGTCCACCAACATGGCCAAAACCAGGTCTTCCCTCAAGAATTCCAAAAGCATTGGGTTGTTGGATAAAAGCTCCTGAAGCAAGTCGTTTTCGTCAAGGAGCTTCAAGAGCACGTCGTAAGTGGACTCGTACAGAGCTTCATTATGGTCTTGGTTGATGGAATGGTTCTCCAAAAGAGTCAGGATATTGGACAAGGAGGTGAAGCCGTTGCTGAACTTCCAAAAAGAGCCGGACATGATATGCAATATTATAGATTGATTATTGAGAATTGTTCAGTTTAGTCAAGTTGTGATGTTGAATATATAGAATTGATGTTTGGTGCTTAATTGGGTTGTGGATTTTATAGTAGTTGATTGTGCTTATGCAGTTGTACTGTTTGTGTAGTAGTGGTAGTAGTGGTATTGGTGGGGTCACGAAATATATCAGTAAAACAGGCTCTTTCCAACTCTAGTCCATGACCTGTCCAGTATAACAGAATATGTCCTCGATAGTTGGATAGATTGATCACCTTGAGGTCCAATTTTTCCTTCCTCAATTTGTTGATATAGAAAAATTTTAAAGGTGACACAAAAAAGAAGAGAAAAAGACGAGAAAAGAGACAGAGTGTAGGCCAATAAACACCACGACGATGTTTAGGTTAGTGACACAGTTAAGAAATGTGGGTGCCAGAAGCAGGGTGAGCAGTGGAATGGGCGTGTTAAGACAGTTCAACAGTGGAGCTCGTCCCAGCTCAGCAGGATCTTTTGTGAGCAGCTCGGGCGGTGGCAGTCTCAGCCAGTTGAAGATCGACTCCAACGCATCGTCCCACTTGTACGCCATTTTCCGTCTCCACAACATGCCATACTTGGTGACCAAAGGCGACAAAGTGTACCTTCCATTTAAGTTAAAGAATGCCGAGATCGGCGACCAGTTGGTGTTGAACGACGTCACCACCTTGGGGTCGCCCGAGTACACCTACAACGACGAGCAGGGGATTCCCAGCGATGCATACGAGTTGAGGGCCACCGTGGTGGAAATCACCCGTGAACCATACTACGAAGTGTATAGAAAGAAACAGAGGTGCAGAAGATTGAAGACGTTTCCGGTGGAGCCCCATCAAACGGTGTTGATGATCAATGAGTTGAAGTTGAAATAACCAGTATGTCATGTATATAGAAGTAAGACCAAGTATTAATAAATTAGTACGATCAAGACCAAGTATAACAATAATAAAAGATCAAGACCAGAAAGATCAAGACCAGAACGATCAAGATGAAGGGAGAGGTACTACAATAATAGTACGATGTTGTAAGGATGCGCAGACTACTATATAGCACTTGCACTCTTGATGTTTATCAGGTTGGTACGAACATATGTACTGGATGTTTCATATATGAAGCACTGTTAATCCTAATCTCTTTAATATTGTAGATTGTATTACTTAAAGAAGGTACTTGTCTTGATGAAGACATCCATACTGAATCTAGGCAATACGTAGGAGTCTAGGTGGATTACTCAAATACAATATCTTGACATTTCTTTGTATTATGCATAGTGTAGGAACAGTTACTCAGGTGTGCCATGATCCACAGTCATTATGTTCTTGGATGTTAAGATTAATAATTACTTGGTACTTTACTAGGAGGCTGCTACAATATGATGCTAGCGTATAGTCATACTGGTGCCTACAAGCATCGGGTAGTATAATTGGTAGCTAGTTGGTTCAGGGCGTAATAAAATAACTCATCACTGAAATAAACTAATAGAATCTAACTACATCTCTTGATATTTATTCTTGTTAATTAGGGTTACTCGGTACTTGTAACTCCATCTTGATATCTCTCATTGCTAACCAGAGTTGATCAATTATGAACTGGTGGATATTATTTATTGATGAATTAAATACGATATTCTTGATTCATTAGTTACAACTCCCATTTGTAATTATACTTGAGTTAATATTACGGTTTATTCCTTGGTACTTTTTGATTTGATATTATAATTAAGGACTTAGTACTTATTGCTCAACTCCTTCTTCTTAAACCGGATTCTCTGCGACAACTCCGTATCCTCAAACCTAAAGTTCTCATCTACACCAATAAACGGATGCTTCAACAACGTCAGGGCCATGGGCCGCTCCTCGGGATCAATGGTGAAGCAAAGATTGATAAAGTTCTTGGCTTCAGGCGACATCAAATGGGCAATGTCTTTGGGAATAGGCGGGGCCGACTTGGTCTTGCCTATTTTATAAATGGCACTCACCACCGCCTCGTTGGACCACGGACGTTTTCCTGCAAACATCTCGAGAACAACGCACCCGAGCGACCAGATATCGATCTTGGCACTGTACCCCTGCTTCTTGTCTTCTACAATACTGTCTATGACCTCCGGAGCCATCCAAAACACCGTGCCCTGCATCGACATCTCGGCATTGTTGGCATAGATATCCTGCGACGTTTTGGAGATCCCAAAGTCCGAGATCTTACACGTTCCGTCGATCTCCAACAACAAGTTGTCAGCCTTTAAATCTCGGTGAAGAATGCCGTTGGAGTGAAGGTACTCGAGCCCTAGTAACACTTGACGCGTAATGAACCGAATGACTTTCTCTTCGATCTTTCCAAACGACTTCATGCACGAAGCTATGGATCCTCCGGCAACGTACTCTAGGAACAACGAGTAGATATTGTTCTTCTGCTCGTACCCAAGGTACTGTACAATGTTGACGTGGTCCAAGTCTTTCATGGTCTTGACTTCCTTGTGCAACGCCTCGATCCCGTCGGGGATTTGCGTCCGGTTGTTATAGTACCCTGGAGCCACCACCACCTGTTTAACGGCCAACATTTCCCCCGTAGTGACGTTTAATCCAAGATAGACGTCACCAAACGATCCTCGGCCAATCAACTCACCCTTGATCCATGCAAACTCTTCGAACTGGCCATTGGTATTGTTCCGGAGCTTACTTACAAACCCCTTTTCAATTTGAGAAGAAGTGACCTCAAACACTTTCTGGCCCCACATCTTGGTATTGGAACGAGTCAACCCTGATGGAGACACTGATACCAGCCGAGAAGGACCGGTTTGCATCCGTTTCTTGCGTGCTTCGTTGGCTACAATACGAATAGTCTTCATGCGATGCCTGCTAAGTTCCGGTGCCTGGTTATCGGAATAGAGAATCTCGTCGCCGGGCTCTTTTTTGACGGCCACGGGCGAAATATTGGCGTTGGAAAACGTCCTGGATATCGTGGGGATCCGCGCTGGCACCTTGGCTGCCGCTGGCGCTGCTTCTTTGGTGGCTACTGGCGACTCGGGAGTGTCGTCAATAATAGGCTTGTCCAAGTTGGTGTTGGGAAAGTACTTTTCCAAGTTATTGTAAACTTCTTCCACCGGAGGACGTACATACATGCCGTTGTTCTTGGGGGCAGAGTTGGAGGCCGACTTTTTCATGGGTTTCATGAAGAAATCGTCGTCCTCCTTTTCTTCTTCTCTTTGATGGTCTTCATCTTCTGTCTTCTTTTCGGCCTTCTTCACCGGCTTTACAAAGAAATCATCGTCGTCTTCTTCTACTGACGGTTCAAACGATGGCACCAGGTCAAAAGAAACACTATTTTCATGGAAAGGATCCACTGAATTACTCGAGCTTTTGGAAGAAAACCGCCTCAAACCAGTCGTACCATGGGTCTCATCCTTAGAGAGCTTGTTTCTCAAGAGTGAATGCGCCCTTTTGAAGCTCAGCACCTTGCTGAGTGAAGGAGGAGGCGGCGCTGCTCGTTTGGCTACAATGTACTTTTCTTCCTTATCGTCTATGGTCAGCACAGTGGTGGCCGAAACAGGCGACCGGAGCTGGTCCGAAACTGAAGAAGAATATATGTTGGGAATAAGTTTAGGAGGGTTTGATTCAAAGGGCGATTTACGCCGTTTGTCAAAGTCAATGACGCTTCCTTCTTTACGAATCACTCTAAAAGAATTGTTGGAACTGGCCAGCATCGGCAGCAGCTTTCTCTGCATATCGTTGATCTGCGACGTATTGATCAGAAGAAGTGCTTTGGCTTTGGGCGTATTGGTATCGCTGGTACGTTTGGTCACAGGAAACGGCAATCTGAGAGGAAAGAACTGGTTATCGTGTTTGGGCATCTTGCTCTCCACTTCAGTTGGTTTTTTGGGTATTCTTTCGTTGTCTTTGAAGTTGAGATAGTCCGTCATCGAGTCTTTTACGTGCTGGAGCAAGTACTGTGGGGTGGCAGGATACGCCGTTTCGTTATCGTCCCCTCTTAGTTCAAAGGACTTTGAGTCTGAAGACGTGGTGGAAAACGTGGTTGTGCCGGATGGAGATGCCAATTCTTGCTTTACAAAGAAGGTAGACGCGGTTTTGTCCTGGATAATCCGAAGAAGAAGCGGTTCAGGCAATGCTTCGCCCTCCAAAGAATTGATATCTGTTAGGTGAAGGGTGATTTTGCCAATATTGAGTATTCCCAATGCCCGTGCCAGTCTATCCTTTATGGCCGCTACACTCCCGCTTTCTTCGCTGGTCAAATGGACTCGAATGTACTGGTGGTGGTCCTTGGTCACCATCAATACAGTGCCGTTGTGACCAATGGTTCGGGGCAAGTACTTTTCGTCAAGCTTGTGCAAGTCTAGGCACGAAACCGACTCTACGTCTTCAGTCGAATTGAACGAATGAGGCGAGCGATGCAGAGGAATATCGAGCGTCCGTTTCGAGTCTTGAGGTGATTCCACAGGCGAGTCTGTCACCACAAGCTCAGGCGGTTTATTTGTGTTCTTTGGTCCACTGGTGTTTCGAGAAGTGGACGAAGAAGACAGCACTTGCTTGACGATTTCAGCAGCTTTGTCACCTCCATACTTGCGTATTTGACTGAATATACTCTTTCTTGCCTCGGGCTTAGCAGTGCTGGCACTAGACATCCGCTTAGCGGCCTTAGACTTGTCGCCAGCAGTTTCTAACGAAGATCTGGCCGAGTTTGGGCCCTCATTAGATGACGCTCTGTAGTGTTTTCGAAAGAACTTGGGCTGGGGCTTGGCAGGGCTAGGATCTACATATGAAAATGGTCTTTGCTTGGTAGCAGCTTGGAGTCCAGAAGGCGGTGCTGGAGTCAAATCGACACTGAACTTGGGAGGCATGGACTTTCTGTTTTCTATCTTGGCTTGGCCCGAAGACAGAGACTCAGAAGAACGATTCCGCGAATGGCCAGGCTCCACGTCACTCGAGATTTCTCCTTTTAACAAATCAATGAACCGTTCTACGGTGTTCAAATCGTCGTCAAGGACAAGGAATCTTGAGAACTGCCGCCATATCGCCGAGTCTCTTTCAAAATTGGCAAGCTCAAGAAACCGGTTCCCGGAAATCTCGTTTTTCCTAAACGTTTCTTTCCATGAGGAGTTGAAATTGTGCTGCTCCAACCACTTTATGACGTTGGTTATTTGCCATTTCTTCGACGGATTGACGTGAGGCGACTGCGTATTCATGGCGTACCGTACAAACCGCTTATCTTTCGAAGTTTTGTCTGATCCGTACGTTATTGTAGACGTAGATGAAGCTGTAGATATGGTCAGAGACTCAGAGCCATTTCGGGCATGAAGATGAGGCGGCGGTGCTACCAATTCTTCCTTGGGTATATAGTCAGGAGGAACCTTTCGCTTGGAGTCATGCGACTTGACCCGATCGAGGTTTTCTTTCAGTAGTTCTATACTACTGGTACTGTAATCGTAGCCCCCAATAATCAGGCCTATAGTATTGGAAGTGAGGCTGCCGGCTACAGATCGAGAAGGTGATACGCCATCTGATCCATCGGGAGACTCAAGAATGGGACTGATGACGTGGTTTGGGGGAAGAAGGGGAAAAGGCTCAAAGGGGATGGAATGATAACCACCAGAAGTACCAGAAGTACCAGAAGTAGTAGCAGAAGTAGCAGAATTACCACCAGAATTAACACTACCGTTATTAGTAGTAGTGTCAACACTAGTACTATTAGTATTAATTCCACTAGAGTTGGTAGTAGTAGCACTGTTAGCACAGTTGATATTACCATTAATAATATTGGTATTAATATTGAGACTCTTTTTACCAGAATTAGCACTTTTACTGCTAGCATTACCATTCACACTAGAATTAGTATTGATACTGTTAACATTTATGTTATGGGTATTAATTGTTTCTTTTTCGTTTTCTGGTTCTGACTTTTGGCGTGGTTTAGGGTACTGAGTACTTGGGCTTGTTCCAAAGTCAAAGATATCTATGGACGATTTTCTGTGCATTCGTTCATTATGCAAAAGGTCCTGGGCACTTAGAGAAGTGGGAATATTGGTTAGCATCTCGGTGGATCCTGACCACCTTGACACCACGGCGTCATCTGAGTAGTACCTGTGCGGAGGATGATGCATACCTGAGTCGCTGTGAACACTCACACGGGAGCCGTTGGCGTTGGAGAAGGGAAGCCGGATCCGGGGCTGTTCATAGCCTACGGATTTTCGTTTATCGACCATAAAGAGAAACAAACAATTACGTAGTTTCGGCCTTGGTATAGTCTAAAAGTTTTTGGTATTGTTGAGCTTGTTTATAGTGAAAGAGTCAATTTTCTGATCTAATAGACTACTGGTCTTATCGGTGGAGTCTACAGTATTTGCTGATTATAAGTGAAAATCACCACTTTTCACTATTTTCACTCCACTAATCGATTCTAGTCGTCCTTACTATGAGTTCTTATACGTCTTGTTCTGTATTTCTGGGTCTTTGTGTCTAACGCTGTTCTTCTTCGTTCCCTCGTAGTGTTTGTATTATGTGCTATTAATAGATCTTGTTGATGTTTTCGATAAAATTATCAGCGAGTAGTATAGTAGTGATGTCGTAGGACTCTACTAGACGTCAATGTCCTTGTACACCGGGTATTGGTTGGAATGTGGTAGAGTTCTTTAGTTGTGTCAAAGCTGTCATTTTCACGGCTGATGCTTGGGGAAATCCGGTCAAATTAAACCCAACCGGATCTGCGCGCGGTCAGCCGTTCCGGGGGAAATACAAACATCACAGAAGTACAGAGAGAAAGTAAGAAAGTGAAGACGTGTTAGTGTTGTGTTGGTAGTAATATGAATTATGCTGACCTTTGATCTGAACGACTTGCTTCACAAAACAGTCAAGAATTTGCATGTCCTCCACACGTATAATGGCAATGTTTCAGCCTACTGTGGTCTATTGAAGCAGACAGTATTGGACGTGATACGACTACTAAACTACGAAAAGAAGCAATATTCCAAGCTTACTGTGTCGTCAGAGTCACCGCAACGTTCTCTAGACTTTATAATGTATCATTCTTCCCATGAAAACACGGTCTCCAGTCTTGTTCAGTACCTCAATAATACAAATACCCACGCCCACGCCAACAAACACCTTGGTGAACAACAGGAGTCCGGATCTTTTGGATATGGCCCTGAGGATACTTTTGCCGCTGGTGGTAATGCTGTTCTCAAAAACCTCGTCAGCACTTTATCCCATATCAACGGAAAAAGACCTACTCGGATCAAAGACTCGTACTCCCAAGTGCTAGTAAAGCTCTCGCAACTCATCCAGTACTTCATCACCCTACACTCTGAGTCGGAACAAGCATTGCTAGGCTTTTTGGTGGCATGTGCCGAACACGAAATGCGCTTTTATTCGCAGCTTCAGCACCAATTGTCTAATTTAAGTGATACCCAGAGAGCAGTAGATTTTTTGGACTCGTTGATGGGAGAGCGTGAGATATCGGACACTAGTGATACCAACTCAATATTTAGTTACGATGAAGATTTGCCCCAATTGGACGCTCTAGGCACCAATCAGGTGCGGTTCAAGACTAATAATGACGGATTGGACCAGCTCTATAGCGTGTTCATCAAGTTGCTAAGCTTCAAACCGCCCCATGAGCGTGATCCCTGGGCGTATATGAAGCTAATGGTCAGTTTATGGAAGAAAAATAGCGGGATTGCATTTATAGAGGTCGATTCCTTCGAGACCAAAGAGCAAAAACTCAACCAGTTCATGGATTTCTGGGAAGCTCTGGAACTGGGGTTTGTTCTACTTCCTAATTATCCTGAAATAAACCAAAGAGTATTTTCTGAGACCAGTGTTTTTCCAGAAATGATCAATGATATTCAGCCCGTAAATGAGACTATTCAGCCTTCAAAGAATCACGAAAAAGAACCAGAAATCGAGTTGGATATCAGCTCAATTAGTGATTCAAGAGCTAATTCATATGGTGTCTCTGGAGTTGATTCAATTGAGAATTTTGGTAATTCTAGCGAAGAGGTTTTTTCGAATCATCCTTATTCTAAAGAGGACCAGGCAAAGTTATACAGTAATATCAAGCATATTGTACCCTTGTTGAACGAGTTCGACTTGAATTTTAGCGTTCAATTCCCGTCCGTATTCAAATACTACTTGCGGTTGATGTACGGCGATCTTCCCACTATATCCACCACCAAAGACTTGAGATTTGTAGACGAAATAGTCTATTTGGTGAATAAGATAGTCGACTTTGAAAATGAAGAAGACGAAGACGATAGTCAGATCAAAACTCTCGTGGCCAAGTTTCATCTGGCACATCTACTTCTCTCTAAGTTTCTGGAGAAACAGTCGCTTTTGATGAGAATGTCACAGTATGAGTACAGTAATAATCTAGAGATAAAGAGGGTGAGTTTCAAACAGTGGAGAAGGAGAATTGAAAAGATTACTGATCTACAAAAAAGCTATGAAAACTATTCCAAACTCTTTAATAAGAAGCTTATTGCCAATTATCTTCATCTGTGGTACCGTCAGAAATCAACTTATGGCTTGCTTGAGGCCGAAGCTTCTCGATTTTCCAGTAGAATACTACTTGATCGTACCATGAGTAAATGGGTTGCCTCGATTTCAAAGCATATGAGCTTGGAGCAAGTCGCTTTGACGTCGTTTCTTCACAAGTTTTTGAGTGTTTGGGTGCATAAAGTGACCAAAATACAAAGATCGGTGGAAAAGGCAATAAGCATAGACTCAAAGCGCATAGAAAGGAAATACTTTGTCAATTTGGTAAAAAAGTACAATTGTCAGGTAGAAAATAGCCAGATTTGTCAAGATTTTAGGGCCCGAATTGAACAGGAAAGAGATGTGCAAGCAGTAAAAAAGGGGTGGGAAATATGGAGGAGTAGACTAAATTCACGTCATCCAATACCCATAGGAGACAAGCTTTTGAAATTGGCTTCTATAGAGAAGCAGTGGATTCTACGTAAGACGTTCGAGACATGGAAACACAAGCACATGTTAGAAATGAAGCTTAATACTGCTAGAGCAAAGACAGACCAGGTATTAGTTCTGTATGTTTTCAAAGACCACTGGCACAAAAAAGCTCGTCTCCAGTCAGTTTTGAATACGTATTTGGAGTTGAAGTATCGTCAGATCAAGAAGTCTTTTTATCATCTCTGGGTGCAACAAATAGCAAGAAATAAGGTTTGTGAGGACTTTTATCGTAAAAACACCATGAAGAAAGTATTTAAAACTTGGGTACTTCAAAAGAAACGTCTAGAGTCTCACCAGGAATCTAACTCTCTGTTACGGGTCTATTTCAAAAAATGGGCTCTCAAGTATTATGAGCAGCAGTATGAAAAGGATTGTCTGTCCAGGATCCAACTGGGAATGCTTTTACGCTGGCGACAAAAGCTCCAACGAATTGACAATATGGTGGCTCAAAAAGACCTCTTTGAAAGTGACGTTATAGTTCGAAACAAGCTCAAAGCGTGGAAATTGGCCACCCGACATATCGAAGAATACGCCAATATTGCAGATATTAATCTACAAAGAAAGTTCTACAACACACTTATGAAAAAGCACCACCATATCAATGTTCTACTAAACCAACGGCTTGATTACGTTGTAAAAAATACCAACTTTGAAAGAAAATATCTACTTCAATTATCTTTTCGTAAGTGGAAAGCAACTTACGACGATCATTTCGAAGCCAGTCTGTATGGAAAAATCGATCTGTTCAGAGAGACTATGCTCGATCCGTCTCTAAAAACCCGCTTTTTGCACCGCTGGATCGATACCTATAACCTTCGTCAAGCCCGCAAAGACCATCTTGACCAGCTCTGTAGTAATTACCTCAAGACTTGTAAAACCAAAACGTTTTATTTCGGTAAATGGCTGGCCTTGGCACGGTCAAAAACGGAACTTACCCAAAAAGCCATCGACTTTCAAGTATCTGTTCTACTCAAAAAGTTCTTGCTTATCTGGTACGACCAGTTTGTCACCAAGGGCTTGTATCTTCATGAAGTGGCCGACGATTATGTCGACAGCAGACATATACGACAGGTCCAAAACATGCTCAGTATTTGGTCCATGAAGTATTTCAAGCACCGTAGAAACCAGCAGAGCTGTAGTGTATTTGCTGAGAGATGGCAGAACGTGAAGATGAAGTCTATTTTTGAGCTCTGGCTATTTAAACTTGAAGAAAAACGGAAACAACAGCAACAACAAGTAGAAGCTCAAGAGGCTCAAGAAATTGACCAGTCAGATTCCTCGTTTGACACCAGCATGGCAAGTAATATGTCGCCATTAGCCAATAAATCTGCATCTCGATCTTTGATCCGACATGATGACAACTACTTGTCCACTCCTCTCAAAGCTCAGGTAAGCCGGAACACCTTCTTCACGCCCAAATCCGCCAAGTCCAGTCCTACAAAACTTCAAGAAACTTCACAAAGAATTAAAAATGAAAAGTTAGATGCCTTGAGGAAGCATTATGGTCGCCTTAAAGGCACCTCAACGCCTCGTAAGCCCTCTGGAACATTATCAAACCCTACTCCTGCTCCAAGAATGGCACTGCCTTCAAAAGAACTAGAGCTCGATGCAAGATTCGAAACTCTTCTTCCCAAACCAACTCCAATAGACTACAGCAAACCAAGAAAGTCCATCAGATACAGGGCAAATGAAGTGTCAGTAGAAGGCAGCATAGAGCCCAGGGCTTATAGCGTGCTACCTCCCAAACCCCCCAACTTTGAGCCGTTGTTAGACGATGTAGATCGAGAAATGAACTATCGATTGAGCAGCTCTTCGCTGAAAGAAGACGAGAAATCTGTCATAGACAACGCCAAAAAATTAAGGAGAATCACCCCAATCATGTTCCCCATAGATGACGAAGGCAGTCAGCCGAAATTCTCTCCAGTAAAGAAACTCAAAGAAAGACTACGGAATAGTACCGTTGCTCAAGATGACTATACGTTTTAAATGAATACATTTTAAATACGAAACTATATTTTAGAGTGGAGTTACGACTGTCTAGATACTTTGCGATGGTAATGACCTGTATAAATGAAGATATGGCTAAAATAAATAGGAACAAATTCACAACAATACTGTTACTAAGCTATGTTAAATTGCTTGCATTGATAAGAGTAAACTGCTATTCAGTGGGGTCTCTATCTTTAGTAACTCTGTAGCCTTCAAATTTTCCTAGCAAACTCGTAACGGAAACTCTACACCAATCATAGCGTAAATTTAATACCAGACTCACCATAATTGCAGAGAGAGATCCATTTTGAATAGGCAATGCTACCTTCAATAACTGATTTTCGAGAGAAACGCTTATCAAGGACGTGCGCCGCACAATCCCGCTTATCTCCGAAATGACCGCATTTGGCAACTAGAGAAAAGTAAGAACACAGCAACAACCGCCATGACGATCGAGATTCCATTCTATCTCAACCATATCTGTTGAAGAGAGTTTAGAATAGCCATCAATCACACATCTTGCTATTTTCATACAAAAATTGCAAAAATTTTAAAAAATTAAAACTACGTACCTTTCAACAGAAAACCGAAATGACAACTTTGATAATAATGAACCAACTTGTAATATGACGAAATCTAGCAGAATTATCAAAATTTGTGCTCTTGAAACCTAACTGACTTTAATAGCCACCCCTAAATCTGCGAAACATCCATATTACTGTTGATATATCGAGACGACTATTCTCCATCTTATGTCCTGCACATAACATATTCCCAATTTTCAAAATGAAATATGACGTCAAACATGCATGAAATCCGCTTAGTCATTGCTTGATAAGCGTGTTTGACGCCTTCTACAGCTTCAACCAGAGTACTACAGAACTTGCGACAACCTCCAGTCTTATTTTTTCAGCTAGCTCTATCGATCTATACCAAAAACTCCAATTTTCTATTTTTAAAATCAAAAACTCAGAATTGATCTACTTTCTGAACCTAGCTCTTTTCCCCCTATATGCAGAAAATGTGTCGCGCACGACCTTGCCGTTATGGGAAATATCATGTATATAGTACGAGGGCTCCGTTGGGAGCCCGAGTTGGACGGCGTGCGGATCACGAGACTTTGTGTTCGCTGCCGCACCAGTTTTTCACAGATACTGGGAGTGAATTGATTATGGCCATTAACAGGGCAGAGACTGCCGTGATGAACATGTAAAGTTTGTGTGGAAGTGTGTAAGAAAATATATTCAAAGTAGATTGTAGAGTGACATCAACTGGTATGGACTGGTAAAGTGTTACTGGGAAGAGAGTAGTTACTGGGAAGAGAGTGGTTACTGGGAAGAGAGTGGTTACTGGGAAGCAATTGAAGAATGAGTACAAATTTAAGCATGAATTTTCAAGTATGAATGATTGAGTTGGTTTTAGTAAGAGTCATAATGTTGGTTTCACGTAGTACTGCGGTGGAGGTTATAGTACCCGGCCTGAACTAATTGGATTGCTCGTAACATACATGATTTTTTGGCTGCGAAAACAAAGGAAAATTAACCATGTTAAGTTGGGTGGATATGAGATGATATGTGAGATCTCCCGGCTTTTGTAATTGCGGCAAGACTCGCACTAGGGCTTATATCGGTAAAGTGATATGTTTATCAAAAGATATGACATGGATAGAGACTAAAGATTATGATCTTATTTTCGTAGAATTTTGACTACTTTTACAAAATTGTTGACCTTCTTTGTCTAATCTCATTGATCCCAATTTTGGTACCACTAAACTATTTGAAAATTATTAAGGTAAGATCAAATGCAAAGAATAGGCGAATATCTCAATGAAAGATGATTAGCAGTTGGCCCAATAAGATGGAACTGAGTTGACCAAATTGTAGATATTAAGAGGTCATTTCGGTTTTCTTCAATTAGTCTACATGTTACGGTACAAAGATAATGTCTTATTAATTATTATTTTCAAAACTATCTATATCGTCGTTGATGGCTTCCTTGACTTGTTCAGGGTCAATGTCATGGACCAATTCCGGTTCTGTGAGTCTTTGATCAATCCTGAAGTCGGAATCCTTGGCTTTTCTCTCGTAGATGTGCAAGCTTTCTTCGGTAATCACAAGAGATCTGAACAAGCCGGATAAGGTATCGAATTGGAGTTCTTTCAATTCTTCTACAATAGATTCCAACAATATAGCAGCGACTTCTGGGTTATCGATGGACTCTCTTACTAGGCTTACGATTGGAAATATGGTAACTGATCTGAATGCAGGCACAGAGTGGACTTTTTGCCAGTTGGCTGGGTTGTATACTAAAACCGAGCCGTTGGCAGTATCAATTTCACCCAATGGATCTGCAGTCACCAAGATGGAGATATCGTTCCAGAGATCGGCCAAATGCTCACCTTCGGTCTTGTCGTAGGTGACATAGCCAGTCTTGAGCTCACCAAACCTGTTAATTCCAGACATACACGCAGGCACGTCCATGTGAACCTTGACGTATTCACCCAAGTAGTTGGTTTCGATATAATCATTTACATAAGTCAAAGCTTCACCGCCTGGATAGTTGTAGGATGAAATATAGCCCATGAAAAGTGAGAGCATCGCACTCAAAGCCACAATAGAAACAATTACGATGTTCAAGAGTTTACTGGAGAAGCCGCGGTCCCATTTCTGGGAGATTCCAGCAAGGCCATTGGCTGCAACCAAAGTAAAGAGAGGGGCAGTGTAGATAATGAATCTCCACTCTTTGTGGGGCTGGAACGACATGACCAGGATATAAAGTACGGCTGAAAAGAAGAGAATACGAAGTGAGTTTTTGGCTCTCGGAAGAGTCACTGGTACTGATTTGGATGTTTTTTCAGGTGTTTTTTCAGGTGTACTTTCAGTGGCTTCACTTTCTTCTTGGAGAGGGTAAATCGGATCGGTGAGCAACCCAATTGCAGCCAAAAGTAAAATTACGGGCGGTCTGAATAATTGCTGGAGATACCCATTGAAATAAGCCAGCCAAGGCTCGGTTCCCCAATGCGCGGAATTACCCTCCACCACATTGAACAAAAACGCCGCGAGTTCTGGATAAACCACTTTGTTCCAAAAAAACGAATCAACAAGGGTTGATATTAGTGCACCAAACAAGGCACCTGTTACAAGTAAAAGAGTATTTGAGAAAACATTGGACTGGCCAAATCCCAATGACGATACTAGAGCAATGATTCCGGCCAAGATGCCGATTTCAAGTCTGAAGATGGCGCCTGTAAATGCTAACCATGTCAAACCCGTCATGTCACCCTCCACCAATTTGGTGAATGCGTAGAGTACTGGAGGCAAAGCAACAAAGTTGGGAAGAGTGCGCGAAGCGTAGTACAACAAGTGGAATTGCGACAATAACAAAACCAGGAACCAAAAACCCACGAGGGAGTTTGAGGCTGCGATTGTACGAGCGACGGGTTTGGGGAGTTTGCGGGACGGATCAAGCCCGATTTTGGCAACCGAGTTGCGTAGCTTGATCAACATGGCGCCATTTGCAATGCCCAAGACCGTACGAAGCAAACCCGCCAACTCCAGTTGGGATTGATCGGCAAAAAAGTCGACGCCAAAAAGTTTTGCAACAAGAGTGAGCGATTTGACGCCACCCGCCAACACCAAGGAGCCCACAAAAGTGCGGGGAACTGCGCCGGGGAACCGGATGTGGTCGTAGGATTCGAGGACGGTTTCGTGGGAGAGCACGCCGTAGTTGAGGATATCGTGCACGGATTGGGTGGTAAAGGACTCCTCGACCTTTGTGTAGGGCGCTAAGGCCAAATGGTATGCGATCACAGCTAGTAGTGCTGCGTCGAGGTAGACATAGTACGTGTGCATTGCGGATACTATGGTTTATAGAAAAAAGCCGAAAAACTAAAATGTAAAACTAAAAGCGAAAACCAAAAGATCAGATCACCATCATGGACGAGATCCCTGAATTAGTAACCGAACTTACGAACGACGAGCGAGCCGTGCAACAAAAGGCAAGTGCGAACAAGATTGGTGCGCAGGCGGCCGACAGCGCGAGCAAAAACGAGAACAAAGTTAGTGAGGACAAAAGGGAAGGTGAGGCAAGCGGGAGAGTAGTAGGTGATGAAAGGGAAGATGAGGCAAGCAGAAGAGAAGTACGAGATGAAAACGAGGATGAACATCGTAAGATACCAGTAACTATTATCACCGGATACCTTGGATCAGGCAAGCTGACACTATTGGAAAATATTAGCAAGACGTCGCACAAACGCTTGGCGATCATTCTTAATGAGTTTGGCGACTCGTCGGTGATTGAGAAGTCGGTGACCATCAAGGATGATACGGGCGGCGACGGAGTGCAAGAGTGGCTCGATATTGGTAATGGGTGTTTGTGTTGCACCGTCAAGGACAACGGGGTGGTTGCGATCGAGCAGTTGATTGCCAAGTCAGGCGATCGTATAGACCATATTCTTCTTGAGACCACCGGGGTGGCGGACCCGGCGCCCATAGCCAAGATGTTCTGGTTGGACGACGGGTTGGCGTCTAATATCTACATAGACGGAGTGGTGACGGTGGTGGACTCCAGTAATGTTTTGCGGTGCTTAGACGACGTAGGCGGCCACTGGCACCGGGAAAACAACCACACCAAACAGGCCCAAACCGTCGAGGGGGAGTTGTCGGAGGAGGACGTGCGCCAAGAACACGACCAGTTGGTCGAGGGCATCACTACCGCACACCTCCAGATCGCATTAGCCGACACTATCCTCGTTAACAAAGCCGACAAGATCACCGGGCCCAAGCACCTCGACGCCATCATCGCCCGGGTGCGCGCCATCAATAGCCACTCGCCGATCCACACCACCAGCTATGGAGACATCGACTTGCACAAGATCCTTGATCTTCATGCGTACGACGGCGATTCCGCCAAGATCGCGAGGTCTCTCGCCACAATGCAAAACGGCTCGTTCCACGATTCGCGTATTGCCACCGTCACCGTCGAGTTTCCGTTCCTTACGCACCGCGACCAGTTTGGCCAAGTCGAGGCGTTTCTCCAGTACGTTTTGTGGGAAAACACTGTAGATGGCCACAAAGTAGAAATCCATCGTCTCAAGGGCTTGTTGGTGTGCGGCACCGACGTCAGGGTTATTCAGGGAGTGCGCGATACTTACGATATCATAGAGGGTGGAAGATTATTAGAGGGGGTTACTTGTAACAAGTTGGTGTTTATCGGTAAGGGGCTTGTACAACAAGATCTCCACAACGAGTTAGCAAAGTATTTAGAATAACTCAAAACTTTCACCACTAGTCTCGCCAAGTTTTCTCACTAATTTTCGCCAAGTCTCTCGCTAAAAACTCTCCTAACTGCACTATCTCACCTAATATATATCAATTCTCTCTACATCTCCTCTTACACTTATATAAATATACACATACACAATTTATAATCTCAGCCTAATATGCCTTTCTCCACATCACTAGCCCTTGATATTTTACTCTCCACCACCTCTCACTAACATCTCTATCAAATCTCCCTAACTGTTTTTCTCTCTCCGCATCCTGCATGTTCACTAATTTTTCACCTCAAGTTTTTCAAAAAACCCATCTTTCATCGTCACCAATGTCTGATTCTGGGCCCAAAGAGAGCGATACTGCTCCAAAACTCTCTGAACCCACCAAAACAGCTACTCCCAAGAAGAAAGGATGGTCGAATCCTGCTCTTCGCGCCATGGGAATCCCCAGAATAGCCCTTCCATCGCGTAATTGGATGATCTTCATCGGTGTTTGTTCGGCTGTCGGAGGAGGTATTGCATACGACAAGTACCAGCAAAGCTGTATCCGAGAAAAGTGGATGGCCCATGTTGAAGCCATGGGTCAAGTTCCTTATACTAGTGAAAAACTCCCTCGTAAATTGACTATCTACATTGCTCCACCACCAAATGATTTTCTCGATGTTTCATTGAGACTTTTCAGAAGATATATTAAGCCTATATTGAACTCCAGTGCTATTGATTACGATTTATACAGTGCTCAAAGGCAAGGAGATATCAGATCTGCTGTGGCCAAGAAGATCCGTGAATTAAGAGCTGCAAAATTACAAGAAGAAAAGGAAAACCAACTTAAGTTGGAAGCTGAAATATATAACAAGTCTTGGACTAAATTCTTGAAAGAAGATGTGCCGGGATGGTTTAAATGGGGTAAAAAACCCGTTGAAGATGAAGAAAAGCTAGTCCCTAGACTGGAATTGTATAAAGCCAGTGATGTATTGGGATTATATCAACTAGTTGATCCAATTGAGCCCCAAAGTGAAGACCAGATCGATATGGACTTGGCTGGAGGTGTGGTTTGTATTGGAAGAGGTGCATTCAAGGAATATTTGACTGGTGTTCATGAAGGTCTTTTGGGACCATTGGAAAAACCTCAAGAATTGATTGAAGAAGAACTCAAAATCGAGGCTGAAAAGCAGCAGAAGAAGGAGGACGACGAGAAAAATGGTATAAAGTCTCTGGAGGAAGATGATGACGACGAAGAAGAAAGTGAAGGTGGTTTGACTAAGAAGAAAGAACCAGTGGTCAAGCCATTTATAAGACCAGAGCAATACCCCGAAGCCAAATTAGCACCTGAACTCGATCTTACCAAAAGAGTAACTGACGATAAAAACGTTCCTGTGTTTTTCGAACAACCGATCTACGTATTTCCCGTGCCCAATCTTCTTGGGTTTTTGACCATCCCAAGAAAGATATACCGTTTTTACACCAAGAGAGAGTTGGCCGAGGATTTCGGTCATCGTACAACTGCTATTGTGGAGAACAAAACAAGACCTTTTGAGTATAAAGATTCACTTCTGGCAAAGGAAGAAGAGCTCGACTGGCCAAAGAAATGGGTTGAAACCGGAAAGAGTAAGGGTTCCGAGTGGGTTCAGGACTTGGTGGTCGATGACAGAATCATATCAAGAATGAGAGTTTATGACAATTCTGACAAAAACTAGTGTACATAGTGTAAATAAAATCGATATTTATTTACGTTTCCACAAGGTGTAGTTATATAAAAACGATCCCTCCTTTATATCATCCTCCAACTGTTCTTCCCCAATAAACTGTAAAAGTTCAGGTTTCGTTTGTTTTGTCCATTCACTATCTTCACCGTGAAGAGGAAAGTTCAAAAACGTATCCATTTCCACTGGTGCTTCCGATTCGATTTCAGTGACTAGAAGATGGGTCACTAATGGACTTTTCACCAATTCATTATAGATTTCAGCACCCCCAATCACAAATATACGTTGCAATTGCTTCGAAATGGTCTTGGTATATTCTTCAAGACTTTTGAGGGAATTGGTAATGGAATTGGCATGAATCACACCGCCTTCCAATATTTCGTTATTGTATGTTCGTGATAACACCACGTTTATTCTATTTGGCAAGGGTCTGAATTTTGGCGGTATCGATTCCCAGGTCTTGCGTCCCATCACAACCGCATTAATGCCGTTGGTGCCTGTAGTTTTGGTCGTTACGTCCTTAAAATACTTGATTTCTTTCCTAAGCCTCCAGGGCATTTTTCCTTGGAAACCAATTCCTCCATTAGGTTTTAATGCAGCTACGATTATCGCCACGGTAGGTTTAGATAATTCAGCCATCTCGATAGTTTTATGAAGATTTCAGTTACATCTCAAAACTATACGCGTCAACCTCGTGTCACGTGACAAGTTGGCAACCAAATTGGAGCAAAACAAGGGCACAACTGAGATTTATATAGACAAAAACCAGGATTAGAGTGGGGGATCGATGTGATGCACAGGGATGCGTATGAGGAAGCGCATGATTACAACGTACTTACGCAAGCTCGCGTTATGGTTTTTACAGCAACGGTGTGTTGACAGATAACGCGACCTGCATATGTAGATCCAATGTCTGCACACAAACCAAACGCGAATATGTGTATCTAGTTGTGGTACAGATGAAATGCGGCATTAACGACTGCAAAAACATGACCCCCCCCCCCCCGATTACAGTAATAAAATCAAAAATAACACATTTACTAAAATACACAACACCAGTCGAGTGTAGAAGAGAAAGATAAGGACAACTAGTAACACAATGGGATCGCGAGCAAGCCCGAGGAAACCTTGAAAGAAATTCATCGACCTAGGAGAGAAACAGTATAATTATAAAAAGTAGTAATAACACAAAAAAGTCGTTAACCACAAGAGAAGAAGTCCATTAGCTTAATGTACAGATAATATCGAGGGAATAAGAAGAGTGTGAACGAATCCATAAAATTTCGTGACACCACTGGCAACCCCTCTGTATCTAGGACTTCACAAAGCACCGCACACAAATTAAATTATTTTGTAGCCTTTTTTTTTGGGGCTGCTTTTTTGGCAGGTGCCTTCTTTGTAGCGGGTTTCGTCACTTTTTTGGCTGCAGTCTTTGGGGTAGCAGCCTTCTTAGTAGTGGTCACCTTTTTCTTGGCAGCAGGTTTTGCTTTGGTGGTCTTTGCAGGGGCCTTTGCTTTGGTGGTTTTGGCTGCAGGCTTTGCCTTTGCAGCCTTAGGAGCAGACTTGGTAGCCTTGGTGGCCTTGGTAGGAGCCTTCTTGGTAGTCTTTGGTTTGGTGACCTTAGACTCCTTGGTAGCTTTTGATTTGGGAGCAGGTTTTGTCTCTTTCTTTGGAGCAGGCTTAGCAGGCTTGGTCACCTTAGAAGCAGCAGGCTTGGTAAGAACTGGTTTTTCTTTCTTGGCCAACTTGACCGGGCCAGAAGGACCTTTTGGTTGTAAGAAGTCGGCAGACTCCACCCCTTTCCTTAATGCAGTATTGAAAAGGGCATCGAAATTGGCAGCAGCAATATTATAATTTGTCTGGACGTACTTCTTGAGTGCTTGACGGCTGCATGAGTTAGTAATTATGTCATAAAATGTTTACAGTTTACTTACGAAGAACCATTTCTTTCCTTCAAGGTAATAATTGCAGATTTGATCATGTCTGTGGTTAGTAAAATTCAAGAATCAGCTGTATACGCGAACATACCTTTGTAAGTCACTTTGGATGGGGCGACGGCAGCAGCCTTCGCAGATTTGGTTTTAGGAGCCATTGGTATAAATTGATATCAATTAAACGAAAGAGATATGAGTATATTTTTATAGTTTTAGGGAGGAGCGCACCCATGAAAACAAAGAAATCAAAACAAACGCCAACGTTAAAAATTAGGCGTGTGTGGGGCGGGTTTAGATAAAAAAATCAGCAAATGTCGCCCACCGAAAAAAAGTGTCACACTTACATTGCGTATCGTGCATACCACCCTTCGTAGCACTCACATAAATGTGCTGGGGGAAGTGGTCATGCAAAACTGCTGCCATCATTACTATGCGACTGGTATCGTTTATATAAAGCGTCGTTCGCAGCCGCCCTAAACATCTAAATTCTATATACAATCTCTCACCCCAAAATTATGGACACACTTCTTGCTCCATCCATTGTTGATAGCTGTCCTTTTCGTACACATACCGGCGGTCCTTGTCTGATTCGTACAAATCAACATGCTCGATAAACATCGCCACCACGGCAAAGTTTTTGACGCCGTCTTCGTCCTTTTTGCCATCAACGCCTCTACTGATTGAATCAATCTTTTTCCTACTCTCATCTGTCATTACACTGCCTGGAGTGGGTTTACGAAATGATTTTTTCAATTTCTTTGATAGTTTCTGCCATTGTCTTTGAATTTCATTTTGCCACTCTTGCTCAGTGGGTGGTTGAAATTGCAAATTTGATAAATTTGAGTACGAAAATTCACCAGACGACGAGTTGAGTTTTGAGACCAAGCTCGGCGAGCACACGCTCGCGACTATGGGGGATTTTTGTGGCGGCAACGGTTTCTCCGAGTGGAAATTGGCGCCAGCAATATTAGCGCTGAGGTTAACAGAAGAGTTGGAGGATGCGGATCTAAGTGAGGAAACGCGATCGTTGAGACGGCCATAATTAAAGTCTAGTTCATCGTCGCTTTCATTGGCAGGAGTGGCGGTTTGTAAGTATGGTTTTCTCTCGATGGTGCCTATTATAGGATGGTACTGATCATCTATGATTCTAGCATGGCCCCTGAATCTAAATTGCTTATTGATATGGGGGAACCAAAAAACGGCCTCGAACCGGTCGTTTTCCACCAACTGGTGGTACTTTGCCATTCTTTTGTCGGTAGTAAACGTAAGTACATTGCTTGATTTGTCGTCGAATAGCCACCCACGATGGATCACCGTCCGATTTTGTGGGAAGCCAGTCTTGGAATCGATAGTCGAGAGTTGGAAGCAAATAAACGGAGGATTATTGTCGCTAGCAGCCAATTCTCCTTCAATTGCTTGGTTGAAGGATGGCACCCATGGGGCCATATTATTCATTTCAAGCATGTTGGATCTGTAAAGTTGGGACCTTGAATTTTCGGCCAGTACCCTCGATATTAATACTCAAGCGACCACTTGCCCTTTTTTTAAAAATCTATTGATCTCCTGCCCTTACTAATAGTAACAATCAAGTGACATGATGAGTCCACGTTTATGGGCAACTTTGTGCGCTTTTTTTTTTTAGGTCTGCGCGGCCAGTACGTTGCTTAGAAGTTTAGGCAGAGTGATTGTTAACAGAGTACATTTGCAGTCATGCAAACGTGTACAAAGGTGTTGTCACCAGGAGCAGATAAACAATCCCAATGATTGCCAATGAGACAGTTACGGTATCAATGGGACCTTTGTAAAACTAGTCCCAAAGGCTAAAACTCGTCCGATAATGCCGGTCACGTGAACAAATGATCGGGTTATAGGCGGAGGATGCTGAAGCCCATATCCCCGCCAGCACCGTCGAACTAGCACTACAATGGAAAAATGAGGGGTATATTATTATATTATGTTAGGCGAGTGTTGTAAGGATACAATGGTGGCATAGAAGAAGTAGTCAAGGGTCTAAGGTATTATCTTTCAATAGTCCGTATACGGTAATTTAAGTCCGTGTGAAAGTCCGTGGGAATTATGGATGACCGATGTCCGTCAAACATAGCCATCACAACTGTGAGATTCTCGTAGATATGCAGGGGCATTGAAATTGGCAAACAGGGCCTACATAATAATATCTCTCCACCACACCCCACCATAATACCATTAATACTCCATTTGATGATTCGCACGAGAAGTATTGAATATTAAATACGAGGGGGCAGAGAGGGGTCTGATCCATGGAGCCATATATTCTAGGTATAAACAATGAACCAATTCATATAGATAAATGATGACTTAGAATCCTAGCCATTTGAAAATGTATGAAGAAATGGTGATTAAGACTGTAGTGCTTGTGAAAAATTACTTTAATGAGTTAGTCTTGGTGATGTATCGTAGTGTTGTAATGTATAGTAGTGTTGCAATGTATAGTAGGGCTGTACCGTTGTGTTGTATGTATAGTAGGGCTCCTATCGTATCCTGTCCTAGTGCTCTAAGATTTCGCAGCTTCTCGTCAGTCGCACTGCGACATCTCATCAACTCATCACTCATCGCATCTCATCCTCTACCTGCTTCCTACAATGGCTTGCAATGTATCTATACATACCATAGAGTCGGCCCAAAAGGCTCTATTGCTGCACATTGAACAGCATCCCTACATACAATCGCTCAGAGTAGTCCACTCATCGCCGGTGGAAATCCCGTCATCGTCGTGGTGGTCATCACTGTGGTTGACGTCTGACCAGCTCATGGGCCTTCTCGAAACCCCAGGCTTCATCTACATCCAATCGTCTCCTTCTGACTCACCTGTATCAGATACATTAGTCTTTCAAAACAAAACCCTTCACCTCACCCTCTCGCAGGCATCATACCAGTGCTGTCCCGATCTCAACGTACCCGCACGCAAACTACTTCATTCCAAGGTAGGCCATGGCTCCAAGAATCATGCGGCCTACAGCTACTCGCTCACTATCGACCTCGTGCAATCCATACCCGCACTGCTAAAGTACGCCCTCACCACAGTTTTTCCCAAAGCCCATTTTGATGTTTGTGCCAATACTGACTTGTCCTCCATACTACCCTCTTCCACTATAAACACACCACTCACCTCAACCACCCTCAATCCTAACATCGATCTTTCTCCTTTATGTACCCCAATCCTTGATATAGAGTCACTGCCAAATACATGGCTCGATCTCTACGAGTACCTTACCCTCTTGACTCTCAACAGCCCTCTGTTGGTGCCCGATCATGTCGATCCATACATAAGCTCCTTCACTGTGCCCACGCAAACGCTTTCTTCCGATGCTACCCCCGCGCCTCCCACCACCCCCTTGCATGTTTCGCACGCCCAACATCTCCACCTGCAGATCCTTGCTGCGCTCTTTGAATCCAACTGGCTGCTCATTTCAGTGCGCTCGCCCCAAACACACCTGATGTGGTTCCGTCACAACAACACCATTGTTTTGTGGGAGTCCCATAAAGAGTAAACTAAATAGACAATCACTAAACATTCCAATATGTTATTTATGTTAGCTAAACAATGGAGCAATGCAAACTCTCCAACGGTACTTCAAAACTTGTTCTATAAAACTTGTACTATACCCGAGTCCCTGTGATTGACCAACGGCTGTCCCTGTTATTGCTAAAAACTAAAATGGTAAAAACTAATTTGGTAAAAACTAAATTGGCTGCAAATCACAAACACCGCGCGCCACTAATAAATAAAACGACCGCTAGGTGTACTAAACTCTATTATATGTATTTGACTATAGACAATAGACAATGCTACAAAAGACTGATACAAAATATAATACTGGGTGTATCTATTAGAGTTTATTGGATATGAAATTGCGTCTCTATATACAATATACAAGTAATTACCGTCATTAATCACTCTAAAGTTTCTCTTTTTTTTTCCTCTTTTTTGCAAAAATTCCATATCAATTTTATTTTGATTATTTTCAAGTCTTTTGCAAGTACATTTCCACCTATAATCATGATTTGATATACAAAAAAGTAACTTTTCGTGAGATTATTAATATTCTGATTGTCTGAAAACTTAGACTGAATGTTTGTATTTTTATATTAGAGATTGTGTAGTGCTAAGTAAGTAAATAGTGGATTACAATAGTTTGATGAGTAATTTACTCAGTAATAATTCAGTAATTAATTGAGTAATTTAATCAGTAATTTACTCAGTAATTTAATCAGTAATTTACTCAGTAATTAATTCAGTAATTAAGTAATTGAATCAGTAATTAAGCAATTGAATCAGTAATTAAGCAATTTATTCAGTAATCAAGTAATTAATTCAGTGTAATAATAGTGTTAAAGTAGAGTTGGCATTTTAAGTGAGGTATTAGAGTGAATTTTCAGTATAGTTACTATTAAAGTGCTAGGATGTTTAGTGTTTTCTAGTTTCATGATTTACTATTCATCAGTGTTAAAGTGGTTTTACTATTCATTGGAAACATCATTACAATTACATATCTAAATACAGGTTTATGGATATATGGTATATGCTAGGCATATTCTAGGCCAGGCCTAGGTTTTCTAGAAGACACCTTCTAGTTGTTCTCTAGTTATTGTGGCTATCTTGTGGCATCTTGTGGCATCTTCTGGCATCTTCTGGTTCTCTAGTTGAAATCTTTAAAGAGTTCCTCCATCGATGTACGTGCAAAAGGATCGTTTCCAGGAGTCAAGCCAAAGTTTGCAAACTTGCCTACATCACGGAACATTCCCTCGAGCTCCGCACCGCCTGCTCCGTCCAAATCAGAATTTCTGATCTCACCCGGAGTAGCGATGTCGGAGTTGATATTTATAATACCCGGAGTGGTGTTTTCGCCGTTAATTGGTGCCTGCCAATTAACAGTTGCCGGGTTGGTGGCAAAGTTGGCGTTGTCGGTGTAATTATTTCCTGGATTTACAAGATTGTTGTCTTTTCTAGACGACATCATCGAGAGCCAGAGCCGGTCGATCTGATCGTTGGGCAAGTTAAGATAGTCTAGATCGCTAGAGTTGGTCGACTCTATACTAGGAGCCGAGTGGGGGTCGTCTTGGGTTGTGCTACTGGAAGGATAACTGAAAGAATTGGAGACTGGAGCCGAGGCATAATCCGAAGTCTTTTTGCTGGGGTGGGAATGTGCAGTCTCTTGAGGTTCCTGGCTCGACTTTACAGGTATTTCGTCCACTATATTGTGGGTTTTCTTCAATTGTGCTACTCTAGCCAAGGATTCTTCGAATATCCCAATGAGCTCTTCAAGCATTTCGTTGGAGTACAGGAAAACCTGGAGTTTTGGTTCGCTTCTGTACTTTTCATAGAACTCTGGCGATTTCAAAAACCCCATCATCATCTGCTCGGCCTTAACTACTCTCCAAGCATAATAGTATGTTTTACTTAAACGTGACATATGACTCTGCAAATTCATAATTGAGCTGACCAACAATGCCTTGAGCCTTTTCAAGTTTTCAAAGTGGGTCCTGTACTGCAACGACTCGTCCATGCGGAGCAAATGGTCGAATTTGGATTCGGAGTTGAGAATGGCTATTTTGACCCGAATAAGCACACCCGTCAAGAGCAATCCGGATTTATGGCACGCCGATTCAAAAGAGGGCGTGATTACGAAATCGGCGTAGTTCTCAAAGATAAGCGGGGCTGTGCTGTAATATTCGAAGTAGAACGGCATCAAGTCCCCTACGGATATCTTTATGATTTTCCTTAAGAAATGGAACGCCAAGTCGGTGTTTTTACGCTTTTCATAGTAGTTAAAAATGTGAGAACATACCGTTAGCACAAACACATTTACACCGTAAAAAGCCTTCATTTGAATAAGAAGAGTGAACACATTGGCTGGCTTGTCGACAAGCTTCCCGTTGTCAAACATGTTTTTTACGTTGTTATGCTGGACTTCCAAGTAATTGAGCCGAGTTTCCAAGCTTCTAATACTGGTATTTCCCCTGACATCCAAAATACGAGCCAAGATGTCGGAACACCGCTCAAACGACAGATTCAACATCGGAAAGCACAGAAGGGTCCTTTTTTCGATCTCGGAATCGGTGCAGTTCTCGTTTCCGGGCTGATAATAGGGGAGTTTCGTATCAAAAGTCAGGCAGTTGATGTTTACAGGAGTCCCAACAGTAATGCTGTTATTCATATCAATAAGAAGCACAAAGTACCACATTTTGCGCACCAAGTTGTTCTGCTTGATGTCACTACACTGGTCCGCGAAGTTGTCAGGATCGCGATTAAGACCGAGTGAATACGCCATTTGAATCAACATGGCATTGAAAACCTGCGCGTCTCCACCGTCGGCGCCGTCTCCGTCTTCGGGAGCGTACATGTGGTAGAACCTCGTGAGCAAAGACAACTGCATGATGGCCAAATTGCTGCTTCTCATAAGATTGAACTGGTTCAAGCAGGCCTGGCTCATGTCTGCTATTCTCACGCCTATGGGATTATCTAGAAGGTACTGGATGTCAGGATCCGTGTGGGTCAAGGTGGTGTGGGAAGTGATGTTGTGTTGGAGGGTCAAGTAGGCAAATCTTAGCATAAGAAGAAGGGTTCCGAGGTAGGCAAAGTCGAGTTTTTTGATGACTTTAAAGTCATGCACAGGCTCGTCCACCATCAGTTCTGGGCCCAAGATCTGCTGCAACTGGTCTTTTAGCACGAGCTCGTCGACCACAGGACAGAACGTGTAGAAGTGGGAGAAATATCGTTTGTAGAGAAGCCATATGACCTTTCTCTTGGGCAAGATGGCCTTGATTTCTTCGTACAACTGGCACGCTTCGTTGCGCGACTGCATGAACGGTGGGAGACTGGGGATGTTGCTGCTGCTGTCGTTTCTTATTCCGTTGACCGATGCAGGAGACGCTTCCGACTTGGTCACAGGCGTCACTGGGTGGATGCCGTTCGAGCAATTGGAAGGAGCTTCATCATACGGCCGTATATCGTCCAAGCCCGCTTCATTAGTGACTCGATAGCTGAAGTCCCTTTCTGTCTGGGGCGCCTCTTTACTGGTCCCGAACAAGCGTTGCATCTTCTCGCCAAAGCCCCACGTCTGGGTGTGCACATGGTGCCACAAGGCGTTGCAACCACAGTCGATTCGGACCAAGGTGAACCACGAAAGAGGCCCGAAGTTGCGTCGGCGTGCCGGCTCCCTGTTGAAGAGCGAGGTGTACCCCTCGAAGAAGTTGATGGTGTCGTGCTCAGGGGCCACCGGAGGATCGGGTCTTTTGGAAATGGTGGACCGGATGTCCCAGACCTGTGTGTATCTGCCGGCTAGCGAGTCACTTAGAAGATAATCGTTGTGGAAAGTGCCATTATTGCAAATTTTACTGTTGATTTTACCACCATTTTCTTGATGGCTGACTTTGACGACGGTCTCCAAACTTTTGAGTTTTTTCTTTAGTTCTTGTATTTCGCCGTCGGCAGATGCTGGAGCGTCATCTTCCGCTGTATTTGTCCCTTCATTATCCAAGTATTTGCACGTTCTGTTGCCATACTTGATACAGCCAGAGCACGGGCTGCTGCGGTCACACTTGATTTTACGTTTCTTGCAGAACTCACACACTCGTGTGGCTCTCTTTCTCTTCTGCCCCGTCATGAGAAGAAAGAAGAAAGAAGAAAGTCAAGATTCAACACAACCTTATCCTTGATGTTAAAAGAAGTGACTAATAAATTTTGGCGCTTTGATTTTTTGCGACTGCCGCGAGAAAAGGTTACGGACAGAAAAGAGACCGGAGGAGAGACTTAGTAATCAGGAGACAGATTAGGAAGGGATAGAAGTATACTGCGACGTAGAACACTTTAACGGTTATCATAAAGTGATTAGAGACTGGTATTGTGTAATACTCTACTACTTTACCACTTTACTACTACTGTACTCCAATCCTCTCGTCTTGTCAGTATGTTCGCACGGCTGACTCTTTAGTATTTGCCACCTCGGCCTCCCACGGGGTCTATGTGTTGAAAAGTATTTCTATACAGCCGCATCAAGACTGGCACTTTTGATTACAATTGGTATATATCTCGATTCATCGATTGCCTGCTCCGTGGTGCTCCGCCGATCGCCGTTTGCCACCGCTTTAAAAATAAGGAGGGTTCCGAACGCGCGGTAAAACTAGACTGAAGAAGGCGGAAAAGTGTAAATAGGTACATAAAGTACAAACAGAAGTGCATAGCCCAGCCCCTAGTGGTCGCTTCCATACATAACAGAGTGAGGAAATGGCGTTTATTTAGACTGGTTACGGCGTTACAACGCATGACGGCTATCCCAACGCGACGTTATTACAAGCTATCCTCAACGCTATCCTCCTCTACAAATTGCCATTCTTGGACTATTAGCTGACCTCGCTCTGGCTAGGGTCCCGTGCCAGCCGTATCTGTACTCGTGTACGTGGTACAAACACTGCTTAAGACACTGTGGTACTAACCTAAATTCCAAGAACCTCGCTGTTGATTTGCAGTTAACGCTCGCACTACTAACCCTGCATAAGCTTTCGCACTAGTTTGGTACCAACACTATCTGTAACCTTTTTCACCACCCTTGTATCGCACCTTTTGTTCTTTTGTTCTTTTGTTCTCTTGTTCGCACCCTTCCTTGTTCGCACACCCTTTCACCTTTGTCTATTCATCCTGGCTCTGCTAATCTGTTGATGTAGATCGGCGCGTAATCATCCCTCACTCTATCCTATCATCACTAAACCAATACATCAATTCAATACTTCAATTCAATACATCAATTCAAATCTCTTTACATCAATTCAATCTAATCAATCACCTATCCCTGTTCATCTGCTCAATTCTAATTCGCACCATCCAGACCATTTGTTGAATTTGAGAACATTAATTTATTGCGACTACCAAACATTCTATGTCGGACTACGCACTACAACTCATCCAGCAATCGCTCGTCGAGCTCGGCTACCCCGCAATCAGCAACGAATTGGCAAAGGCCACCAGCTCCAAGACTCCTCCAGCCCTCGACTGGTTCAAGTCTGAACTTACCGCTGGAAACTACCCTGCAATCGAGTCCTTTCTTGCCCTGACTCCTGTGGATCCTCTTCAATTGCACGAATGCATCGACCCATCGGCTGCTATTCTCACCATACTTTATTTAGTCAGAAGAACTTACTTCTTCGAACAGTTGATATCGCACACCTTTGGCAATAACCCCGAATTGCTCCTTGATTACTTGCGGAACCAGCTTCTTCCGTTGCTAGACCAGTTGCAAGCACGCCACTTGGAAGATTCCGAGTTCAACTTCTCAAAAGGTGCTTCTTTGGCCAAATACTTTGACTCCAAAGTATTGTCACTTTTGAACCGATCCTCTGAATCTATACCATTGCTTGACATTGCGGTGTCGAAAAACCCCGCCTCCAAAATCAATTCGTCTCCTGAAACCTACTTCTTGGGGTATTCACTACAAGAATATGACCCTCACTCTATTAGAAGGTTGTTGGTGGAAAAGTTATTGGCTAGTGTATTAAGTAGTAGATCTGGTGGGAAGCTGTTTGATATACCCCCTAATGCCCTTCAAACCCTTATTGACCAGTCGATCCAGTACCAGCAATCTCAAAACGTCTATTACTTACCACCCAGAACCAAATTCGACGAGTCAGAAGAAGTGGTTGGAAAGTCACCAAAAGAGCTTTCCAACTACTATAAGCACAAATTCTTCCAGAACAAGTTGTTGCATACCATCGTGTGTAAAGCCGAGATCTGGGTCACCAAGTATTCACCGCTGGGCCGGTTTTTGGTGGCTGGGGACTACGAGGGGAAACTTACTATTTACGATGTAGTTAATGAGTATAAAGTACTAAAGGTGTTGGATCCGTGGCTGTCAGAATTTCCGATCATTCACCCTGAATTCAAGCGTCCAAACTCATTTAAACCGGTGATTAACTGTTCGTGGGAGCCTCGTGAACAGTACTTGGTGGCTTGTTATATGGATAACCAGATCAAAGTATGGTATGTTGGCGAGCTCCACAACATGATCCAAAAGTCCCCTGGCGAAGGGTTTATCAGTGGGTTCCAACTCACCAGCTACTTTGTATTGGGTCCTGACGTAAAAGCATATACGTGTGAGTTCTTGCCGGATGTAAGAAGTTCCAATTCTGGTAACTACAAGCCGCGGTTTGTGATTGGATCTCTAGATAAGGTGCTTAAAGCCTTTGATATTGACGGCGAAGAGCTCTTTGATTTCTATGGAAATATCGACGACGAGGTCATTTCCGACGTCACCATGAAGCAACAAGACTTGAGCTTTAACGAAACCTCCAATAGTAAAAAAGACTTGGAGTCGAAATTGGTCAATAGTTTCCAGCGAATCAGGGACTTGGCCATCACTCCCAATGGAAAGGTGTTGATCACTGTAGGAAACGATTATCGGCTCCAGTTTTTCCACATCCCGCAAGCATTTGACGAAACGGCCTCGACAAAACGTATAGCTTCCATAACCTTGAAAGCAGATATCGTGTCGTGTTCTGTGCTGGCGCTGGGCAAGTACTTGATGGTCAATTGTGAGCCGGAAGAGATCCAAGTATGGGACATTTCGATGTTGGAAGACTTTGACGGCACCAAGCTCGAGTGTGCCCCTATTTTGTATCGTAAACTCTTTGGCCATCATCAGAATATCCAGGTGGTTGGGTCCAGTTTTGGGTACTTTGTACCAGATAAAGGCGCAGAAGAATTGGTGGTGAGTGGTTCTGATCATGGGTGTATTTATTTCTGGAAGCTCCATACGGGCCAGTTGATGGGTAGAATTGAGTCTCATAGTGGTGTAGTTGGGGCTCTTGATTGGAATCAGTTTGGCAAAGCTTCGAGTCAAAACGACTATGGAAAGATGTGGTGTTCTTCTGCAAATGATAATGTTTTAAAGATATGGAGCTACTGAAAGTTGTCAATCATAAGAATTAAGTCAACATTTATTATAATTATACCCTCACTCTGAACTGTTTGACCATTTTTAGAAGGTATATGATTAATTATTATTGAACATTCACCATATTAGTCAAAGTATCTCTTTTATGCAATTAATAATCTTTATTGAATAATTAAATTGACCTTGAGATTGAACCCTTTTTGCAACCAATAGATAAGTTACAATGGAGTTATTGATATCAATAGCAAACATGGACCTTCCTCAATTGCTTTCACGAGAAACTCAAGCACCTTAATTTAAAAAAGATTAATTAGTACCAACTTGTATATTCTAATTCAGACCATTACATCACAATATTATTTACCAGATAGAACACTTAATTGGGTGGTATCCGATACAATACATGACTACTACTCTACTACCGATTAATAAAACTATGACTATTTTTTGCAGCAAAAGACTCTACTTTCTAAACTAAGTCAACCAATTGAACGAGCAGGATGTTCTAAATGTACAATCTAGCATTCACTATAAATTAATTCTACGAACACTCTGCCAATTCCATCCAGTTCTCCGTCTGTCTAATTCACAAAAAGCATTTACTGGATAAAGACGCAAATCTTGTCTGTCTCTTTATAATTGCTATCTACTTAGTTCAAATAAAAATTAAATACTACTATTTTTTCTTTAATTTGTTTTTACTCTGCTAATTCATTTAATGTTACTTGTATGTAGTGTTACAACTCATCGTGATCAACATCGCCCGTGACTGCATCCACCACCTTTTCCAAAATAGGCTTTTCGTCATCTTCCTCAGTAATCTCGTTTGCCTTCGACTTCAATTCATGGCCATCGATTCCGTGGGCACCGTTTTCCTTAACAAAAGCGATCAAGTCGTCCAATTCTCTCTTGTCAGCAAACACAATAGGCTTTCTAATACCTGTTTTTTCGTCGATTTCTCCGTTGGCTGGGTATAATAATAATGTTGGGTAACCTTCGATATCAATAGGAGTGTCGACATCGTTGTTGGAGTGGTCGATGTTGGCAATGACCACCTTGGACTCTGGGTTTTTGGCGTCAAAGATTTCGGCCAATTCGTCCCAGGTGGGTGCCAATTTCTTACAGTGACCACACCATGGAGCGTAATACTTTACAAACACATCCTTGGACAAATCATCGACTACTTCACGGTAATTGTGACCGACCAACTTGACTACTGGGTTAGTGGCGATTTCTTCTTCGGTAGGCAAAGGCTCTGATTTGATGATAGGGTCTACTTTATCGTTAAAGAAGTCTTCAACAAATTGCTCGATAGCTTCTGGAGTAGGTCCGTCGGGGTACTTTGTCTGGTCAATACCGTACTTTTTGTTTGCTTCAATCTTTTGAATAGCAAACAATGGCACGATGTCGGGGTTCATATTAATGGCTTCGGCGTGCTTACCGAATAAAGTGGCGTCCAAACCGACAAAGTTGATCTTTCCTCTGTGTTTCTTACCCAACTTATTGAAGAGAGAAGTCACTTCTTCCTTTTGTTCTGGGGTGTTGTAGAAGTAGTAGGCAAGGGGCAAGTCCGACGCCATGTAGGTCATGTAAGTTTCACCGTTGATTTCGCCAAAGTAAGGAATGACTTCGTTCTTGACAAAGGTGGTGAGTGACTCGACAGATACCTTTGGTTCTGGGAAAACGGCAGCATCGTTGGTGGCGGGGTTGACCACAATGTACGAAGGCTTTTTAGGATCGATTTTGATGTTGTACTTTTTGTTCAAGTCTTTGATGAAAGATCCGTCAACAGAAAGGAAAGTGTGGTCTTTTCTGAAAGACTTGGCAATGGTTTCAAACACCTCCGAATCATCGTTAGCAGTAGGGTTGACGCTGATGACGTAAGCCTTGTGTTGGTTTTCAACGGCGGATTCAAAATCGTCCAAAGACTCGACGACCTGAACGGCCGGCAACGACTGTTTGATCATGTAGTCGACGATACCGGCAGCTTCACGAGGACCATCGTAGTCTTCGTAAGTTTCTGGGCCTCTAGCGATCTTCAACGTAGGATATCCCCTAATGCCGTGTTCCAAGCACAACTCCTCTTCTTCGGTACAGTCGACCTGGGCCAACTTGATGTTTGGATGTGATTCGTTCAACAAGTCTGATGCTTGGGAGTATTCAGGGCCCAACATCTTACAGTAACCGCACCATGGGGCAAAGAACTCGGTCAAAACCAATGGGTTTTCCTGCAAAAACGTCTTGAAGGTGGCGGCAGTCAACTTGACCACCGCCGAGTTGGGGTCGGCCGTGGCTTCCCCGTCGGCAGGACCGCCTGCTTGAGTCAAGCTGACGACTGACAAGAGGGTTGCCAAAGCATTTAACGAGTAATTCCAGAACTTCATCACGGTTTACGTATCTAATAAGAAGAAGTGGTGTTCTTAAATAGTGATGAAATTAATAATCAGTTCGCACTCGAATTGAACACGAAAATAACACGTAATAATGACACGCTGTTAGATTTTGCGCGCAAATACTATCACTAATACTCACTAATACTCACTATATTATACTATACTATACTACTATTAATATACCTCTTGCGCTATACTTCTTACTATACTTCTTATATACTTCTTATACACTTCTTATATACTTCTTACTAAACTTCTTATATTATACTTCTATTAATATTAGTATACTCTATTCCTTGTACTACTTGAATCACTAGTTTATCACTCTGACCACTACTCGTGCCTAATTATGTGCGGCCCAACTTTAATCGCTAAATAGCAAATTGTAGATCTAGGAGAGGGTGACGTGGATGTGACGTGGAAGTAAAGTAGATGTACGTGGCACTAGTGGTTGTCAAGTGGATCTAGATAGCGACAACTACTATGGTATGTAAACTTAATAGTAAGAGTACATGAGCTATATACCTGGTGGTGCTGGTTGAGAGTCTGAGAGAGCTAGATGTAGAGTCTGGTGGAGTGTGGATATTAGAGTGCGGATGTTAGAGTGCGGATGTTAGAGTGCTGTGATGTTCAGGATGTTCAAGAGTGCAGGGTTGTTATTTCAATGAATGCGGATGTTAGAGTGCTGTGATGTTAGGGATGTTCAGGATGTTCAAGAGTGCAGGGTTGTTTTTTCAATGAATGCGGATGTTAGAGTGCTGTGATGTTAGGGATGTTCAGGATGTTCAAGAGTGCAGGGTTGTTTTTTCAAAGAGTGCGGATGTTAGAGTGCTGGGATGTTCAGGATGTTCAGGATGTTCAAGAGTGCAGGGTTGTTTTTTCAAAGAGTGCGGATGTTCAGGATGTTCCAGGGTGCCTGCTTTTTTTTATGAGTGCTAAGATGTAGAGTGCCCGATTTCGAGCGCTAGGATGTTTTTTTAAGATTCCAATCGTTACTGTTCTATATTTACTTCATATAGTACGATATGTAAGTCTTGCTGCATTTATTGGAAATCAATGGCTGCAAGAGGTTTATGATAGTAAATAAGTTACTTTTTTTAACACTGAGTATTCTTGATAAATGGATGTTAGAGTGCGGATGTTAAGAGTGCTTGGCTTTTTTAGTAGAGATGTTTCTAATTTCACGGTGCTACATATTATGACATGACTTGATTATAGTTGCAAGTATATTGAAATGGTTGCGAAAAAATGAGTAGGTGAGTGCAGGATGTTCCAGAGTACAGGATGTTCCAGAGTACAGGATGTTAGAGTGCTAGGTATTTTTCAAGTAGTGATCCTGTTAGAGCGAGGATGTTAGAGCGAGGATGTTAGAGCGAGGGTGTTAGAGTGCTAGTGTTCCAGTGCTGATAGTGTTCGTTATTAGAGTGCAATGTATTTGAAGTGTGCTAAATGTACGAGTGCTCCATATGAGTGCTAGGATGTCCTATTATAGACATTCAAGTGGCATATCACTATTATTTTTACTCGTAGTATGTCATGATTTATAAAGACTGTGTAATATTTGGAAGATCAATAGCTGCCTATATTAGCTTCTTGGAATTGTAGTGATTGGAATTTTGTATTTCTGACGATTCTTGAAAAACTCTGAATTATGCCCATTTTTACTAGCTCTATTTTGTAGTTTTGACATGGAAAAAAGCATCCAAAATAATTTTGCACCCAATTATTTAGGCTAGCTGACGCACGGTTTATAGTATACCAGATATGCAAGAGTTCTTGTTAGTGCTACATTTAGAGTGCTACATTGAGTGCTACATTTAGAGTAATAGATGTCGACTGTAGTTCTCTTGGATAAAAATAAATATGTTACGCGAACGGAGAAGTACAAATATGATCTGATGTTTAGGTAGGAGTCCAGATAATAAATACAAAACTAAATTAATACGTTCGAGTTTAAGTTCAAAGACTGTATGTTCAATACTAGACAAAGTACTAAAGTAGTTAGATTTGACACCATGATAGTGGTGCGAATAACAGGTAATAGTTAAGAGCGATGGTGTGTATTAGTCTTTCTTGGCTGCCGTACTTAAGTGGTCAATTGATTAGAATAGTATAGTGAGTGGTATCATTGGAAAGAGAATGGCGTGTAGAATTCGTAAGAGCGCTTGAGTGCTTGAGTGCTAGGATGGTCAGGATGTTTAAGAGTGCAATGCTTTTTTTTTTAGACGCGAGTAATGGTATACAGTACTGATGGTAGAGTAGTTGATAAAGTGGTCAATTGTTTAGAATAGATGAGAGAGAGTGTTGCGAAAGTTTCCTAGGTACCTGGTGGTATATAGTGGTATATAGTGGTGATTCTGTAGAGAAGCTAACTTAGTATAGAAGTGTTTCATGTGGGTTATTTAGGGCAGTGTATATTGTGCGTAGTATATAGTTAGTATTCTCCAGTGCACTTACAGTCAGTGATTTCCTGTATGATTTCCTGTATGATTTCTGTATGATTTCCTGTATGATTTCCTGTATGATTTCCTGTGGGATTATGTTTAGTGATTTCCTGTGTGTATATAGTTAGTGATTTCCTGTGTAGTTATAATCCCAAAAAGTCTCGCCACGAACTCCACGTATCCATCTCTACATCATAGATATACGCCATACTATGTCTCAACGAACTCTGCAAGTACTGAGGCTGATAATCATATATAACCATCACCAACCCCCATGTCAACACCGCAAAGTACTTCCACGACTTGTTGTAAAAACTGGCTCTCAACTTCTTGTGCTGGTGCGTCGAAAGATCTTTAAACGCAATCGCCTCCCCCGCATAGTTCCGGAGCTGCGGCTGCGCACACTGGAGGTACTGGTCCAAAAGGATTTTTCCACACGCAACCAATACCCGCGAAAAACAATACAACGTGATCTGGTGAGTGATACCTGGATGGAACACGTTGAAATGCTGGGAATACACCACCCATGAACCTACACAGCCACTAATGAACTTGATCAAGCGGTCGTTCTTGGACCCAAGGAGCGCGTCTTGCACCAAGATCTTGCAAAACACCTTGTATATTACCGCGAACCCCGCCAACACCTCGGCGTGGTTCTTGGTGGCCTCTAGTACCTGTTTCAACCGGGGGCCCAACGGGCCCAGCCTGTAAAGCAAGCTTATAACGAGCGCATGCAGAAACCGGATTTTTCCTCCGTAGACGATTCCGTTTCTAGCTGACTTGATTACTTCTAGAACTGGCCGGTACAATGGATTATTTAACACTGACATCTTCTAGTGTTACATGGGTTTGGAGGTTTCCACCTGTTTCATGGTATGTTCGCTCCTGACTCACGTGGATCACACCTGGAATCCTCACGTGGAACAAACCTTATCACTGAACCCTCGGATCGTCCTGCATGGACACAGACCACGTCTAGACAAGGTCTTGTGCTGTGGTTTACGCGTGAGTATATTTGAGAATAAAGTGCACCAGCGAAGTACTACATCAGTACTTAGTACTACTATTGTACTTAGTACTACATTAGTACTACAATAGTACTATATTAGTACTATATTAGTACTTAGTACTACTATTGTACTCTACACTATTGCTTGCTCGCTCGTGTTTCCTTTCGCCCTTTCAATATTTCTATTCTCTCTATTCTCACATTTCACTAGACATTTCTCACTATTCTCACTAGACAAAATCACTAGACAATCTCCACGCACACTATTCACTAACATTAAGTAGTACTTCTGTGCTCTTACAATTATTCTATACCAAATATCTTTTAGATCGGAATAATGTACCCACCATCACTTCTCATTTCTTCATTCTCACTTCATTTCTTAATTCTCACTCATTTCTTTCTCATTTCTTCATTTCTTCGTTCTCACTTCTTCATTCTCACTTCTTCGTTCTCATTATTCCTATTTTTCGCCTTTGTGAGCACTAAAAAATTTAAAAAAATTCCTTCAACTTCGTATTATAACATCTTATAACATCCTAGACAGTAACAAAGAGAACAGTCTCAATTGTTATTCAAAGTCAACTACAAATCACTGACTCACAGAAATTGGAACCTATTAGAACCATTTCACAGTTGCAGTTCAAAAATAGTATTGCAAATCGACTGAAAAAGTTTTAATTTTCACCTTCATTTTCACGTTCGTCCTTCATCGTACGCTCCTTAGTTGAAGTTAGCATGTCGTCTGCAGTGTCATACGCCAATATTGCCGCCAACGGCAAAGCCCCATTGGGGTCGGGCGAGAAACCGAAAGAAGTTCATGAATCTGCACCAGTTGAAGCTCATGAGACTTCGACTGCTTCTGCTCCTGCTTCAAATTCTACTTCTGCTTCTGCTTCTGCTCCTACTCCTGCTTCAGATTCTACTTCTGACTCTACTCCTTCTGACGCTTCCAAAGAAGTCAAAAAAGCCCTTGCTCCAGCACCTGTTCCTGCCAAATCCGCATGGGGCTCGACCTCAAACGATACATCTGGGGCGTTGGTGGACGAATACAAGTGGCCTACGCCCGATAAACCCGTTGAAAACGTTGCTACCAACAAGCCTCAGCAGAAATTCATCAAGCCCATCACCAACAAATGGGTTCCCATCAGTGCCAAGGTGATTTTGCCCAGTCCTAGAACCCAGCCCAAGCAAAGACAAAGAAAGCAAAAGACAAAGAGTACTCCTAAAAAGAACGGCCACACAAAAAAAGACGACGCTGAGGAAAACGACGATACTGCCGACGCTGAACCTGCATCCGACTCCAAGAAAGAGTCCATAGACGGCCAAAAAAACAAGAACAGACGTCACAACAGTACAAACTCCAACTCCAACAAAAGATATTCTAATTCTGCCCAAGGTGGCATACAGCAATTCCAAGGAAATGGAGCCGCCGCTCCGACCGTTCCAAATGGAGCTACTCAAAACGGATTCTTCCACCCTCAGCCGTTCGTCCAAAACCAATACTTCAACAACCGTCAGTTCAGACCCCAAAATGGCCAGTTTAGACCCCACAGAAACTACAACAGAAACGGCTACCGCTCGTCTCCTCAAGTGCCATACATTTCTCCTGAAACCCAGATTCCTCCTCCCATTTCTCCAAAGCAAGACCCTCAGCAAGCATTGACCCACCAGATCGACTACTACTTTTCATTGGAAAACTTGATTAGAGACGTTTACTTGCGAAAGAATATGGACACGCAAGGCTGGGTGGCTTTGTCTTTGATCTTAAACTTCAAGAGAGTCAAAATCATCATCAACGGCATCCAAAACTCCATTGAGTCCGACAACGACGAATCCTTTAATAAAATCATCTTGGAGTCTATTAAAGGGTGTCAGAACTTGGAAATTGGTTATCAAGACGGCAAGGACGCTGGTTCTGCTGGTGTTGAAGATATCAACTTGAGAGTCAAGGACAATTTTAGCCAATGGTTATTACCAGCAGAAAAGAAGTAATAAAAAATTGCTCAATCAAAGCATTAATTATAGATCATCGTGGTAATCCACCATTATTACAAGTACACAAATCAATAGAAATGTCATTTCTATCATCATCAGAAAATACAGAAATACTTAATTCTGTTCCTTGAGTACTTGTACTTATAGAAATGCTTGTTTCTATTCCTTGTACTCGTACTTATAGAAATGTCATTTCTATCATCATCAGAAAATACCTTGTACTTCAGAAATACTGTTTCTATTCCTTGAGTACTGTACTTTAGAAATACTTGTTTCTATTCCTTGAGTACTGTACTTATAGAAATACTAATCTATTCCTTGAGTACTGTACTTTACCCTGCACTACTTCTCATGGTTCTTGTGGCATCGCTACTTCTCATTCTGCTATCTTGAACTTCATTATCTAAAAAATCCAAAAAAATCCTATTGAAAAATGAAAAAAAAAAAAATTAATTGTACATAATGATTCATCCAGTTTCTGAACTCTCTCATCAATTTTTCTCCTATTTATTCGTGTATTTAGTTGATGTTTTCTCTTTTTTTTTTTGAATTAACGACATAGACTTCAACCAATGGAAACCTTATTGTAGACAAGGACCCTGCACTGAAGTCAACAGAATCAAACTCAGTCTCTTCTCACTACATGCAATTGAGTTTGCAGTGCGCATTTTTTGCACCCAAATTATTTAGCACCTGTGCAAACTAGCCAAGAAGAGCCACTGCATTATCATAAATAGCTTTTAGTTTCAAGTTTGTACTTGTTAGACTGTTTAAACACCAGCTTTTCAATATAATTTGCTAAAAGTGTGAAAATGAGAGACTTATTCTGGACAAATACAAGTAATTTTAATGTTCTTTCTCATTAAACCATAATAGAGGTGGAGTATATACAAAATGAGCAATTTAGCTCCCATTAACACAAGTGGCTGCGAAACACATCAGATGAGATCAATTTTAATAACTATGACTCACCTTTAAGATAATTCTATAACAGAATCCATTATAATGGCTGAAAAGAAGACAGTGATCGTTCATTTTGTAGTACCTCTTTGTATTGTCGTTACATGTATTCAAAACTACCAAAGCTTCTTCTGGCTATACCATTGACCTCAAACATCAAGATTCCTGAGTCCTGGCATCCCACCAAGATATTTGAATCGTATCCATGCTTAGAATTACAGAATTCCACGCCTGCCAACTCCATTTCGCCATGGATATGGTTTATAGACTGCTGGAACGAGTCCTCGCAGTAATTGGAATATTGAGAATGGCTTCTACGATGTACTGACGAGTGACGGCCTTGGGATCTGGAGGTGGTGGGCGAAAAGTCGAGATTATCGTAGACATATTGAAGGTGCGAATCGATATCTTGGTCCAAATCAAGATTTTGGGGCGATGTAGGCGAAACGGAAGTGATTGCAGTTTGTTGGTTTATGGCGGTTTCATTCCACTGGGGGTAATTGAGCTTTGGAGGAGCAAGCTCAGGGTCGATTGGAGGCGGAGCTTCTGGTGGTGGAGGAGTATAGAAATAGTCTTTGAAAAGCTGGGGGTTGGAGTTTACTAGGTAGTCATAGTCATAGACCAACGGAGCGGTGAAAGAAAGACCAGAATCACTGTAGATATCCACCTGATTCACCTCTTTGGGTTGTTTTTCTTGCAGAGTTTTATACTCACCAAATTGGTCCAATGCAAAAGGGACTACAATGACCTGGTGGTCGTTGGCGTTGGAATAATTGAGGTTTCTCAAGTCTACGAGGTGGATTCTGCCCACATGTTCCGATATGATTAAAAGGTCGTTCATGTCGTTTTCAGGCGAGAATTTCGACACTCTGAAAGCACCCGATTGGTGGCCGGGGCGAGTGGAGGTGATTTCCACCAAAGGCTTGTCGTCTTTAGGGATATTTCTCAAGTCATACAATAGACAAGTTCCGTCTTGGAAAACCGTAGAAAAGAGGTATCCGTTGGGGTGGAACGACGTTCCAAAGCCCAAATCATGCTTGGTTTTGATGGAACGTAGTTTTCCGGCTTGCAGAGTGGGGTCGACCAAAAAAATGGACGACGAGTCACCGGTGGCCATGAGTAGTTTGGGGTTGGTGGGGTTCCTCACGACATTATTTAGCGAAGTGTTGGGTTCACAGCAGATCTGGTTGGCAATCCTGATCTTGGTGTTGCTGATGTCGAGACAGTAGAGGTTGCTATCGTTATTACACACATAACTATCCCAAGCAGAGCCTGCACGCTTGTGGATAGTGACGTCGTTGTTGATGGTTTCGCCGAAACGCACCGTGTTTTTGATGTCGAGTTCGGGAGTATAGAAGGTAAAAAGCCCTTTTTTCGGCACCAGCGACGACGACTTGCCAGCTGGCGGATCCAAGCACTCGATGTTTTTGGAAAATGCGTTGGCCGTGCTGTTGAGAAGCCCTCCTGTGACCACAGCGTCGCCGGCCTGATTGAAGCAGCGAGGATAATACGACAAATTAAGGTATGGCTCCACCACATTCTTGTTATTTTGAACCAAATTCTCTAGGTTCATACGATTTACGGCGTCATTACGGGTGTAGAACACCGAGTTGGAGGCGTAGTCGAACTTGATCAAGTCACGGAGCTGCCAGTGGTTTACCGAAGGATTTACGCCCGTGATGTATGTAGGGTTGGGCTTGAGGTACTGGTACGAGTGAAAGTATTTCTGGAAACACTGGTGGTAACTATTTCTTGGATTCTTGTGACGTGCTGTGGGAAACTCATGGCGAGACTTTTTGGGGGTCTCGTGCGATATATCAATAGTCATGCTAGATATATTATACTGGAGTTGGAAGTAAAGTAAAGTACCATCAAAGTATTAATGAAACTGATGATTTCAAGATCGTCACAAATGGGAGCGCCCCGTCCTGCATGCAGTGCTGGAGCGATGTGGGGTCACGGCATCAGCAGAGCTCGCAATGTGCCACGGTAATCGGGCCGCAACAGAAGAAGTGGTCCAGGGGCGAAGGGGGAGACTGTTCTGGTTATGGAAGGTATGGTTGGTGTTGGATGTAGAAGAGGTGAGTGGATTCGGTATGTTTGAGTTTACGGAGCTCACAAGGCTCACAAGGGTGGTTAGTGATAGTGTGATATCTCAGGGTTGCTTTTTGCGCGGCGTGCGGCGCGGCAGCCTGGGGAAGAGTAGAATTAAGGAGAAGAAGCTGAGAGTGTAGAGAGGGTTAAGGAGAAGAGAGAAGCTGAGAGTGGAGAGTTGTATAACGTTATAGTGTAGTATATAATGTATTATTGTGTATAGTATATAATGTAGTAGTGTGTAGTATATAATGTAGTAGTGTGTAGTGTATAATGTAGTAGTGTATAATGTAGTAGTGTGTAGTGTATAGTGTGTAGTATATAATGTATAGTGTATAGTGAGTTTTGTGTATCGCACTTTAAAGCTTAATTACTGCGAATCATTCGATTACGTGCTCGCGCAATCACTGTGGGGTAGTCAGGAACAGAAGAGAATAGAGATGGAGATTAAAAGAAATAGAAACGCATGACAGTAGAGAAGATAAGAAACTACCAATCATAAGTCCGATGTGATCTCATCGGTACAGGCACGAGCAGCTTTTTATCAATATGATGTTTTGCCTAGGTTGAGGTAATTTTATTATTGCTGTAGTAATTGGTTAGTCGTAGTATCATAATGAGCTGCGCTGTATTCACCTGTATGTAATTAGTAGGTTATGATCCAAATTAACGATGGGTGCAATGGCTATGAATTATATTACTTAGTAAAAAGAATGTAGATAATTGGTAGAAGAGGAGTTAATAATTATAGATGAAGTTTTTTGGTATTTGGTATGTAATCAGTTTGGTTAAAAGCTTGCACAAATAATTAAGTTAGAGTAGCTTTGTTTTTTGGTTAGTTGGTTATACTAAATTAATTTAATTAGTTGGTTTGTTCTGGAATGGCTATATTGAAGATTAGAGTAATCTAGTTAATTTGATTGAAAAGTTGGACTTCTGGTTGGTATAGCTATTAGTTATTAGAGTGACTATTTTCAAATACCTGATATATTTAGTTTGGTAAGAATTAACCAGCTTTCTTGGAGTTCAGTATTGGTAAGAATTAACCAGCTTTCTTGTAATTTAGTTTGATTTACAATAAAAGATTAGATTATAGTAGAGAGATTACTTGAGTCTAGTTTTGTTACTTAAGCACTTTACTTATTACACTAGCCCACTCAAGGTCAATCTCTCCAAGAAAGGAGGCAAGTCATCTTTCCGGATCTCTATTACCGAACTCTCAAAACTATCGATTCTTACCTTGGCACCAGAAGTAGTGGCCAATTGCTGGAATGCTACACTGAACGTATTGAGCCTGGTAGTCACCGTATCGACGCTATTTTCAGCCTGTGACAACTTGGCTCGCGTATTATTGTCCATATCTCTGGGATACTTTGGAGCCAATCCAATCACCAAGTAAGTATCGCTCGCAACATCCAAACTGGCAACCACCAAAGGCTTTAAGGATTTATTATTATTGGCAAAGTCCAACTCGGTGATATTCTCTAGAAGCCAGCTGCCGAGTTTCGAGAGTAATAATGGGTTATTGAAGATTTTGAGGTCGGGTATCGACCCGTCGTTGAGCACGCAAAGCCTATAAAGCTTAAGGTTTTTGATCAATTTACGCTCAAGCAATGACATGCCTGTTTTAAAGATTATTTGCTGGATCACCTTGGCATGTTCCAATCCCTGTAGCATGAGCTCGAGCCCTCGTACTTTCTTGCCCGTGCCTCCTATTATAGATTGGGTGGCTGCAGAAGAAGCTGTAGAAGAACCACTCAAATTCAACGCGTCCCACGAAGACCAGAAGTTGTTGACCCACGCCTTTTCCTTACGATCTATACTATCCTGAATACGTTCATCTTCATTGGAATCGTCCAATTCTTCAGACTGCCCGGTGAATTTTCGGTCCAATTCGAGCAACGCTGTGAGTGACTCTACACACTCCATGGCCGATAATTGGCCCATATACCCAAAAGTACGTATGAACCCGTCTCTCACTATGCCTTCGAGCCCATATAACGGAAGATACTTGGAGAAAATGGACGGCAATTGTTTCTTTATACGGATATCCATGTAGAGCCATTTCTGCTGGGCAATGGCTAGAGAAACCCCCATTTTGGCAAAGAGTTTGTGGAGTTTTTTCTTGCCGTCTTCGGTCCATAAATTGAGCTTGGAATTGACGTGACTCAGGTAAAAGAACGAGTCGTAAAGCGTCCAATGCCGGAGCAAAAAGAGGTGGTAATCTCGTTCTATACTTAGCGTAGTGGAGTCTGCGGTTTTGGCCTCGCCACTTTCGGACGGGTTGAGTCGAAGCACTTCGTCTTTATATAGTGGCTGCAATTTATCGTATACTTCAGGATAATGGTTATCGAGAGAAGAAGTGCCTATAATGGCTAGCCATAAATTGTCAATGCCAGTTTCACCGATAGCTGCTAATAGTGCGTATATGGTGGCCGTGGTGGTGGTCATTATGGTGGTTCCTTGGTTATAGTACATTTGGAGGGTACTTTCCCACTGGCTTTTTTCTCGCCTTCTTTGTCTCTTTTGGTTCTTTTCTTGGATTTCTAGGCGTTTTCTCTTACGAGAAGTGGTTTCTTCGGAGTCTTGCGAATTTATAGACAATTCTTTGTCAAAATCGTCGTCAATGTCCTCATCTTCTATTTCATCATCATCTTCTTCAGTTTCAGACTCTGAGTCGGAATCTTCGTCTTCCACCAATTTCTGATACGCAGATTTCTCAGAGTTCAAGTTTGCATCTATAAATCCGTCGTCAAAGCACACAATCATCGAAGATCCAAACACATTATCCAAGTTCCACGGCCGATGCCCGTCCATGATATATATCTTTCTTCGTAGAGCAATGTTATTACGGCGAAGAATGTCTTCATTCAAATCGTCTTCAGCATTATACTCGTCGGTTCCTTTCCTAGAATCGCTTATCACAAACTCATCGGGGTCGAGCTCAAAGAAACTCTCCAAGTCCAACATGGCTCCACAGCCTATTAGTATTACATTTGTGACTTCTGTGTCGAGCTTCTGGTAGTGGTTTTTCAAGTCGGTGTAGCCCACAACGGGAATGAGCTGGTACTGAATAAGCTCTTTTCGGAGTAGCAAGCTCAAGATCTTGGCCGCACAGAGCGAGTCGATGTTAAGGCACGAAACGAAGATCACGAGCTTGCATGTGGAGTGCAGGAGCGACGTTCTTTTGATATCTCGAAAAGTGTGCAGGTACTTTTCGGGTGTTATGTACATAATGGCCTAACAAATACGACCGACCTCGCAATGAAAGACGATGCTATAGTGTAGTTGGTTTAGATGAGTTTGGTGGAGTTGATTTTCAGTACCGCGTCGCCTGCAGATAGACGCGTAGTGAAGTACACAGGAAAACAGAAAATACAGTACCACCACTGCCAGAAAAATACAGTAGAGACACCACTGCACAGAAAAATATAGAGGTAGAGAAACACTAACGATATACTCTATCCACTAACTTCTACAGGAATATAATCTATCCACTAACTTCTATAGGAATATACTCTATCTCTCGAACACTAATAGTATACTATCTCTCACTAACTATCTCACTATACTAATTCTTACTATACTAAGTCTCACTATACTAATTCTCACTATACTGATTCTCACTAATTCTCACTATAATCTCCCGCACTCACTTCTCACTAACTCGCACCATCTCTCGCACTACTCAGCAAGTCTCGCATACTATTCCTCACTAAATTCCACCTACTGTTGAGCCTATCTCATTGGCACCAATTGATTCTTGCTAGCACTCAGTATTCTTTCTCATCACTATCTCTCACTATACTATCTCTCACTATCTCTCACTATCTCTCGTTATCACTCACTATTTCTCACTATGTCTCACTATCTCTCGTTATCACTCACTATTTCTCACTATTTCTCACTCTCTCACTATTTCTTACTATTTCTCACTCTCTCACTATTTCTTACTATTTCTCACTATTTCTTCTATTTCACTATTTCTATACTTACTCATTTGTTCGCCTGGTTAAAAGCTAGTCGATTAGTCTAGTGTAATGGTTTCTTGTCTTGAGCAAGTTCTTGTTAATTGCAAATGTCCAAGATGTCTATTCTGTGAATTTTCTACTACTGTGCATATCTATTCCTTACTTTTTTCATCTGTAACGCTTAAGCATTTGCAGCCATCTTATTTCTCGCTCATTATTTCCTGGTACTGATTCCTCCACAGTGCTAGAGAGTGTTGGATTCTGGGTTATAACTGTTGAGAGCAAGATGTAGAGAGGAGTGTTTCTATATGTGCTATGTTGAGACTGGTTTTCTTAAGAGTGCTTACTTTTAATGCTGAAGGGCCCATTTGAGTTCGCATTACGCTATTGCATGCATTCTCCAACAGCTGCAAATTTCGATAATTCTATAGTGCGCATAGAGTGTTTAGTGTAAGTGCTTAAAGAGCTTTGGAAGCCCATGAGTGCTAGAAATGGTGCTATAGCGCGCTTCATGTTTAAAGTGTCTGGATGTTTAATACTATGCAGTGGTGCTAAATATGGAAAAGTCTTCTTTTTTACTTTGTTATTGTGCATTAGCATCATTAAGATATTTGATACAACTCCGAGGGTTACCTAACTTGGTACTGTAGATATGCAAATTGTTGGTGTAGATATGCAAATTGGGTGGTGTAATCAATAAATAAATTTTAGTTAGAGTATCTTTATTGATACATTTTTCATTTCGATTGTAATTGATTATAGAGATTGAGTAGAAATGTATGATTATGGAATTTTAAAGAGCTTTTCTGGCTTGATTGCTTAGAATCTTTGGGGGTTTATGCAACAAAGATAGGTGCTTCTACGATAATAACATGTTGTCTTTGCCAACACCTCATAAAAGTTTTTCTTGCAGAACTTTGAACCACTGGGCGTGTGGCGTAGTTGGTAGCGCGTTTGCCTTGCAAGCAAAAGGTCACTGGTTCGATTCCGGTCTCGTCCAAATATTTTTAAACTTTTTTCTCGTAATTTTTTAACTTTTTAACTTTTTCGTAAATCCCCCACGCGACCACTGGTCAATAATAGGTTTAAGGGTTTGGCGCTGAGGTACATACGGTAAAGTATATTAGCCAAGGAAGCAAGGCTAAGCCCTGCGAAGGATCTACCCCACATCACGGTTGCTGTTCCCCAGATCTCCCCATGATTACATAGCAGATCCCCCACACAAACTGGGGAAGCGCGTACCCTCCAGGCCGCCGTGGGGGAGAGCGGCGCCCCCACGCCAGCCATCGATCTTCAACGTTTTCTGTGGGGACCCGATGACTAGTATCAAACTACTATATATACCGTGAAGAAGTCGTCCTAGTTGTGGTATTTGGGGCAGAACGCTCAGTACCATGTTCCAGAAAGCTGCTCAGTCCACCGCCTCGGTGGCCTCTTACAAAAACGAAGACTCGTCGAGCATGTCCAGTGGAGATAAGCTGCACTCATCGGCACCTCCACCAAAGACTGGGTGGATGAAATTTAAGTTGAACAACCCTTTTAAAAAAATCGAAGAAAGGGAAACGCCTCCAGAGGTCTACAACTGGAGAATCTACGCTACGGCGGTTATGGCTTCGGCTGCTGCCATCATTATAGGCTACGACGGAGCATTTATCGGGGGCACCGTAACCCTCCCGGGATTTGAACAAGATTTTGGTTTGAACGGCTCCGAGCACTCGAGACATGTGATCTCCAATATCATTTCGGTTTTCCACGCCGGATGTTTTTTTGGAGCGCTCTTTTCATACCCTTTTTCGTTCTACTTGGGCCGCAGAATACCCTTGATAATTGCATCGGGCTTGGTCACTATTGGCACCGCAGTGATGATGGCGTCATCCAAGAGTGTCGGGCTCGGACCCATGTATGCCGGCCGTGCCATAGCAGGTGTAGGAATCGGGTTCTCCACCAACTTGACCGTAGTATATATCTCAGAAGTATCGCCTCCTGCTATCAGAGGCCAGCTTACAAGTAGTTACGAAATCGGTTGGAGAATCGGTGATATGGTGGGTTTCTGGATCGCTTATGCCGTCGATTCGCACGTCGCGCCCGGAAAAAAACAGTGGTTTATCCCCTTTGCAGTCCAGCTTATCCCTAGTGCCATGTTCTTTTTCGGCAGTTTGTTGATGAAGGAATCGCCTAGATGGTTATTCCTGGTAGGCAAGGACGAACAGGGTCTCAAGAACTTGACGTGGCTCCGCAACTTGCCTGCTGATCACGAGTATATCATGTATGAGGTGAACCAGGTAAAGACGTCTGTAGCATTGCAGCAACAAGCTGTGGGATCCAAAATCTGGGACCCATTTTTCGAGGTGTTCTTTAAAAATAGGCGAGTTCTCAAAAGATTGGGGATCACCTGTATGTTGTTCGTTTTCCAGAACTTTTTGGGGATCCAGTCGATCAACTATTACTCGCCTATTATTTTCAAGGGCCTCGGGATCAAAGGCACAAACGCCTCGCTTTTCTCCACTGGTATGTTTGCCGTGGTCAAGTTTGTATGTACGCCCATCTACATTCTTCTAATTGTCGATTCCGTCGGCAGAAGAAAGGCTTTCATGGCTTCCTCCACAGTGTGTATGCTCTGTTTCTGGTACATTGGAGCTTACCTCAAGGTAAATGACCCTACGGTGCCAGGGAACGTGCCAGGACCCGGTGGAAAAGGTGCTATTGCCATGATGTATATCTGGATCGCATCGTTCATCCTTGCATGGTCTGGCGGTCCGTTTGTAGTCGGTTCCGAGGTGTTTGACCAGAATATCAGATCGTTCGTGCAGGCCATCAACGCCGCTGTATCCTGGGTGCCTATCTTCATAATGTCTCGTTACACCACTGATATGATCAACGCCATGAAATACGGCATCTACTTTTTCTTTGCATCGCTCGCATGTCTTTCTATTCCGTTTGTCTATTTCTTTTTGCCTGAAACAAAGGGTATTGCTTTGGAGGATATGGACAAATTGTTTGATTCTTCTCTTAGTGCCCGTAGTGCCCATCGCATTGTGATGTCTTTGGCCAGAGAAAATAACGAGTTGCAGCATGAGCCGGGTGTTTTGCAACCCAAGCCAAGTGTAGTGCACCAAGAGCACGCCAAAAGTGTATAGATAAGGAATAGCTGTTAATGAATATAATGAATACGTCCAGAAGTGTAGAAAGAATTAATTCTTTAATGATAATTAATTGGCAATTGAGAAAAATTTCGCAGCCAATATATAAAAAAAAAAAAAAAAAAAAAAAAAGAGTGCTAGTAAGCTCAGAGCGCAGGATGGTCAAGAAGCTTGCTAGGCTCTGAAGATGGGATGTTTAGAAGTGCTGGACGAAAATTCTGGACTTGAAGTGTGCTGGTATATCAAAAAATTGTTTATCCGTTATTACAATTAGAATTGTATCTTGCCAAGTATGTGAAAGAATTATTAGCTAACCAAATATGAACTAAAATTCAAGCCTGGTCACTATTTTTACTTTCCGTAACCGTTGAAGTAGCCTACTATTGAAATGTTGACGAATATAACTAAGTTCTATACAATTCAATACAACTTCAATCTAAATATTTGGACAAAAAGGTCATTTAATATTGAAACAAAAGAATTCGTATATTCTCTAGAATGATGGGACTTTTCTGACTACACAATTCCTATTAACTTTTACAATGTGGTGGTTTTTATATTGCGAGCAATTTCTGGATTGTAGTACGTGGGACAAGTCGTATGAAATAGTATTGAGAGATGGATTGGAGGATAGCCTTATAATAATTTGGGGAAGCTAGCTTTACTATTTCCTTTGGTTATTGAGAATTATCAATAGAAACTTGATAAGTTGCGGATTCTATTTAATCTGTCTTATTAGCTTGGTCAAGTCAATTTCGCAGCCAAAACAATCCACTAGTCAATCCACTAATGAATCATATATAATAATATACACTGTTTAATAACATGCCCCGGTTTTGAGGTCTTTAATATTAAATTTTGCACCCAAATACCTGGGACCCTAACCCACAAACTACACATAGTTGGACCAAAAATAACCAGAACCTAAGACAGACCGCTTACATTATGAACCATCGAGTAGCACCATAAGTCGCACCTCAAGTAGTACCATCGAGTAGCACCATAAGTAGCACCATAAGTCGCACCTCAGTCGCACTGCCGATACCAAATCATTACTCTTAATTACTACATTTTTTCGTACAATAAACCAAATTACCGAGCACCGTTACTCTAATTCTGATAATGGCTCACCAATCGGCATCTCAAGTATTTAAAGCCCATCAACATTCGCATTACATCCCGAGTGCATATAACCTTAATGCTCATAACTATTATACCAATTGGTAGTATCCACTACACATTACATGACATAATATATATAATATATATAATATATATAATACATATAATATCTCATACAACCCTGCCATGAGTTATTCAATGACCTTGTCAACCCGCGGGATCCGATCTCAATACGGTTAATCACTGAAATGAAATGACACGGCCGCAGTGACAGGGTGGGGGCGGTCACGTGCGCACATCGTCTCTCCACAACAAACTTGTTAAAGCCCTCTGGCAGCACCAGATTGCTTTTGCTGCGCTACCCACTGTTGAATTTGACATAGAAAGTGTTTGTGTAGTGACAGCATGACCGACAAGACCAGTAACCCGGCCGTTGGGCCAAATTTGTCACAGGAAGAGCAGAAATCAGTGGAACAAGATCGATTGGAAACACCATTGGGGAACCAATTGGAACACAAAGCTTCGAATTCTACATACCAGTCAACAAACTCGACTCTCAAAGATGAAGAGGGGTCAAAAAAGTTTGCAAAAGAGTATGATAATGACGTTGAAACTTCAATTGAAGATGATGATGAAGAGTATGGAGACGAAGAAGATGATGATGATGAAGGGCTAGAAGAAGTGCCCGTAGGAATCCAGCAGCTGATATCCAACGATATAGGCGTTTCCAAACCACCTATGAACCGGCGAATTTCCAAGTCCGATGCCAATTCCATCGTCGGAGGCGAGCTGCTTCAGGACGTTTACGATGAAGAACCAGTAGAAGATGGTCGGTTAAAGAAGGATGGGACCAGATCAGGAGGTTATGGAGGTGGCCGCCACCCTATTTCTGACCCGCATAAGTCGACAGAAGAACAAGAAAAGCGGGCTGTGAGTGGCCAGGCCAAAATGAGCAGACCTGATAGAGGAGTGGGGCCAGAACCCAAGGTGTTTTCTTTCTCTATGCCATTTGGCGGTCTTTCTAATGTCCGTAGTAACTTGTTCAAGCAGCTCCAGTCGTTTAAAATTGACTCGCATATTCCTTTAATTGGCCATTCCAACAATAATTCCCAATCCAACTACGATTTAGAACAACTCAGGCACGAAATGGACCTCAAGCTCGAGCGCCAGCAGTCTATCAGCACTGTGGAAGACGCCACGTATTTTAGAGGGGTAAAAAGCACCGATAACGTGCGATTCCGCGCCGTCAAGCACTCGTTGTCGGCCAACTTGAACGAAATGTTGCCTGATTTCATCCAAAACACCAAAAAGAATTATGAAAGTATCTACAATGAGATCGACGGGAACATTGTGATCATGGGAGGTTACAGAGGCTCGATTCTCCGGAGCGCAAAGACCCATAAACGGCTTTGGATTCCTCTTAAAGCTGGCTTTAATCTCCGCAAAGTCGACTTGCTTATAGGCCCTACTCCAGAAGACGAATTAAGAGCCATGGATCTTATTTATCCCGACGGAGTCCTCAAGAATATCGGGCCTATTGACATATGTAAGAAACTCATTAAAAAGTTGGATGCAAACCCAAAGACAAACGTGAAAGAATATGGCTACGATTGGAGATTAAGTGCCGATATTCTCTCCAAACAATTAGAGGAGTTTTTACTCGACATTTATCGTACTACAGGTAAGCCTACACTAGTGATTGCTCATTCTATGGGAGGCCTTATTGCCCATGGAGCTTTAAACCGTAACCCCAAGTTGTTCAGACTGTTAGTCTATGTAGGAGTGCCCAGCGAGTGTCTTAATATCTTGGGTCCTATACGGTTTGGCGATTCAGTAATACTTAACGACAAAATTCTCACGCACGAGACCAATTTCATGATGAGATCGGGCTTCGTTTTCTTGCCTTTAAGTGGCAGAGTGTTTGTAAATAACGAGACCAAAGAGCACTATGATTTAGACTACTTCAATCCCGATACCTGGGTCGAATATAACCTTAGTCCTTTGGTTTCAGAAAAGAGAAAACTTCTAGAAGAACAAAAGAAGGAAGAAAACCTAGGTCTCAGTTCCTCGACGGTGAGTTTAGAATCTTCCGGGTCTATTCCCATCATCAATTCTCTCAGTAATAAGCTAAAAAGTTATAGGACGAAAAGTATTAATCGTCGTTTCAAGCCTGGTTCTGTCGATACAGAAGCCACCGCAGGCTCTCCAAAAATCCAATCTCCCAATGAGAGTGAACCTGAAGAATATTCTTTTAGTTTTACAGAAGCTTATAATTATCTCTGCGATACGCTTAAACGTACCAAGGCGTATGTTTTGGGTCTAGACTATAAAGAAGAACTCGAGTTCGAGTATCCGCCTTTGGCCATGGTATATGGTAACAAAGTACCGTCTGTGCGTGGGTCTAACGTGAGAAGTCGCCAGGATATAAAGGATGGAAACTACTACGAGTTCTTTTATGGGCATGGCGATGGTGTGGTTCACCAGAAATGGTTGATGCCTGAGAGAAAAGGGTTTAGTTTTTACGATAAAGAAACCGGCTTGGGGCAGATTGTAGGCAAGTTTCCGAGCGATTCGGGACATGTGAACTTGATGACCGACTTCAAGGCCATGGGCAATGCATTGAGTGCAGTGTTTGAGGCGGAGAAGGACTGGAAAGAGAGAAAGAATAAGGCAAGGAAGAATTATGAAGAGAGGAAGAGGGAGAAGGAGAAGAAGGATGAGAGAGTGGATGAAATTAAGGAGGAAAGCGATGCTAAAGAAGCAGAAGAAGCCGAGCCAAAGAAACCTGAAAACAAAGGACTTGATCCAACCAAAGCCGGCTCAACGATGGTGTCGGTGCCATTTCTGGAACTTGACTAAGTCTTAACTATTCAACTTGGCTCTGTCAACACTTACTTTTATATATTTACTGTATATACTTTACTATACGCTATGCTATTTCCTGTATTTCCTGTATTTAATTCATATACTACTACTTTCACTGGATCTCTTCATGCTTATTTCTACTGCTCACTATACTTTTTAATGTTCTTCTTTTCACTATACTTATTTGCTACTTCTTTTCACTATACTCATTTGCTACTTCTGTACATTCACTGTATTTTTCATACTAACTGTATCATTTACTGCTACTTGCTGTAATTATTACTTCATATTTTACTCTTTATTTTCTTCGTCAATGGTACGTGCTCCATGATACAAAGACGATTCGATGTCTCCAATGTAGGCCCGGTCACCAAACCCACCAATGAAAAATACCTTGTCTACTTCTAGCTTAACCCACTTCGATTTGTGGGGCCCGAAACCGGGATTTGGTAACCATCCAGCAGCATCAGGGTGTCTTTCAAGAAAGCACGCTTGGACTCTCCAGAGATCCAATGGCAATTTGAAAGGATTCCAGTTGAAACGACCACTCAAATTGATCCGAGGCAGACCTGCGGGCGACTTGTCAATGCCTCCAGGATACGTCACATTGACTTCTTCGTACGAAGGATGGTCGCCTGTTCTGATAGTGAAGGAAAAATCAGAGCCCCGTAAGATGTTCTGGTACGTTGTTCCGATTTCTACTACTAACCAGTATGGATTACCATCATTGTCACAGTCAGCATAATATTCTACAGATGAAAATGGCAAAAGCCTCGTCGAACCATCTTGATTGGTCACTCGCTTCACAGTATTGATGTTAACGAGCGATTCTCTGTTAACTAAAGTTCTGGCAATTGAAGCCGCTTCTTCTGCAGAGGGAATGTCGTCAACGATGACGCCTGGCACTACGGCCGTGACAAACGCAACAATTGCAACTATATAGAATCTGGCAAGCATGTTGGGTACAATAGATTGCTTGTCGTTCACCCTTATCATGTACTGCACGTGATAACGCACTCCCTATAAAATATGCCAAATCTGTCAAAAACATGCATATATTTAACAAGATGGATCCTTAGGATGTTCATAGATTGTACTCGTTGATTGACTTGGAATATCGATTCAGTTTGTATTCTCTAGTCTACTAGAGCCATTTACTGCAAAATCTATAACCCTCCTCAGCATTCTATAGACACCTGTCATACACATACCAACAACTCGTTATCAATGATTCAGCCTATTATGCATGTTAAAAAGTATTTCACGTTTTGGGTGCAAAAAAATTAATTGTCCCTTGGTGGCTGAATCTAGATGGCTGATAACCACAATAATAGCCCAATATCCTTTGAATTGTTTATGAGCCCAGTCTAGTGTCGTGGGGTAGATTATATGATTTTGAGAAAAACACGAAGCAAAACGAAACGGTCTTCTCTTGCTTCTCTATTGTCTAATACCTGTCATGTAGCCGTAAGTATTGCCAAGATTACGTGATGCCACGTTGGTTACGAAAGGATATCGCCTAATATCTAAATTATCTCTGATTGTGCATTGTTCTCAAGCAGAATTTCGCAGACTTGATTCGATTTGGCTTGACTCGGAAATTGCTGAAATTCTCTATTGTTCGGTGCTGAGCCATGTTCATATCAAGTAAGACCCGAGGTTATAATTTATGGATAATGTAAACATGTAAATGAAACTGGGCCGAACCATTCGTATATGAGAAGTGGATCTGCCCTAGGTTTGAGTCTACTGTAAGTGAATCAGGATGTTAGCTAAAGCATACTTGACGGCGTTGGCTGGTTATTTGTCGTTGGTGGCATCTTTACCCACCGAGATTTTATCAAACATAATTGAAGGTAGAGACAACAGTCATAAGTACTTGTCGTTAGATTTCCAGGTGACCCGTTCCAATTTCACCAATGGAACTGCACCAGCCAAAACCTCCAAAAGACTGGACGACGTGGGCGCTCCCATCTCTAATCAGGTGTACCACTACAATATCGATTTATTATTTGGCTCAAACCAACAGCCTATTACCGTGTCAGTCGACACTGGTAGTTCTGATTTGTGGGTTCCGGACTCCAATGCACAATGTTCAAATTGTAATGGCCAGGGATCTTACAACCCATCCCAATCTTCTCATTCCAAAAACACTGGCCAAAGTTTTCAGCTAAGCTATATTGATGGTAGCACAACCAGTGGAACCTATTATTTGGACGATGTAACTATTCCTGGGGGTCCTACAGTCAAGCAGTTTCAGTTCGCAGATGCCACCACCACCTCCATAAACGCTGGGATCTTGGGGATTGGGTTGAACTCAACTGAAGCACTTGTTTTCAGTGATCACAGCGGTCCTGAATATGCTGATTTTCCATGGGCACTTAAGAACCAGGGCTATATCGACAAAGCAGCCTACTCTTTGTACTTGAACAGTCCAAGTGCTACTTCAGGTACCTTGTTATTAGGAGGCATTGATAATGCCAAGGTTGCCAATGGTTTGCTCAAGTTGCCAGGGGCGTTTCCAAGTAGATTGGGTGCAAAAACAGACTCTGTGATTATCGATGGTAATTCCCACAATATCGGAACTGGTTTCTGTTTCGATTCCGGGTACTCATATTCGACATTTCCTCAGCCAATTGCTGATGCTATTGGTGGAGCATTGGATGGAGCCATCAATACTGGAGGTAACAATCCTTGGTCCATCAGTTGCAATCAACCTGATAAGTATTTTACCTTTAGCTTTGGAAATGGCCAGAAAGCTATCCAAGTTCCTTACTCAAGTTTCATCGCTCCTGGCAGTGAGAATTGGTATGGGCAATGTACTGCTACGATATCTTACAGCTCCGATGGTTCTGACTATAACAACTTGCCTACGTTTGGTGACGATGTGTTGAGATCATTCTATGTTGTTTACGATCTTGAGGAGAATACTGTTAGTGTTGGCCAGGCAAAGTACACATCTGACTCGGACATTTCACCAATTCAATAGAATAAAATCATCCTGTGAAATTATTTAGTCTTAAAATAAAAGGGTACTTTGGATGAATTGAATGCAGATAGTTTAGTGTTATTCCGAGAGAAACATCATAACACTATCACTCCAATATTTGCTGAGTTAATAAAATATTCTGCATTTTTTGCACCCAAATTTTTTTACATTAGCAAGTGTCATGGATGTTTCGCTCGATAGGCACTTGAAGGATCCTTTAAAATCAAGAAATAACAGAAAAAAATCAGTGGTGGGTGGTGGGTCAAGAAATGAATTAAAGACTTTAGAAGTATTACAGATATTTTTCGATATTGAAAAGTAATGATTTTGTTTTCGTTTTAACAATTAGCTCCTTGTAAAACAAGAATTGTTATTAATTACTTATTTATTTAATTACTATTACATATTTTTATCATCTAATATACATCGACCGATCCACAGTCTATGAGTGTTCATCCTAGCTTTATTCGTCCCAGGTTGTCAGATTAACTTGGATTTTTCTATGACGTTTTATCGTCCATTAAATACAACTTCCTCAACTTGTTAAACCTTTCTAGCCCCTCGATTATATCAAAAGACTGGCTTCTTTTATGTGCTCCCGTATCAGTTTCCATTATCAAATCGTCATCGCCTCTTATATACTCGCCATTAGTGCCTATATTCTGCTTTGAATTCACCAATACCTGCTCCAAGTATGTGTGCACCTTGATCTCAGGCCCACTACTTGTCATACTCTGTGAATGGCAGCACCATACCTTGTGTTCGGTATAAGGATTGAACGTATTTTCGTCGGGATTTTTGGTCTCAAAGTCTTGGTTTGTGCTGGATGGAATAGGATATTTACAAGGGGTAAGGATCTTGGATGTCGACAAGTTAAAGTACGGAGAAGCGTGGTGTGTGGAGCCAGAACGGGTTTCAGGGTTCAAAAACACCCGCTGGTTGCATTTGTTACAGATAAGTAGCAATATGATCTGGTTCGAAAAGCCCTGGACGTTCAAAGACCAGCCCAAAAAAGCCAAATTGTAGATCCATTTGGGGGTTTTTTCTAGAATCAAAGAAAGGTTTTCTTTATTGTCTTTGAAGTACTTTTGAATGAGCCACTGGTTGGAAATGGCCACTACTTTTGCATCCAAAGAATCGGCCAAGAACTTTTCGTCAAAGAGTTGGCTAAATTCTGTCAAAACCATGGTATTATCTATCAAGTTTTTGAGGGTTTTGACAAAGTCATTAATAAGAATCTCATTGGTGATGCTGATATAGGGCCTCAAGTAGTAAATGCCTTCAAGCGGAGTCTCGAAGTTCCTCCAAGAGCATTCATTAGTATGGCCTTCGGTGATTATATCCTTCAAATATTTCTCCTTAAGAAGACTATTCAAAGAGGTGGTTTCTTCAGCGGTTTCTTCAAAGGGAAAGAGCATCAGTAAAGTGTCATTGGGTTTTTGTATGTCGAACTTCAACACCAATTGGGCATTACAGTTGGTGCATAGAAGATGGTTTTTCGAGCTGTGAAGGGAAAAAGAGACACATTTCCACCCGTTTCTTGCACATTTGAGCTCATTCAACTCAGTCTCAAAGCTTTTGCTAGTACAAGACCCTTCTTCTGGAACCCTCCAGTTCATTGGTGAAAAAGTCCGTAGTCTGGCAATGAGCTGCTCGTGACTATAAGGATCAAAAACAGTCATTCTGGTCTGGACAGTCTCCACTGCTTTGGAGGAGTGTTTAGATTTGTGATAATTGAAATGGTTCTTTGCTTTTATCCGCTGAAAGTATTGGATATCTGGATGGTTATATGTCTGAGGCTGGGGCGGAGCTGACGGAGCCACGGCCGGTTTTTTGGGGGTGTTGACTATTGAAAGATAATCCTGAAGGACCTGGTATGTGGAAGAGTGATCTGACATAGCAGACTATAATATTTGTATAGCAAGGTGTGGTTGATGTTAGACTGTGGTTCATCGAGTCATGTGATAAAACAACTTCAAGAGAAGATCACTAAGAGGAAGAAAGATAAGAGAAGATACACTAAGTGAAGATACACTAAGAGAAGATACACTAAGAGAAGATACACTAACGAAGAAAGATTTACAGAAAGATATAAAGAATGGGGAAGGTGTAAGTAGTAGTCAATAGGCGTAGTTACAGTACTAGAGTATTAGATTGAAGGCATCTCTTCGCACGTGACTTATCAGTTCAACTCTCAAGTTGAACAGGATAGAGTAGCAAGCAGTCAACGCATCAACTTCATATCTTGTAAGCACCAGATATAGAATTTAGCAAGAACCGTGCAGTTGAGTGCTAGAGTGAGTAGTGTCTGTTGGTGTAGTTTAGTGTTTGTTGGTGTAGTTTAGTGTCTGTTGGTGTAGTGTCTGCTGGTGAGTTTAGTGTTTGGGTGATTTATCTCACGTGACGTTTATCGATTGATTCATTTTTCAACGAGAGGTGAAAGAAAGAGTACTTGTCAAGTGTTGAAATGTCTAAAAAACCTACACTCGAAGATATCGACGATGATATCGATAACATGGATATGGACATTGCGGAGTTCGACCCTTCATTAAGAACTCCCATCGCACCCCTCCGTCCAGAACCAACCGTAACCAGATCACAAGACTCCGGGGTGGGGTTCGGGTTTCCAAATATTCCTATGCCACCAGCACCTTCACAGTCTGGTGGCGCAAGAAATCCCGAGGTGGTCAATCCCAACAGTTTCACACAAGCCGAAAGAGAACTGCTTCAGAAGTTCCAGATCATCTACCCCTGCTACTTTGACGTACAGAGATCGCACAAACAGGGCAGACGAGTGAGCGAAAAAAATGCGGTGTTCAATCCGTTAGCGAAAACCATCTCGGATGCATGCAGGCAATTGAGATTGCCGGTATTGCTTGAGTTGGAAAAAACACATCCTCAAGACTTTGGCAATCCCGGGCGAGTCCGAGTATTGATAAAAGACGCATCTGACGGTAACAAGGTGGTGGACTCGAGGTTTCAGAACAAGCGTGTGTTGCTCAACACCATAGCGAAATACCTCAAAGAGCACCCCACCACATTGGAAAGTGTGAGCACCAAATCGAGCGTGGCGCTTCCACCCGACTACGAGGGTTTTGAGCCTGAGGAAATCCCGCAGGTCAAGGGCTACAAAATGAACACATTAGTGCCTGTTCATTCCAAGTACAACTTGAAGCACCCCATGACCAAGAGTATATACGATCCTGAGCCCGAAGAGGCGCACAAGCCAATTGCTCCGAAGGTTCCAAAAAAGAAGGTGATGAAAATCAGGGGATAATCATAAGTTATAATAATCATTGAAGAATGTATTTCGATAATGTAATAAGCATTGAAGAATTATTTCGATAATGTAATAAGCATTGAAGAATTATTTCGATAATGTAATAATCATTAAAAGAATTATTTCGATAATGTAATAATCATTGAAGAATTATTTCGATAATGTAATAATCATTAACAAGAATTATTTCGATAATGTAATAATCATTGAAGAATTATTGCGATAATAATCATTAACAAGTATTATTTCGAATGTATTAATCATTGAATAATATATTCATAAGTTATAAGTAATACTTGGGTTGGATAATTGTGCCAAGCTAGGTTGTAATTATTATCTTATGTATATGCTTTATTACATAATTTATTCACTAAATAATATTCATGCACCCCTCTTCTGGGAATCATAAATTAGGTGGTTACTTAGGGGCATATTGCGCTCTGTAGTTTTGGATCTGCTCGAGTTCGTCCGCACTGAGTTTGTGCTGCAAGTGCTGGATAATATCAGACAATGACACAATCGACACCACAGGAATGCCGTATCTGGCTGCAACGGCCTGGGTAGCAGACTTGTCGGAGTCCTTGGTGGTTTCTTGTCTGTCCAAAGCAATGATACATCCAATGACACTCCCGTTTTCTTGGCCAATGATCTCAAACGCTTCGTTGATGGCAGTTCCTGCAGTCATCACGTCATCGATGATCAACACCTTTTTTCCGGATAATGCGCATCCCACAATAGAACCACCTTCGCCGTGATCCTTCTTTTCCTTTCTGTTGAAAGAGTAACCTACATTGGCATAATTTTCAGGGTCTAATTCGGCCAATTTGGCGACGGTGATTGCAGCTAATGGAATGCCTTTGTAGGCTGGACCAAACAAAATATCGAACTTGAGGCCGGACTTGATGATGGCATTAGCATACGAAGTGGCCAAGGTACTCAATAACTTACCGGTGTTGAAAAATCCCAAGTTGAAAAAGTAGGGCGATTGGCGGCCGGACTTCAAGGTGAAGGAGCCGAATTTCAAGGCCTGGGACTCCAAGGCAAGATCCAAGAATTCGGTTTGGTAGCTTTGCATGACTACAGTCTTTTCTCAGGATTAGGGTCGCTGAGAAGAAATAATCCGATAAGGCTGAAAAATTTGCGTATGCAGAACGGTCACGTGGAACATCCTAGAAGAACATCCTAGATAGAGAACATCCTAGATAGAGATAAATGCGAAATATATGCCTATTGATGAGTGGGTTACTTAACGATGTACGTGGTTTATCTTTTGGTCTTGGACCGTCGCAGTTATAATGTTTGATGTATTGTATTTTTTCCATCTAGATCGTGTTAATATTCGCATTCCTCGATTTGTCGGGCTTTACAACGCTGCAGCAAGCAAAAAATAATGGCTGCGAAAAGTATATGCATCCGAGTCTGTACTACACTATTGATTGCCACTATTCAACAAGCTCCAGTCTTTCTCTTTGGAACAATACAAGGAAAATGGGTTCTTTTGGTTTTCACCTTTGTGCGTCCCACTAAAATTATTGTCTACTCCAAGGCCACAAGAAGTTCGCCGGTAACGCAAGTTTGTTTGCTTCTACCAATACTCCTTGCTGACACTCTTTATCCAAGGACTACAGTTTGTTAGTGAAAGAGCAGGTATCGCTTTGAGAGGTATCTAATTGAGAAAAATCACTATCAACGACTTGCAGTTGTAGATCTGTAGGCATTATTTATCATACCCACCTCTCAAAGAGGGGTGGGGTTATAACTCTTTAAATAGTTATATTTTATAGACCTTTATATATTTATGTATCTATTATATTTACAATATCTTCAAAGGGAATATAATACTTCTTAGAGGGAGATTATTGTTAATATATATAGTATATAAAACATCCTACCACTCTTAGAGTGGTATGTTTTATGCCCCTCCCTATTAGACTTGAGTTGGAAGCCTTTCAATTTGTTGAATAGGTGAAGGATCCCAGCCAACCACGTTCTGAAACAAGCCTGACAATTCCAAGGAATGCTTTGAGAGGTCAACAAGTGCTCATGAGAGAGTAGCTGTGACAATATGAGTGGCTCTGATGAGCTGCTCTCTAATAAATATATAATATGATTCATGTAGCCAGGATTATGCTGTTATGAGTAGTACAGTAAATATAGTTTGTGTATGATCAATACGCAAGCGGCCCTCTATTTTTTGGTGCTCATTCATCTACTTGAAGTTATAAGAGCAAAAGATTGAAAATTGATAATTCATTCAATAGAGTGTACTTGATATTCAATAAAGAGTGTACTTGATATTCATTCAATAAAGAGTGTACTTCATTCAATAGAGTATTACTTGATATTCATTCAATAGAGTAGTACTTGATATTCATTCAATAGAGTATTACTTGATATTCATTCAAAAAAGTATGTACTTCATTCAATAAAGTATGACTTCATTCAATAGAGTATGTCTTCATTCAATAAAGTATGACTTCATTCAATAGAGTATTACTTCATTTGTCCTGTCTGCTTCTTGTTTGGGTGCAAATTCCATCGCTTTCTCGAACAATCTAGTTGCGAGCCCAGTCCGCAATTTGCTACATTTCGCACATCTAACTTGCGCGCTTCTCGAGTGACTTGATTTCCACCATTAGGCGATTATGATTTGCACCATTTGGTTGGTAAATGTTATGAACACACATCTCATTGCTTGCTCATCTATAGCCAGTGATGACCCCAGCCCTTTGAGTGCCGTATACCCGCTCGTGTTTTCCCGTGCCTCGTCTCTATCCGCATTGCTGTCGCCCACTCCCCACCTCCTCTTCCCCCGCACGACCCGCGTCGTAAAGTTTATTTAAATAAGGCAACAATTTTGGAACTTTTTGGCAACACATTTTATCTATCAACACTACAATTGTGCAAGATTTTTTCAATTGAAATGCCTGTAGAAACTATTCAAACCAAACCATTTCAAGACCAAAAGCCAGGGACTTCTGGTTTGAGAAAGAAGGTGGCTGTTTTCAAGCAGCAGCACTACACCGAAAACTTTATCCAGTCGATTTTGGACGCCATTCCTGAAGGGGCCGAGGGCGCCACTTTGGTAGTAGGAGGCGACGGAAGATACTACAATGATCACGTTATTCAATTGATCATTCAAATTGCTGCTGCCAACGGAGTCAAGAAACTTATAGTGGGCCAAAAAGGGTTTCTTTCGACGCCCGCCACCTCTCATGTCATCAGAATCAGGGGAGCCACCGGAGGAATCATCTTGACCGCCAGTCACAACCCGGGCGGACCGGAAAACGACTTGGGAATCAAGTACAACTTGGGCAACGGAGGCCCTGCTCCGGAAAGTGTCACCAACAAGATCTACGACATTTCCACCAAGTTGTCTGAATACAAACTCATCAAGTTCGAACCCACTGATCTTAGCCGCATCGGTACGGTTCAACAAGGTCCTATTGAAATCGAAATCATTGACCCTGTAAAGGATTATATCGAAATGTTGAAGGACATTTTCGATTTCCCATTGATGAAAAAGTTCATTAGTGAGGCCAAGTCCCAGGATTTCTCCGTTTTATTCGATGCCTTGCACGGCATAACTGGTCCTTACGGGTACCAGACCTTTGTAAAAGAATTGGGCTTGCCTGAAACCTCCATTCAAAACTGCAATCCTTTGCCAGATTTCGGTGGTTTGCATCCGGATCCAAACTTGACCTACGCAAAGACCTTGGTTAGCAGAGTAGATAGCGAAAATATTGCGTTTGGTGCTGCTTCCGACGGTGACGGCGACAGAAATATGATCTACGGAGCTGGAACCTTTGTTTCGCCAGGTGATTCGGTGGCTATTATTGCGGAATATGCCGATTCCATTCCATATTTCAAGAAACAGGGTGTCTACGGTTTGGCCCGCTCCATGCCTACATCCGGAGCCATTGATTTGGTTGCCAAAGAAAAGGGTTTGCAAGTATATGAAGTGCCCACCGGGTGGAAGTTCTTCTGCTCGTTATTCGACGCCAAAAAACTTAGTATTTGTGGGGAAGAATCGTTCGGTACCGGCTCCAACCATATCAGAGAGAAGGACGGTTTATGGGCCATTGTAGCATGGTTGAATGTATTGGCCGATTACCACCAAAAACACCCAGATTCGCCAACTTCCATTGAAGTGGTGCAGAATTCTTTCTGGGAAAAGTACGGCAGAACCTTCTTTACTCGGTACGACTACGAAAACGTAAGCAGCGAAGGTGCCAACAACGTAATTGATCTCTTGACTAGCATTGTTGATAATGCCAAGCCGGGCCAAGAATTGGCTCCAGGATACGTGGTCAAGGAAGCCGCCAACTTTTCGTATACTGACTTGGACGGAAGTGTTTCAAGCAAACAAGGCCTTTTTGTCAAGTTTGAAAACTCCTTGAGATTCATTGTCCGTTTATCCGGTACCGGATCGTCTGGAGCCACCGTTAGATTGTACTTGGAGAAATACTCCAATGATCCAAAAACTTATGGTCAAAAAGTGGATCAATACTTGGCTAAAGATATCGAGTTTGTGTTGACGTTGTTGAAGTTCAAAGAGCATTTGGGTAGAGATGAGCCTGACGTGAGAACATAAAAATATTAAGTACAGTAGCTAATAGCATTAAATTGATCATACTTACAAGAAATAAATATATCTCATTTAGCATGGTACAGAATTGTCTTTATTTGACTAACTATACAATTGTGAAGTATAAAACCCAACACCAAATAAATACAAGCTGGGCTAAACTACTCGAATTTCTAGCTAGAAGAGATGGATTTATTTTATTATGTGCATTGACAGTGCAATTGTAAAAGTCATGTAGGTTTCTTAAAAAGGCTTGTCTTGTCAATGTTGTAGGTATTGATAGCAATTGTCTTTGATTGATAGATAGCCTAGCTAAGTAGCTTAATGGGTGCAAAAATTGATTAACTTCTGGTTTAGAATAATGGGTGCAAAAAGTTATTAAAGCTATTATTAAATTCTGTTAAAGCTTAATGGGTGCAAAAAATGAATAACTTCTTTTGTAGCTTAATGGGTGCAAAAAGCAAGTCTATGCTTAATGGGTGCAAAGCTATCAACTTCTGTTCTAGTACCCTTGGATATTCTCAACCAGTTGGTGAGAAACCAAGACTTATCATAATCGAATAGAATTCTCATTTACTATAGTACATAGCTAAATAAATAGTAGTCATTAACTAGAGGATCTAAAAAGATGATTTAAGTTGAGAGGCTGAATGACTTCTAGGTCTGATTTCATGTCAACTTACTCTTCTTCGCATCAACCAAAGAGGGCTCGTCGTGTTCGCGCTTCAACGAAGGCAAGGTGATAGAAGGCATCGACGAAGATACGTGCCGTATTGATGGAAGAACGGTGTGGAGGTGTGGAGGCTGTTGTGGCTGCTGCTGCTGGTAGGAAGAAAGCCCAGTAAGCCCTTGGCTAGGAGGCAATGAAGAGGGCACAGAAGGCACAGAGGAAGGTGCTGGAGGAAGAGGATGCATATGATGGTGTGCTGCCTGTGCATTTGCCTGTGCATTCGCTTGGGCTTGTGCTTGTTCTTGAGCTTGCTGTGCCTGCTGTGCTTGCTGTGCTTGCTGTGCTTGCTGTGCTTGCTGTGCTTGCTGTGCTTGCTGTGCTTGCTGTGCTTGCTGTGCTTGCTGTGCTTGCTGTGCTTGCTGTGCTTGCTGTGCTTGCTGTGCTTGCTGTGCTTGCTGTGCTTGCTGTGCTTGCTGGGCTTGCTGTGCCTGCTGTGCCTGCTGTGCCTGCTGTGCCTGCTGTGCTTGAGCATGTGCTGCTCTTTGCTGATTCTGCTGCTGCTCGTCCATGTTCAACACCTCGTCCAAGCGTTTTCTCATGGAAGTTTCACGCAATCTGGCAGCCTGTTCCATGGCCTCGAGCTCCATTATTCTGGTTCTGTACAAGTCGTTAACAAGCTCGAGTTCGGAAATACGGGTCTTGAGAAGAGTAACTTCATGCTTAGAAGTTCCGCTACCACTGCCCGAACCTTCATTATTTCCATCGCTACCATTGGAACCATTGGAACCACCATTATAGTTATTACTGTTATTCTGATTTTGGTTATTATTTTGGTTATTATTTTGGTTATTATTTTGGTTATTCTGGTTATTCTGATTTTGATTATTCTGTCCATAAGATGGCAAATGGGTCTTTTCTAATGGAGGCAAGGAAGCAAAGGTATGGTCAGGAGAGTGGAGCTGGGAAATCGCAGGCGTGCTGGCCAACAGCTGGGAATATGGGCCTAAAGAAGGCGAAGCACCAAGCGATGGGAGCTTGGGAGGGTTTGGCTGGGGTCCTTTGGTGTAGCCTGCAAGAGCAGACGACGGAGTGGAGTACATCAGGGGAGTGGACAGAGGTTTGGAATCGGCATCTTTGGACATTAAAGACACCCCAGAAGCCGAAGCGGCGGAGGCCGCAGATTTCAGCTTGAAAGTGGCACTAGGACCCAATTCGTTCAGCATGTTTTCCAAAGCACCTGCAGCAGCATGGACGTTGTGGTTCTCGGAGTCGCGAGCATTGGAAACCAGCGAAGTTGTAGAGAGTAGCAAAGGCGAGGTGATACGTTGGAGACCCGGAGCAAACTGGGTGGGGGTGGAGGAAGGATAGTGAAGAGGCTGGACTACATGGTGGGCTACGCCGTGGAGTTGCGGAGGGTTGTGTGGGGTCAAGTGCAGTGGCAAGTGGTGGTGATGGTGGTGATGGTGGAAGGTGCTGCTGATAGGGTGAGGAAACGAGGTGGCAGGGGTGGCAGCAGCAGAGTTGCGGGAGTTGGTAGGGGTGGAAGCGGTGCTGCTGGCAGCGGACGGAGCGGCCGAGCCGGTGGCTGGAAGCAATGGCGTCAAGTATGCCGAGGCGACCTTGGCCTTTTTGGGCTTGGGCGAAGGTTTCTTGGCCGGCTTGGAGTCCTTGGACTTGAGTTCAGGGGTGTTGGAGCCGGAGGATGTCTTGGAAGGAGTGTTGGAGGACGCTTGCATGCCCTGGGACAGCTGCTTGATTCTATTCCTGGACTTGATGGTGTCAGTCTTTAAGGAGATGGGACGGGGCCGGCCGTGGAGCTTCAAAAAGAGCCCACAGGCATTACACAAGACCTGGCCGGTTTCGTCGCGGCGCCACAAAGGGGTGGTTTGGGTCTTGCAGTTGCGGCACACGGGGCTGGTGATGTTGGTCTTGGTGGTGGTGGTGCCGTTGTTGATGTGGGTGGTTGTCTTTGCGTTGGGATGGACGGGGTTCGGGGTCGAACTGGTGGAGTTCTGCGACTGTGGGCGTGGCGGCGTGGGAAGTGGCAGTGGTTGGCTCTTTTCGGGGAGTGCGACTGATGCGACTGGTGCGACTGGTGCGACTGGTTTTTGCGCGGGGTGTGGTTGTGGGTGAACCGGAGGAAGTCTTTGTTGGATCTCACTCATGATGCACTAATTGATAAAAATATAAAAAAATTTATAAATTTAATTGATAAAAAATTAATAGTTGATTGGTAGGATCAGGTGATAGATTGGTGATATACTGTGATTGATCAATGATATACTTGATGATATACTGTGATTGATCAATAATGTACTTGATGATATACTGTGATTGATCAATAATATACTTGATAATATACTGTGATTGATCTTTGATCTAGCTGATTGTAGATTGAGTGAAGGAATCCGATAGTGATAGGTGGTGAGAAGTGATATCAACAAAATCTATTTTCCTTTTTAAGTGTGTTTTTGTTGTTTTGGTTGTTTTGGTTGCTTCTGTATACATTCATAGACTCTCTAATACCAAACTAATAGGTTCTACTAATAGGTTCTGAGGGTTGAATGCTTGAAGTAATGTAAGCTGTTCTGATAGAAAAAAAAACGGCACGATAAAGATTAGAAAATTTTTTTTTCATCCCAACGGCTTTGTGCCATTTGTTATCGGGATTATGTCAGCGCTAACGATTGCGCCAGACGACGGTGATTATGTCAGCGAAAACCTTATCGGTGAGAGATAGGTGATAAGGAGAGGGGTAGCATGGAAAGAGCCAGAAGGAAGAAACGAGAGACGTGGTGATTGCTGGCGAGCCACACCACCGTGGGATCGGTGTCGGGCCACGAGGACGCTATTTAGGAGGCTGCGATGTGCGGGTCCTTCAGGGAGGCAGAGCAATTTAGGGAGTCGGGTCCGATCCCAACCAGGCAGGTGCGGCACGTGACAGTCGGCACATTTGCGCCAGCAAAACTGCCAGGTAATCTATAAGGCATATTTGGCACGTGATGGCTTCACCTACTAACGACAAAGTACAGCACGTGAGAACTAGCTATTATACTACTTACCATGCTGATCTCGTATACTGGGCTTGCTGATCAGTTGATAGAGGCGTATACCAAGAATTGTATTGCGAGGTCCCCGCAACCTGTCGCTCGGACTTCCCAGGAAAAACAGCTTGCCCGATCCCTTTTTCTGCTAGCACATGTTCTAGATCAGTATAGAGATCCGGTGGCCACGAATTTGGCCCTCGACACTATCGACCTTGCAGCCATCTACGCAGGAGTCGATGCAAAAGAAGCGTCCAATCCAGATGATAGTCCTCTTCAGTACGAAGACTTGTTGGTGCAGCAAACACTAGACTACTTTAAAAATACATTTTTCAAGTGGATCACCAAGCCTGAGTGCACCTCATGCCACGAGTCTGGCGACAATATGGTCCATGTGCTGACTGTCCCGTTTGAAGGCGCGCACAATCCAGATGATGTTTCGGTGGTGGAAACGTACCGGTGTGAGCGGTGCTCGCGGGATGTGCAGTTTCCTCGCATAAACAACCCCGCGTCGCTACTTCGGTCCCGCCAAGGCAGGTGTGGAGAGTGGGTCAACTGCTTTTTGCTAATCATGCATGCGCTCATTGCAGATCCCAACCGCTTGCGGTACGTGTGGAACAACGAGGACCATGTGTGGTGCGAGTACTACTCCAACGGGCTCGGCCGGTGGGTGCACCTCGATCCATGTGAAGGTGCGTTCGACGAGCCGTTGATCTACGCAAACAACTGGGGCAAGAAAATGTCCTTGGTGGTGGGCTTCAATGACTACTATGCCATTGATCTCAGCCCCAAGTACATTCCCCCAAAAGCCCAAATCGATCTCCGCTCCATATTCACGTCTCCCAAACTCATCAAAGACGTCATAGCTGCAATCAGCTACATAAAACTCCGCGCCTTCTCTGACGAATCGCCTCTACTAGATGTCTACAATTCCGTGCTTTTGCCGCATAATAAGGAATTAAAAGTGTTGCAAAAAATAAAAGCGCCTGCGCCGCTCGCCGCGTCCACATCCGCCCCACAAGGCAGGCAATCTGGAGATCCCGATTGGACCAAAGCAAGAGGCGAAAACGGTTGATATATTTAGTATATTTATTAATTCTGACTACCCTTGGAGTGTCGAAACAACTTGATTCCCCACCACGACACAAACGCCCACCACCATGCTACCACATATACGCACCAGAGACTGATCACGTACCTGTCCAACGTAGTAAAAACTTTATGCAACACTTTGTACCTTGCAGAATCTTTTTCTGCCAATGGCGCTATCACGTATCTCCAAAGCTCAAATAGTGAATTGCACGTCACCAAAAATAGTAGCCATGTGTAGCCTATCACCACGTAGCCCCAAAACCTGAGATCCGGCGAGTTGAAGATGGTCTGCGGCCGTATTTCGTTTTCGTATGTTTCTTCAAACGGCCGAGGTCTTTCGATCAACGGAAGTGGCTCGTCCATCTCCCCGTCCATCTTATCTCAGTTGACTTCGCGTTCCGTTCTTAACAGTAATCTGAAGGTTCGGGTGGTGTATCAGGTGATTCGCGGCACGTGCCAGAGCCGTCTGGCTGCAACGACGTCACCGACCTGAGAATACCTTTACTGGCTTTCTAGGCAACTCAAAGGTCATCTGGAGGTATTGTAGCTCAAAGTTCAACTGGCGGTATTGTATCCGTTTGCGGTGTATTCTTTGGTTTGTTTATGTTTAAGAATATCATGGTTTTTGCAAAGTAGTTGCAAAATTTTTGAAAAATTGTTATCATTCATAAATAAGAACTAATATTCTGAACTATCTATTCCCCTTGGGAACTGAAAAGACAAATTGTATATAGACCTAAGCAAATAATGCTTTAGTTCCACTTTATGAAGTTCATAACTTAGTGCCAAACCGCTTTCCAATTATTTCCGACGTCAACTGGATTTAATTCAAAGTCCTTCAGTTAGAGGTCCCTTGGCCCAGTTGGTTAAGGCGCGGTGCTAATAACGCCGAGATCAGCAGTTCGATCCTGCTAGGGACCACTTCTTGACTAGGGCGTGTGGCGTAGTTGGTAGCGCGTTCGCTTAGCATGCGAAAGGTCTCCGGTTCGACTCCGGACTCGTCCATTTTTTTTTTACCCAACAATTGTACATGGTTCAATATAGGTTTCTTGTAAGTTAACGCAACAAGTCTTTTGATATCAATGACTCTTGTTGTCATTAGATTTGTTCCCAGTACCTATTATAGATTATACCCTTCAAGTTGAAATTCAAGTAACTGAGCCATAAGCAGGTTATGAAAGCGAACGCGATTTTTCGCAGCCATTAACTAATTGGAGAATACAACACTAGATCTGATAATCTTGTAGGCACTACAACTATTACTTGTTACATAAATAACATCCTGCTAGCAGTCCCAATCTGAATTCACCAACACTACAAAAAGCACTTATCAAAGAAAAGCTAAACCCTCTAGCATCCCAGAACTTTCCCTACAAATAAAAAAAAGACTTGTACTCGAAGAGATATCCAACTTCCACTTTATCCTGCAACTACCATGTCACATCCACGTAACCCAGTTAACCTACACCTATCAATTATCGTAAATACTTACTCATTAATATTGTCATTTTATTAAATAGATTAAAAGGGCTCCATTTTTTGCAGCCACCAGATTTTATTTTATAAGAGTTGATGCATAATCCAAAAGCTTTATTTTTCTGTGTAGCTAGTTACTGTCTTTACTCCATACTTCATCGCTTATAGTAGCTTACACTATCATACTTGGCTTACACTATCTTACATTACATGTCCTCCGATCGATTTCCTGGGGTATTTCTATTCCAGCGGGGATTTCGATTCCAGTGGGGATTTTGATTCCACTGGAGCGCGATTCCTGTGCGGAGTACCCCACTTCTGTATCCCAGATGGTTGCAAAAAAAACGCCACATAATTTACTATAAATAGGCTGTTTTCTCCTTCTAAGCCAAGTTAAATAATCACTACTCAATCTCAGTCCAAACATGACAATAGTTTAAACCATGGAAGATGCATAACAAATAGGTAGTATATAGGTTTTTTAGCACACATTATAGTTTGAGAGTGGTGAAATGGGATTGATGGTATATTCTGGTGTCTACACTTGGCTATAACAACATATATTTATATATTAATCAATACAAGAAAACCAAGCACTCCACAATTATCATATCTATGGTGATTCGGGTGGAATTGGTGGTGATTTCCAGTTGGGGACTTATAAGACCACCTTCGTGGCCAAACTCTTCTTATAGTCCAAAATACTACCCTCCCATCTGGTGGCAGTCTTGTTTTCAATCACGAAAATGTCCTTGGCAACTTTATCCAACAATCTGAAATCGTGCGAAACAACCACAACACCACCGTTGAAATCATTGATAGCATCGGCCAACGAATCGATAGTGGACAAATCCAAACCGTTGGTAGGTTCATCCAACAATATCAAGTTGGGAGCTTCCAAAGCCAACAAAGCAAACACCACTCTGGATCTTTGGCCTTCGGATAATGTGGCCATTTGCGAGGTCTGGCCTTCACCAGTCAACCCGTACTTACCCAATTGCTGTCTCCAGTATTGGTAGTCCTGGGAAATATGGGCAAACTTGTCTCTGACGAACTCCAATGGGGTCTTGGTCAAGTCCAATTGCTCGGCCGAGTGTTGCGAGTAGACACCCAACTTGATGTGGGTATGCTGGATCACTCTACCCTTTTGAGGCTGTAATTGGCCTTGGAACAACTTCAACAACGTGGACTTACCCACACCGTTAGGACCCACCAAAGCCACTCTGGAGTCCATATCAATTCCGATGTCCAAGTTCTCGTACAAGTTGTCTTCTTCTTTGCCCGAGTACGAGAAGGACATGCCGTCGAAAGCAAGGACGGGAGGAGGCAACTTTTCGACCTCGGGGAACCTGAATGAAAACACCTTGTCGGGAACAACCGGCTGGATCAAACCGTCGGCCTCCATCTTGTCCAAGATCTTTTGTCTCGACTTGGCTTGTCTAACCAAGTTAGCATAAGTACCGGCAGATGCAATGAATTTCTTGATGTGTTGGATTTCTTCCTGTTGTTTGGCATATTGTTTCATTTGGTTGGTTTCCAATTCACTTCTGGTCTTGACGTAAGAGTCGTAGTTACCACCGTACAATTGGATCGACTTCAATCTCATGTCGATCATGTTGCTACAGACACCGTTCAAGAAATCCTGCGAGTGAGACACCAAAATCAAAATACGGTCGAATCTCTTCAAGTATTCTTCCAACCACACACACGCTGCCAAGTCCAAGTGAGCAGTGGGGTCGTCCAACAACAACAAGGTGGGCTTGACGAAAAGCGCCTTGGCAAGCGCCACTCTCATTCTCCATCCACCAGACATGTCCTTGGTCTTCTTTTTGATGGTGGTGGAGTTGAAACCCAAACCAGTTAAGATGATCGCAGCTCTGGACTCGAACGTGGATGGGTCCATTTCGTCGATCTTTTCGTATATACCTTCCAAGGCTGGTGCCTCGGGACCTTCCTTGACAATTATGTCTTCGACAAGGTCTTCCAATCTCTTCATTTCGTGCTCGGCTTCTCTAACCACATACTCCAAGGCCGAAAACTCAGTAGGGCCGGCTGGCTCGTTCAACAAGTATATATCGATGTGTTCCGGAATGGGGTATTCTCTGGCTGCCAAAGCCTTCAACAACGTCGACTTTCCGCATCCGTTTTCTCCCAACAACCCGTATCTACGACCGTAGTTTAGTTCAAGAGTGGAGTCTTGAATCAACACCTTACCGTGGAAAAGCAACGAAAGCGACGATATTTTGATATCTCTGGAAGTTTTAAGAGATTCCAACACACCGGTGGTGACTCTGTCCGAAAGCCCGTCGGCGTCGGTCTGCAATTTCAATTTTTCAATTTTGGTTTCGTTATCGTCCATGTCCTTTTCTTCGGCATCTTTGGCTTGCTGCTTCTTGGTTTTCTTGGTGGTTTTGCCGGCAGCGTTCTTGGCGGCCTCTCTTTCGGCCTTCTTTTGTTCTCTCTTAGCTTTGGAGGCTGATACTGCTGACATTTTGCTATGACAATTACTTGACAACTAACTTCGACAAACGTAAAAAATTTAAGTGATGAGAATTTTGCGATCACGTGAACACCCGACCAATGTGCAGGCGAGATGCCCAACCCACTAACCTGCACAAATCAGTGCTCAAGCCGTGCTGTATGCACCCTGTTGTTGGTGCGATGCCTATTGGCTGGAGAGCAATGACGTATGGCATGACGTATGACTGCGCGAGCAATACACAGGACACAAGCAAACGGATCAGTACGTAGAAACAAGACCATTTTATCAACTGATATGTTAGTCTAGTGAAAATTGCTTGCAGTTTAATTATTTCGATAAAGCGCTCATTTTGGGAACCAGACAACGCACCCAAGAAGCCTACTTTAACTTCCGGCACTCTAACATCGCACTAACATCGCACTAACATCGCACTAACATCGCACTCACCTTTCAATAGAAGGAAAAATTAATCATCCTAGCACTCTATCATCTTGCAGTCTTTAAAAGCTAGCTCTCCGATATCCTGCATTCTTAATATCTGCCTTCTAACCACTCTCAAGAATGAAATCAAAAAGCTCAAGTACAAGAAACCGTGTTTTTTTTTTTTTTCGCAGCCATTGCTTTTCTTGCGGCTACATCGGATCACACTAAGATCAATGTAGTTACATGCAGCGCTTTCAAAGCATCCAATCACTCTAAATATCCAGAATTAACATCCTAAACATTATGCACCAGGCATTCGTAACTTTCTCACTCTTTCTGCACTTTAAATCCAAAGAGGGAAGTGAAAAATAAATGAAGTTTGAAACGAAAGTGTTAGTTAGGGTACATCACGTGCATTTGCGAATTCCGACCTGCGAAGGTCTGTCAAAGAAGGCTCAGAAAAAGAGACTTTGGTGGTGCCCAAATCAGTGTTTGTGTATGTAGAAGCACTCTCTAATAATATACACTTACACTCGCCTAGTTTCAGCTCGAAAGAAGCACCGTGTGCTGGGTAAGTTCAGCTCAAAGAGGCGTTTTGCCCGGAACTGGCCGGTCACGTGAGCACGCCTTTACTTCACTACCTTAGCAGTTACCAAGGTAATTCTTCATCCAAGACAATTTATCAATTTAAGAGAAGAAGAGTCCTGTAGCACCGAAACGAGTGAGCTTGACCAGGTGTTAGTGGTTTTGATCTCAATGAGTAGTAGTACAGTACTTGGAGATATAGTTAGTGATCTAAACTGTTCAGGTTGCAAGGCTGACCAAAGCACCAGACGTTCTTGGGCCATCGTAGAGTAGTTAAGAGTTGGTGAGAGTTAGTTTAGCTACGTGTAACTGTATTTCTGTGGATGTTTGCGTTGGAGATTTCCATTGGGGCTGCTCACGTGACCGATGGCGACAAATGATTATCAAAAGGCTTGAAGAGCTTAAGTGAAGATCGGAAGACCTTAAACTTAATATGTCATCTTCAAAAAAAGATGTCAAGGCTCCAATACCAATTAATGGCCATCAGCGAATCCCCCGGGTATCTTCAGAATACTCCTTAGGAGAAATCTCTGAGCCTCCCAGATCATACACTCCAGGGTATGGAGAGAATGGAGGAAGAGAAGTTGGTGGAGACGGTGGAAATTTCGGAGAAAAGTATAGGGGAGGACGTTTCAAGGCTCCCAGAAGACCGTCGTACTCGACTCTTGAAGGAAACCGTGAACAGTACTACAATTTGGATTATCCCGATGACCGCCAGTTGCTCCATAGGCTCCAATTGGACCCCGATAGTCGGTTTTTTTCACGGTCAAGACCCAGAACGCTCGATTTGCCGAGTCTTCTTCCCTATAAGACCGAAAGTCCCGCGGACCAGGCCAAGTTTTTGAGCCATATCGTCTCCCACTTGTACATAGCCATCAAGTCTTTGGACTTACAAGGGTCACTTTCGGTGACGGCAAGCGATCTAGCAGCTCTAAAAGAGTTCAATGGGGGCACTGATATAGATTTGGCCTTGGAAACCAATATTTTCGAACTAGGAAACACTTCCACTTCTGATTACGAAGGAGAAGAGATTCTTTTCAATGAAGACTATAGTGATAGTGATGAGGATGATGACGACGATGAGGACGAGTTGAGTGGGGATGACGGAGGCGAAGATGACGGCGAAACAACGGTACAGCACAAAAAATCTCCCAAATCGGCGGCGGTCATCAATGTAAGGACCTGGACACACGAGTTGCTAGTATGGATGAAAATGAAGTACGATATGCCTGTGACTCTCAGAATCGCACTAGCAAAGGTATACTACGCGCTAGCGTTGTCTCGGGGCCAATTGCTCAATCTAAAGACCTATGTCAAGACGTTTGAGAGTCTTACCAAAGATGCTATTTTGCTCAAAAAGCAAGGCTTGGTTTTGCCGTGGAAAGACTTGTGCTGCGAGCTCGAAAACCACTTTCCTAGTGTCGATTCCACCATAGACCCTATTGAAAAGAAAGACCACAAACAGCTCTTGAGCTTGGCTTCAAAGGCTGCACAGTTCTTTGAAGAGGGTGCTTTGCCGAAGATATACTCCAAGTTTGGCAGTAAATTGTCTGTTTCCAATGCTTCTTTGGTGTTGTCTTCCATGACCGTGTTGCCTTTACAATTTACAAAAGAAAATGATGAAAATGACATAAGATACTATCTCTCGTCGTTCTTTTATATCTGGGCCAAATTGGGCAAAAATCCAGGCATAGACTCCCAATTGACTTCTCGACTTGGTCTTATTTGCATGTCTTCATTACAAACTATCAATAGTGGAAATACTTGGCTTGAATTGGGCGATTTTGGCATCTTCAGTCGCGACCAAATGAACTACTTATTCAACACTTTGACCAACAATCTAAGCATTATGGTCGACAAGTACTCGTCGATGAAGTCCAAGTTCTTTCATGGTTATGCCAGTGCTATAGTTTATTCTATAAATGGGGAAATTTCGTTAAGAGCTGATGGAATCATTGACCATTTAAAGACGTTGTTGAATGCTATAGAGAGTTATGTTCATCCATCCAATTCGGGCGAATGGTCAAGGCCTATAAGCAAATTGTGCTTGAGCTTGATTTACCAGTTCCATAAAAGAGTTTGTTCTGAAAGGGAAAAAGACTCGACCTTGGGAAATTTACCTGACAGCATTAAAATTACTCCCAAAATAGTAGACAGGTTTGTTTCGATGGTTTTACCGATAATCAAAATCGGGATTCAGTCCAAAAAGGCTTCGGCTGTGGACGATTATTTGACCAGTCTCCAGCTCGTGGCACATTTAAACCCATCTATGGTGCTAGAATATATGCTATTGGACATCTACGAGTCTCTCGAAGGGGTTATTTCTACCCACAGAGTGATTATTGCGTTAAGATCTATCGAGCCGTTGGCACGGTACTTTGCTTCTACAAAGATATATAGAGTCCATTTGGTAAGAATTCTTTCGCTCGCCTTGCCAGGAATCGATTCTAATGACTTGGAAAAGACATTGCATACGCTCGATGCGTTTTCTTCCGTTGCCAATTTCGTCCCTTTTGTGGATTTGACTGACGGCTTGGAAGACGAGGGACTCGCTATCGAGTTCACTCAGCTGCACTTGGAATATCTTCAAAGGAAGATATATGACCAGGACAAAAGTTCGAGGTTTGAAGTGGACGACGAAACAGAACTTCGAGCTCTCGAAAGTTCCACCACCGCCTTCAAATCTCTCATAAAAGCCCTCTCTCAAAGACTATTCATACTCTTTGAAAACATTCCTGATCCTTCCAAAACCGAAGGTATAGAACGAGACTTGGTTTCGTCGATCCCCAAGTTCATCTATGTGATTCTTGAGTCGGTCAGTGACGATATCTATAAACTGTTCCAGCAAGACTTTTTCGAGTTTATCTTCAATAACACTTACCACACAATCGCAGACTTGACTGCCGAGATCTGTGGCGGAATCGTCAAGAGAGATCCGTCGTGTTTTGTTACCTACGGTCAAAGACTTATCGACAGAATCAGGGAGGAAATCGACGAGAACGGGGCTGGTCAAACCAGAACGGGCGTGGATATTCTTCCCAGAGACCAGAACTTGTTTTGGAACCTAGTCATTCTCAATGAGTGTATAGGAAATGCCGGTAGTCAGGTATTAACTATAGGAGACGAGCTTGTTCAATTGGCGTTTTATCTACTAGATAACGTCAAAGGACCGGTGGTCTTTGCCAGTTCGTACATCATCAACCAGGTTCTCCAAGCAGTCACCAAGATCAGATTGAATGAAAACAGACTCATCTCTCCAAACTATGTCAAGCAGCACGGAATCGATGAAAAGTGCTGGGGTGGGTTCCAATTTGATCCTATCAGGTTTTCTCCAGAGTACACCGATTTTTCATGGTTTATTCCTGGCGAAGCCGAAGTTAAGTTTGCCGTCGATAACTTCAACGAGGTAGTGGTTCGTAATTTGGGAAATATCCTGAAACTAATGAGGGAAATGATTTCCCAATCCGCCAGCGATTCAGTTCACCAGGCAGACGATTTACGCACCAATCTTCTTTATATTGGGTATGCTCTCAGTGGGATTTCGTGGCTTTTAGACCCGTCTTTTGAAGAAGATATCCCCAAACTTAACCACCAATCTGAACTGATTGAAAAGAGATTGCTTCTCTTAAAGCATATCAGAAATGCAAAGAGTGAGGATGAAGAGGATGTGAATGAGAACTTGGACAGAATCGTAGGATATCTTAGTGGAGATTACATGGAAACAGAAGAACCCTTGACAGGAGAAGATGATATTAAAAAGAGTGATAGCCCTAGTTCGTCCAACGAAGATCTTCCTAAAATACATAATAGAGTGATAGACGACTTGATGGAGCATGAAGACGTGCCTGAATCGACGCCTTCTCCCAAAATCGACGGAATGGGCGTATCAGAAATCAACCCATCGCTAACTTTCCGTGAAAGAAAGCTCTATACTTCCAATTACTATTTTGGCGAAGATATCGAGATAAGAAAGCTGAACGATTTATACTTGAAACTTCACAAAACTCACCATCTTTTGGGACGAAGTTTGCACATCATCTGCCGATTTCTCACCAAAAACTTCCACGATAATACCAAGCTCTTCAAACACTTGCTTTATGTGATAAACGTATGGTTTTCGGATGTGGGCAGAGAAAGAATCTTGGACTCCAGCCACGCAAAGATCCATTATGGGTACATCAGCAGTCTTCAAAGTATCAACAAAATGCGCAAACCATTCACCAGAATCGCCATTGGCTCGCGAATCGAAGCGTACCATTCCATGAGAATATCTCTTCATGCCACCTCCAGAACTCAAACCCCACTAGATAAAAGTCTTCTTGAAGATATCGTGAAGTTGTCGTTATCCACTTATGCCAGTATCTCCAGCCCAGCACAAAGTTTGTTGGTGGATATCATGAAGAGAGTGGGAAGTTCGTATAGTGTGATTGTGAAAACTGCCTTTATGCTTATTCAGAAGGCATTAAGTTCTATAGAAAAAACGACACGACACAAGGAAACAAATAATGTTGAAAACAATCAGGTATCAGAGAGTGATCTTCTTCCTCAGATGATTGAATCGGGGCTCAATATATTCACATTCAAGAAAATCAAGTCGAAGCTTCATAGCGATTACTACAACCTCCAAAAGTACATCGAGATACTTCACAAGTGCCAGAATGTCGACTCGTTTGAAGTGCAAATGTTGGGGCAGAAACTCCTTGAAGCCATCCACTCCAACATCTCGGTACCTTCTTCTATTTGCTTGATTAACCACGAATTCGTAGACTCAATCAGGCCTCCAGATGAGTTCATAGATCTCGAGATCAAGGTGATTAAGTTTGCAAAGGAAAAGAAACGAAAAGTGTACTTTGAAAAAGTCAGAAAGCTTGAAGAGTTTCTTATTCAGAACGAGAAACTTTCTAACCACTGGAAAACATCTTCTTCCAACCTTAATTTGTTGATTAACCTTCAGACAGAAATGGAAACTCCAATCAACCCTCAGATTCTAGAGCTTCTATTCAAACAGTCCACGTCAGACCACCCTCTTATTTCCAGATTGGCGTTAAAGGGAATCACCAGAGTTATCTTGAAGCTTTATCTCTTGCAAGGCATCAATTATGACGTTGCCAAAGCGTTTGATTTTGGCTACTTGTTCAAAGACTTTGTAGTGGTGGACACTCTGCCGCAAGACGGGAAGTCGTACTATGAAACGTGGAAAAAAGAGCTTCAAAACACCAAAAACCCTCACTACTTTGTAGATTCTAAGGCTACTATAGGCTGGTTGTTTTGGGACACTCATATGAAGATGATCACTCCTGATCCTTGCTATAAGCTTGATCAGTTGAGTGAGCATGATTCTAGAGTGCTAGACACATTTTGTAAGTTAATAACCAAAGATTGGATCCTTGGATTGGTCAAGTTGTGGATTACCGATAACGAAGCCAACTTTGCGTTCCAGGGCTCGGACGTTTTCTTTACTTCCACGCTCATTCTTTTGCTCTCCAACGGAAAGATAACGAACTTGACATTGGACGACTTGTTGAGCATTATTAGTGAGGTCTATATTGAAGACGACAAGAGCTGTCATATTGTGGTGTGTGAGTTAATCAGCGGGATATTATTGGGTTCTAAGTGGCTTAATCCTGAGTTCCAGGCACGTAGAGACGAGTTTATTGGAGGCTTTCTAACCCAGATATTCGAACATGATTTGTCGCCAGATAACAGAGGCATCTGGAACATTTTCTCTTGGTGGTTGCCTTCACATATCGACATTCGAAGATTTCCTGTAGTGATCGATGCTATCTTCAAGTTCCATATAGATAAAGATTCCGACTCGATCATCAGACAGGCCACTCGGATCAGTTATATGAAATCGATGTTGGCTTCTATTACATGGAACTTTGCCAATCCTGACCACTTGTTGGATTTCTGTATGGAGAATATCAATCACAGATACGAGGCTGTGAGGACGCAAATCGGGTCTCTTTTGGCTGTTTTATCGTTTCCATACTATAGCGAGTCGGTAGCTTCCAGCACCCAGTTCTTGGAGAATTGTAACCAAAGGAAAGACTTGGTATTGTACCACACTAGTAACGACCAGTTTCTTTCTTTACTTCCTGGATTGTTTGATCGAATCGAAGCCTGGAGAAAAGAGGTGGAGCACAAGAGTCCTCAGGAAATCTTGAGATCTGACTATATTTATTCGGCCACCACAGTTCTTACTTGGTTGCTTCAGGAACTCAATACTAGTGTAGGTGTAGTTTTCCAGTCGTTTGTGGTGGATCATATAGTGCCGTTTTTGTTGAGATTGATCAACATGAAAGACGTGTGTCAGTTGGGCAATATCGATCCTATTACTGTGTTCAAAAGCGTGTCTCAAATCCACTATAACCAAACAACCCTCGCCGAAGTGGTGGGGATGTTGCAGAAGTACTCTAGAGGCGATTTGAATGTGATCCAGTCCATTATTTTGGGCGAGTTCACCGAGACTTTGTACTTTAAAAACCTCTTTTTGTTCACCACCGAGCAAAGATTGGCCATTATTGGACTAACCAATGATTTGCTTTATCATAAGAACGTGGAAATCCGAGAATCTGCTGCTGTGACCTTGAGTGGATTAATCCATATTTCGCACCCAAAAGAGGTGGATCAGATCGTGCAAGATTATATTGGAGCATATACCAAAGATCTTGATGGAATTAGAAAGAAGTATAGGAAATCGGGGTATAAAGCCATGGAACAGGATGATATCAAGGTTACTCACGGTGCAGTTCTTGGGTTGGGCGCATTAGTACATGCCTTTTCTTTCTCTTCACCACCTCCAAAGTGGGTTCCCCAAATCTTGGCCACTTTAGCCAACAAATCTTCAGGAATGCCGGGCATAATTGGCAAGACATCCAAAGATACGTTGGGTAAGTTCAAAAAGAACAGACAGGATACGTGGCATATAGACAGTAAGGTGTTTAGTGAGTCGCAGAAGCAGGATCTCGAGGGGGTTTTGTGGAAGAGTTATTTTATATAATCGTCACACTGTGAGTACACGAATAAACACTATATACACTAACCACTGAAAAACTAATAAACCTACTTCTATATCTCATTACATTTACCAATAAAAATAATATTAAAAATAATATTAAAAATAATACTTGTAAGTCAGTACTACTACTGGCCGCTAATTCATCGGGGTATCAATAATCTACAGTTCAATTGTTCTCAACTTATTCAGTCAATTACAAATGACTTTGGCCGTCATCGTAGCATTCTCGAGCAAAAAAGAACTCCAGAACTCTTCAAAAGAGCCCCAGCATCCTAGCACAACATCTAAACTGTAGAAAACCAAGCACTTTGAATAACTCAATGATGCTCGGAATAAAAAAATTGATTTTTTCGCAGCCATTATTGATAAGAATGCACCAGCTGTATGTTAAATCATGTCACACTATATATACAAACTAAAATGAGATCATCCAGCACTGTTACTGTTTATAATTCAAAGGTGGTGATTCAAATCTACAATACTCATAAGAGCATGAACTCTTATTTAAATGTTTTTTATTTTTTAACATTTGTGAAATTCAAGACAGCCGTTTTTTGAGCTGCTATTGAAAACTTTCAGAGTAATAATCATATATATTCTTTGCCTGAATTGACAGTTTATACAATAGTCTAGCTTATGAAGTCACAAGAAGTAGTATAGAGCTCAAAGTCAATGGCAATAGAATATTTCACCAAATTATCAAATTTTTAATCTGATTTCAATAAAATATGTTATTACAAGGCGAAAGCGTAGTAACTCATATGAAATATTATATACTTTAAATGGTAGATATCCACTACGTGTTTTGTACTATAAATTACTCACCTCAAACAAAAAGTCCGCAAAGTTGATGGTGGCCACGCCAGACAAATCCTTATCGTACTTTTTAAACACATCGGTCAATTTTCTCAAGTACACGAGCAATTCAATAAAAGCGTCAAACTTTAGTTTGCCAATTGCCGCTACGTTATCATAATGAGTGTCTTTGTTGGAGAATTTTTGAAACAAATTCAACACCAAATCGATGTTGAGCTTGTATCCGATTTGCTCCAAGATCTTTTGGAACTCGCCAAACGAAATGTCGCCCGATTTATTTGTGTCTGCCTGGGCGAAAAGCTTTTTGTACGCCGACAAATACTTCCACAACGACACGAACTGGTCGAAGTTGAGGCTTTTAAGCGGCACCGCAGACATGTCGCTGGAAGAACTAAACAACTTTATCATCAACAACACCGTCAGTTCTTGGAATCTGGTGTTGTCAAAGTTTAAGAGAGCCACCGAAAGTTCTTTGGCGGAGATTTTTCCCGACCCATTGGAATCCACTTTTTCAAACACCAGCCTCAACTCGTGCTCCAATTTCTGTTTGGACGACACTTTGGGGGTGGAGCTTTGGGAGGGCGGATCTCGTACCAAGTTCTCTTTGGACCTTTGTTTTGTGGATGGGTGGGCGTGTTGGGGGGAGACAGACATGGAGGGAGGCGGTTTTTTGTGTGACGAGCTCGAGCCGTGATGGGACGAGGAAGTGTACGACATTGTAGGTTGTTGTTGTTGTTGTTGTTGTTGTGGCTGAGAAGGAGGAGGCGTTTGGCGAAGCACTTGGGGTGGGGGCTGGTGGAGATGTTGTTGCTGGTAGTACTGTTGGGGAGGCGGCTGTGAGTGCAGAAACTGTGATGTTTGCGGCAGCTGGTGGTCCTGGTAGTACTGCTGAGGCGTGGGTGCATACTGGCTTGGACCAGTTGGGCCATTGTAGTGATGTACTGGAGGCTGTGGTGTTGGTTGCGGCTGGTAGTACTGCTCTGGCGGAGGCTGGTGGTGGTGGTGGTAATTGTGAGACGATGGCGGCTGTTGGTAGTTTTGGGGAGGTGGAACCTGGTACTGTTTGGGAGGTCTATAGGCGACATTAGGTTTTGGATGAGACGGTTTTCGCTGGCCCGGTGGGCTTCCTACCACATAGGAAGCCTGTTGTGGTGTGGGGTATATAGGTAGTTCATCCACTGGCATGACAAGTGATGGGAGTGAAGGGCAAATGGGGGGCAATGGACACTCTGAAAGCAAATAATCAACTTTTAATCGCTCGTGATATCAGATCTGCACTGGTGGCCTTGATGTATATGCTAGTATAAGTAGAAGAATCAGTTGTATAGTACAGTCTTGTTGATTATTGACTGACGTTCGGATCGTTTTCTGTTTGGCGAGAGCACGTGAAAAGGGCGTGATACACTTTAACACTGACACACACACTAACACTAGTATAAATACTTAACACTAGCATAAATACTTAACACTAGCATAGATATACCTTATATACTCTCCACTCTAACACTGACATGTTTACATTGTAATACACGATAGAATTAGTTAGGTTGCGCTTGTCTTGGATGTCCAGTGGAATAAACTCGGCACGTGACCACCCTTAACAAATATCTTGTATACTACATAAATACTGACGAGGTATACTGCGGTACCCTTGTCTTTATAATTATGTATTTATTAGATGTACATGTTACTAAATATGGTTGTGGAACTTAATCACGAGCTCTTCTTCTGTAACCTTCACCACCTCTTCTTGGGCCACCTCTGAGACCACCTCTTTGTGGTCTTTCAGCTGGAGCGTTCTTCAATCTGGTCAATGGCAAGATACCTTCTGGGATGTTCAATTCGGCTCTCAAGAAGTCGACACCTTCATCAGTCAAGGTGTAGTAGTAGTATTGCCATGAGAATTGGGTCTTGACGTAACCTTTGGAGGTCAAGGATTGGAGGGCCTTGATGACGTACAAGTTTCTGGTGTCAATTCCTTCGTGCTTTGGTTGGTTGTAGTCCTTCTTGGCGACAACGACACCTTCTATAAAGAGTTAGTATTGAAACAAGTTTAAATCAAGAGTATGGTGTCATATCAAACAGTATCAAAGGAATATTTATCAGTGAATAGTAACATGATGAAATTTTGATTAAGCTTGGGTGATTTGTATTGTTATGATGTTGGTGATCTAGGACTATTACGACTATTACTTTTCATTCACTGACGTTACTTTTCATTACTATTCATTACTTTTCATTCACTGACATGATATGACATTTGACGGTACTCTCATTCTTTCTCTGGTTCTTTCTGTTACATACCTTGGAAGAGGTATTGGTGGATCTTCTTTCTTTCTTGAGATGGAATAAGCATGTTGGCGACTTAACTATTACTAGGAAACAAAAAGCTATCTATAATGTTTAAAAATTTCACCAATTTTTTTTGCACAGATTTTTCGTTGGTGGGCTCCGCCGCAGGGCGTGAGGCGAAAAATCCCGAGCATCCCCATAGTAAGCGGGCGATTGTTGGAGACACGAGTGGTGTGCAGGAGAATTGGTTGGTCTTGAAAAAAAATTAATTTGTAACCACGTGAATAAAAAGAGAGTCATGTGCTTAGGGCACCAGACCTAGAGAGTCACCTTGGGCATAGATCCACTCTGGCATAGATCCACTCTGGCATAGATCCACTCTGGCATAGATCCAGCACTCTATCTTACCTATCCTTAACGTATAGAAAATTGTGTATCTTAGTATAGGCTGTGCTCTATTTATTTGCATCCAGTTCACTATTGTGAACCATGTCAGGTGGCAGAGATAATTAGCACTGAGCGTTTTACAATTAGAGGCAAAATGATGTACTCAATTGTATATGAAAGTTTACAATTATTCTACAATTAAATTGTCTAGTTAATTTTGTCAAGTAATTTTGTCAAGTAATTTTGTCAAGTAATTTTCTCAGTAATTTTGTCAGTAATTTTGTCAAGTAGTTTTGTAAAGTAATTTTGTCATTTTGTCTAAGTAATTTTGTCTATAGTCATGTCAGTGTTTATTCGTGTACAATGTGCTTATTCGTGTACAATGTATTGGGAAATTTTCGCGATTTTCAAATAGAACGGCCTCTGGCATACTCGTTCCAACTTTTCTCGCGACGCATCGCATTTACCCGCCTACAAAAAGAGCACGTCTCACCAACGCGGGTGGGAAATTCGGTGGTTCTCCCCATCCCTCGACTAATACTCTAGAGAGTATCCAGGCGTGAAAACGCTGGGCGACGCCATCAGAAATCAAGTCGGCGTAAGTTGACTATGGGAGGTGTCGCGGATGGTTGGTCCTTCAGTAGTGGAAGGGCTATTGAGTGCAATATGCGATCTTAGCACCCGATACCGATCATCGTTGCGAGTCTGGTTACTTTTTTTTGACCGCGGCCCAAAGCCACAGGCGAAACTCGCAGGCGAACCTCGCAGGCTCGACCCCGGCAAAGGGACTCAACCCTAGTACCTTTGTCATGTGACGCGATCTTTGTAGCGAACACACTCGTAGTACTTGAGAATCCACGTCCCCCAGTTTCAGTACTTTGCTAGTAGTTATATATGATCATTGCTAGTATACGAAGAATCTTTGCTTCGTTCCGCACCGAGGAAGAAGAACGGTCGTATTCTCGGATGGCGTTTTTCAATCTCCTCGGGTTTCTAGGCTCATGTGTGATTTTCAGTTTTGTAGCTCAGAAGCTCTCGAGGCATCCCCACGAATTGGCCCAGATCGCCAAGCCTATGATCAAAGAAATAAAGGGATGAATATTTATAATTACTAGTATATACACGGCTATTTGCAACCTACTTATTCTCAGGAGCTCCCTCGCAGTTCACTCAACACGTATGAAGACTCCTAAATAGACCCACTAGACTCGCTAAATAGCTCACTAAATTTACGCACTAAATTCCACTAATACCACTAAATTCCACTAAATTCCACTAAATTCTCCACTAATACCACTATATTCTCCACTATATTCTCCACTAATACCACTGAATTCTCCACTAAATTTACGCACTTAATGGGATAATTTATGATAATTTATGAGATAATTTAATTAATGAATCCAGTGAGTCTTTGGTGGTTTAATTGTAGCTTATCACTTACTAAGCTTCGCTTCTTTGTAGGCACTTTTTTTATCTTAATAAAATCTCCTTGGCCATTTCATACGCGGTCCACGAAATGGCAGTACTGGGAACATTGAAGATGATTCTAGGCTTCAACCCCCTCGAAAACGCCGGCCATCCGCCTTCTTTAAACAAGGCTCGGGCTGCACTGGTAAACCCATTGACGTTTCTCAAGTTGGCGTTCTCGGTTATGCCTCTGGTTTGTAAGGTAGTCTTGATACAATCCAACGGGGTGGTCAAGGCTGCGGCAATTCCTCCGGCTATTCCACCACTTACACAGTGCAAATAAGGGTTGTAGCTGTTGGAGGGGTTCAACACCGACGAGAAGTATTCGTAGAAACCAAAGTTGAGCGCAGCAAACGGAATGTTGGTGAAAAGGGTGGTAGGGTACGAGATGTAGAAGGCAGTTATACCTTCGGCACGGTAGATGGCGGAGGCATTTTGGAGCACTCCGCGGGGGGTCTTCAAGGAGGTTGAGAAGGACGAACCAGAAGACGGGTGTTGCGCCTGCATTCTCTGCTTCAAAACATCAAACGGCGTCATCAACGCATCAGATGCCGTGGTGGCTGCGATACCAGCACAGCTGGCAATCAACGGGTGGTTTTCATCAGTAACAAACTTGGTGGTCCTAGAAGTAGTCAAACGGTTGACCAACAAGGTTTTGGTGGCTTCAAACACCGAGAAGTACACGGCGTGGGCCGGGCCGGCACCCAACACTACCGAAGAGACCCCTCTCCAGAGCGCATAGGCACCTTCACTGGACGAGATCTTGGAGATGGACGAAACTATGCTCTTGGACAACTCCTGCTTGCCGCCTGTGATCTGCATTCTGGTTTTTAACGAGTCGATGGGGAACATCACCGTGTGCTCCATGATGCCGGCAAACGCCCCGGCGGTGAGATGGGCCGTTATGGTGGCATCTTCGGGTAACGACTCGTAGTCTATTTCGACGGCCTCTTTTTTGAATTGGAGCTGGTGCGGTTCCATGGCAATGTAATGGATAAAACCGTGGCAGTCTAGCAAGGATGGGACACCTTTTGAGTGAAGTCCGTGAACGGCAAAGTAGTTGCTGTGGGCGGATCGAAGGGAAAAGCCTCAAGTGAAATGTACAAATCTAGGGTGAGGGTCAAGTGAATCGGTGGTGGAACGTAGACTGGGATTTCTACTGCACAATGCCGATATACTAAACGTTTCGATGACTCTTTGTTTGTGAAGAGTTTGAAATTTTCATTTTTCCTGTGGAGAGTGAGACTAAGAGGAGGAAGGGGAAGAGACTGAGAGCAGAGGGCTACTAGTGATGGGATAATTTGTGAGTAGAGGGGAGGTGTGAGTAGAGACGTAAGTGCTGAAAATGTCCATTTGGTTAGTCTATGACTGTCTATGGTTAGTCTATGGCTGTCTATGGCTGTCTATGGCTGTCTATGGCTGGCAATGACGTCGCTCGGCATCGTCTGCGCGAACGAAGCCGATGCGGGGCCGTTCCAAATGTAGTACAAAATATTGCAGTGAGTATTGTAGAGTATTGTAGAGTATTGTAGAGAATATTGTAGAGAATATTGTAGTTATATGTACAATGATGTTAATAGATATAGATCTGATATAGTAGGTATTGGATAGACGTAGACTGTCTGTATTATATAGAGCTGTGTAGTGTATGTACTGCATACTGTATATGTTGCAAGTGGATTTCAGATAGATTATTTTGTCCTGTGTAAGTGGGAGTGTGTAGTCTAAAGTCTATCGTAGTCTGTGACTGCAAATTGTAGAGATAATGTATCTTGTGTGTAGATGTTGTATTTTATGTGTAGATGTTGTATTATATGTGTAGATATTGTATTATATGTGTGTAGTGTTGCAGTGTTTAATTGTGTAGTTGGTGTTTGCGTAGAGAATAGAGAAGCTGTATCTTCGTGCAATGCTACAGTGCTTTTTTGTGCAGAGTATAGTTAGTGTTTGTTTGTGTAGTTAGTGTTGTATGCACATCTATTAAGTCAAATCTAAAATCACATCATATCTATATCGACGCTCTCTAGATCTCTAGAAATCGCCCAGGTGTCATCTAGGTGAGATTATATATGCGCACTCACCAATAGCCGCCTTTATATAATGAGGTCGGTCTGCTCGGGAATAATGGTCTTGACCTTACCAGTTTGGAGGAACGACTCCACGTTGTCAACAACCCACTCTTCCAAGTTCCGAGTGGCCTCGACACTGTAGGTACCTACATGGGGTAAACTAACCACATTAGGCAACTCGTAGAGCTCCTTTGGCACTTGGGGCTCGTGCTCAAACACATCCGCACCGAATGCACCAATTTTTCCCAGCTTGAGCGCGCCAATTAACTGCTGCTCATCAATGATAGCCCCGCGCGCAATGTTGATAAGAATCACTCCGTCCTTCATCTTGGCAAACGCTTCGTTGTTGATGCTGTGACGGGTGTTGGCATTCAACGGAATGGCAATCACAATTACATCGGCACTAGCAAACAATTCATCGAGTGGCGTGTAGATGGCGTCGCCCTCCAACTCTGCACTAAGGCGTCTACGGTTGTTATACAAGATCTTGTCAAACCCAAACACCGCCAAACGGTCTCTGATGGCTCTACCAATTCCCCCGAGTCCCAAGATCCCAACTGTTTTTCCCTGCGGGCAATGTCCGATCGGAGGACGCGGCCCAGAACCCCACTGGCCCGCGACAAGACTATCGTGCAATTGTTGAAAATTACGTAACGCCGACAAAATCAAGTATACTGCGGTGTCTGCAGTGGGTGCTTCGACGGGGGTAGTGACGTTGGAAATCTGGATCTTACGTTTGGTGAATGCATCGGGGTCGATCTGGTCGTACCCGGCTCCGCAATGGCCTATACCCTTGACGCTTTCTGGCAAGTGCGATGCCAATTCCTCGTCAAACCTGCCTGTTTGGGCCACACTGGCAAATGTTCTCGTGATAAAGGTTACGTCATTGTACTTGTCCTTCAAATCGTTGAAAAACTCTTGACGGTTTTTGGACTCACAAGGAATCACCTCGGCCACTTTGCCAAGCTCTTCCCATTTTTTTTGAGCATAGTTGATCTCTCCGAGTCTCAATACCTTAGGCTTCGACATCCTTGTTATTGTACGTACAAATTGCATTAGTATTGTCTTGTGGGGGGAAAGGGCTACTTTATATAGTAAAACATTTTTCAACCCACTTTTCGCAGCTCCTCGTGCCCCCCTCCTCTCCGCCCTTATCGCGCGGCTCGGTTGGATTAGCCTTACTAGTTTGTCGTATCCTTTTTATTAGATTGTAACTGCCGCGGACTTTATTAAAGGGGTATCTAGACAATAGATTGTGGCGCACAATTGACTCGGTAGCTATAGATTGTAGAGACCTGAAAGATAGTTGAGTCAATTGACTCTTCTTTGCCCTCGCTCGGATCGTCGCCGGAGTTCTGCAGTGGGGGAGGGGCCGCGACTTTGCCCCCCACGCACGCTCCCCCAACACGCTCCCCCAACAGGCGCCCCCAACCCAAGCGTAATAGCACTGGCACATTTAACGTTTAAAGTTGGTGCTTATAAAAAAGAGGAGTACTTCTGTGGAGTAAATCATGGCTCAAGTCTCATTGAAAGTGCTCAGTTCTAGATTGCTTAGGTGAATTAAAGGGCTTTGTAGATGATTGGCCCAATTCATATAAGCTTTTGTGCGTTTCCGCTCAACCTAGTTTATAGGCCTTAAGCCCACGCACCTCCACCGTTGGCAATAATAGAAATCTCTCAATGTAACAAGAAATCGCAAATTTGCGACAACTAAGCCATAAAGTATATTTTACGGCCCGATATAATTGCAAAATAACCACTTTATATTTCCATTCGCCCAGCTTATACTTCAGGTTCAATCAAATTGCATCCTCTTGGCTTTTATTTTGTCACCCTCGGAATTCTTCTACAAGAAATTAATGTCCAATTACTGATGGTTATTGTTCATTCTGCGCAATATTGTTTTAGCATAGTAGACCTAATTAATTTTAAGAAATTGATGATTGTTCTTTTACGATAAGCTAATCAATTGACTCCGTGCCTTATACCAAAACTAGCTTTCTTGAAACACCCATTGATATCAATCAACGCTTAAATAATTGTTAATCATAAGTAATTAACGAGGCTGAAACCTAACATTTCTTATGTGAGTTAAATAGTTATAATATGTATGAGTACTTAAAGACTACAAAGCTTAGTTAGTCTACTGAGAATTCTTTATTTAAATTAACAATTGAATCCTGGCCCTTTCGTACACTCGCTAACTATTTTCCGATGGTGGTATTTCGCAGCCATTCGAGAAGCGACTCCCCGGGGATCCATTATACATAATACAATGATTTGAAACGTTCACTGTATGATCCGGTCGCTAGCCCTGTAGTCACCCCTCTGTAGCTAGTGCACATTCTCTCTTATCGTTTAGTATTGTATTTGCCTGTCTCTGTCTCGTGCACCACGCAGTTATCGCTCGAAGCATGATTACAGAACCAGTCGTCCTCATCATATGGAAACATCCTAGCACTTCAAAAAACACAATGTACTCTACAACATCTTTAACATCCAGCACTCATGCTAGAAATAAAGGGAATTTCTAAAGATTTGAAGAACCTTGATTTTTTTCGCAGCCATTGAGATACATACATGCAGTTATATCTTTAAAAAATGACATACTCTTACCACATATCTTTAAATAATGCCATACTCTTTGCACATATTTTTAATTAGTAACTTCTTTAAAAAGCAGCACTCAACATCCAGAACATCCCAAGTGTGGACTCTCCATATACTCAATTCTTTCAGAATCGTCTCATAACTTCCAATGCTACGATGACTAAGTTCGTAACATCACATACCTAAAAACAGTGGAAACTCATTAATGGAAGATCTTAGGATATCTAATACTTTTACACAATTAATGGTTTAAGATGTAAAAATCCAAAAATTATTTCACTTTTATGGTCAATATTAATATACTTTTATCATACTAAAGTCTAACAACAGTAATTAAAAGACTAATTGAGAACCTCTGTACTTAAACTCACCATTCGCAGTCTTAGCCTTAACTTCTCTCTCTGGAAAAGTGCCCCAGTCTTTGGCATAAGTAGCCACAGAATGGGCAATCAACTTGGTATTAACCACCCATGCCTCATAGTCAACATTGTCCAAGTCATCGCACAACTGATGGTAGCACTGGTCCAACCATTCACCTTCTACGCCGCCGTACTTGGCCACACCCTCTTTGGTCTTGAAACTGTCGGCTCCAGCAGCAATGCCTCCAGCAGGAATGCCGTTGTCAATGAAGCCCACGTAGTCGGATCTGCCGTCAAACTCAACCAAGGTGTAGTTGTAGCCGTGCTGGGTGTACCAGTCGATGTACAAGTCTCTCAAATCGCCCGAACCGTTGGGATGGTCTTCGTTGTTGGCATCGTAGACCTGGTACTCGTAATTGGGAGAAGCCATCATGTCGTAGTCCATGAACACACGGAGCTTGGCGTTTTCTTCAGCACTCAAGTGGTTGGCGTACCATTCAGATCCCAACAACCCTTCTTCTTCAGCAGCCCACCATGCAAAACGAACGGCATTATTGACCTTGAATTGGGTCAATTTCGAAGCCACTTCCAACAACGAAAGCGTACCGCTGCCGTCGTCGTTAATACCCGGACCATTGGCAACGGAGTCAGAGTGGGCTCCAAGAGAGACTACGTTGTCGTGGTCACCCTCAATAGTTTCAGCTACAACATTGAGGGTTCTGACGGTTCTGACGTACGAATCGATGTATAACTTGACAGGGACGTCTGTTTTGGGATCTTTTTTCAACGCTTCAAGAACTTCGGCAATAGCTGACTCCTTGACTCCAACAGTAGGGATTTCTTTGCCGGTATGAGAGCTCAAGCTTCCACGGAACTCTTCTTGGTCGTAGATAATAGCACCAATGGCACCGGCTTTTCCGGCATTGATAGACTTGTCACCAAAAGGGCACTCGCCTCTTTTGATCAAGGCAATACTGCCTGTGACTCCCTCGAAATCAGAAACAGAGCACCCCAAGTTGTCGGCCAAAACCAACTTGGCTTCGATTTCTCCTTTGGTGGGAGGCGTCAACAGGAGCGGATGCACTTTACCAACCGGCTTGCCATCAATTGAAACGGTATAGTTCTTGACTCTGCCATCAATAGCACTGAAGCTCTGTGTTTCGACCTTGTAGCCCAACTTCTTCATCTCATGAATGACATATCCAACTGTACCGAAATGGCCTGCAGACCCAATGACTCTGGTTGGATGGCCGTATTCTCCAATAGAATGAGTGGAAATGTTGTAAAGCTTTTCAGCGCGTTCTTTCAAGCCTTCTGCAGTGATTAACTTCTGCAATTCCTCGGTATCAATGACCGGACGAGTATCTTTGTCTCCGTGAAGGAGATCTTGGGAGTCGAGTTCCATGACAGATTGGCCATGACCGGGGAGGTAGAAGGGAATAGCGCTGGCTGCGCCGACGAGCAATGCAATTGGGAGCTTCATAATAGCGTAGAAGATGAAGCGTAGAAGAACCGTAGTACTAGTAGTATAAACAGGTGAGAAGTGTTCTTATCGAGTCAGCTGAGTCACGGAGTCACGTGGCAGAGCCGTTCCCGAATGGACCACCGCCATGCAGCCACATTCCTAATGCGGAAGCAGATTGCTTATCTATGATATCACTTATAGTACACTGCAGTTTATGATCTTTTCTTTGTAAGGCTATACATCTCCGCAGAGCACTACTTCTCTACATGAAATCATTAGCATTATTACCTCACCAAGATTACTCTCTCACTTATCATTTCTTTCCTAAGGTAGTACGTGACATTCCACTTATTACTGTCTTTCAAGTAGATTAGCTATTATTCATCATTTCTGAGCTGATACGTACGGACTACGGCTGACCAAGAACATTTCTTTGGTCAGAAAAATCAAATATTCTCATCAAAATTGATGAAATAAATCTCAACCTATGAATATCTACTCATTATGTTATATTTATTATGAATAAATAAGTGAGGCTCGAGGTATTTGTCTATTAATTATTGCGAAACCCTTTAATCTTTCTTCCACTCTTCTCTTCTCTTTTCTTCTTTCTCACTAGAAACCACCCCTTCTCTTTTTCTTGCCAAAATTAAACCCCTGGTTGCTAGTAAACCTGAATCCCCCTTGTCCACCACCTGCACCTTGGAAGAACTGGTTCATGAAATCGGCATTAAATTCGGGACCTCCTCCTTGGCCTCCTTGGCCTCCTTGGCCTCCTCTAGGGTCATTGGGATCGTCGCCTCTATCGTACATTGCTCTTGATTCTGGATTGGACAACACTTCATACGCCTGGTTGATTTCTTGCATCTTGTTTTCGATCTGCTCAGCACTCAAATCGGTGCCTTTATACTTGTCAGGATGGAACTTGAGAGTCTGGGCTCTGTGGGCTTTTTTAATCGTTTTCTCGTCGGCATCTCTCGATATTCCGAGCACTTTATAATAGTCCACACTAGGCTTTCTAGCCTGCTGTTGTCGCTGGTGTTGTTGTCGCTGATGTTGCTGCTGTTGCTGTTGCCTGTACTGCTGCTGCTTCTGGTGCTGCCTGGCTTCTTCGGCCTCGATCTTTTCATATCTATCTCTAAACAACTTGGTCTGTTGGACATTTGGCGAGAATTTGGTAAGAATTTGCTGGGCCTCTGCATACTTGTGCTTCTTCAACAACTTGTCTACTTCAGGTATGGACTTGGGTAAGAAATAATCTTCGGTTTTGGCACAGAACTTAAACGCCTCTTTATCTTTGATTTCCACTCCAGTTTGACACACCAACATATTTAATTCTTTGACAAATTTCGTTTTCTCCGCCACTTCTTTTCCTGCTACTTGCTTCAAAAATGCACCAGCTTGAAACGTCAAGTAATCATAATTCGTTTTGACCTGTTTGGGCAATTTGTTCTTTTCAATCTTCGACACTTTAATATCCTGGGTAAATAGAAAATCATTGACGTAATTCCAGTCGATATTTGGATTCTTAAACTCGTCATCGAGATTACCTTTATGCTGGTTTTCAAAGGTCGTATAGTAATGACTGATCATAGTAGAGTAATCCTCTAATATTTTGAGGAACGGACTGAATTTGGTTAAGAACTTCGAAAGCTTTCCACAGCCCGCATTCTCATTATCTATTCTCAAACAGTTCTTGAGGATCTGCTTCGCTGGCTCTACTTGAGTCTCCGTAAAGATCAAAAACTGGGCAATTTCTTGGTACAACTGCAAGTTAGCAAGCGGCTGGATCTTTAGAAGTTTCTGGATATCTTTAATTATAAGCTTATTGACATTGTCGCCTTCGAATTTGGGCTCCTCTTTTCCAACTTCCATCTTGTATATTCCAAGCAACGATTTCAAATGCAAGTCCAATGCTTTGGTGTTGGAAGGAGAAGCATTCAATACTGTTTTATCCAACTCAGATACACACTGATTAAACTTTCCGCTGGCAAACAATTTTTCAATAATGGCCAAGTTTTTCTTTATATCCGCTATTTTCGCAGCATAATCACCCCCTTCATCCTTTGAGCTCTTCAAAAGCTCTTCTATCTCCTCAAAGTCTCCTCTTTCAAACAAGAGCTGGAGAAGCTTTTCCTTGACTGGCTTCATGGTACCGTCCAATTTCAACGACTTCTTAAAGTCCGCTATAGCCTGCAGTTCTTTGTTGAAATTGAGTTCAATTAACCCTTTTTTGAAGTATACTTGTGGCACTCTTTCCATTATACTCCTGGGAAGTTCAGTGTTTTCTATTTCCTTCACCACCTGGTCGTATTCATTGAGCATAGCACTTGTCGGTCCTTCTTGAAGAAATCGTGTATCAAGCAGCTGGAGCCTCTCGAGGAGCGAAGCCCCAACACTCCATACAAAAAACAGAATTAGAAGTAGTAAATTCATTCCACTCTAAGATAATTACCAAATGTAATTGGGTTAAATGAAAAATCCGTAAACTAGCTGTATCTCTAACCAAATATCTTGACCTTTTCTTAGACTTTTCTATCCTTTCTGTTCTCCTCTATAAAAGCGAGGCTATTGCTCTATCCGTAGTGTAGTTGTCCTAATGGCTTTTTGCCAATCTGTCATTTGTGTGTCCAGTCACGTGCGCGCATCCGCGTGTATAAAGTATACGAATGTGTCAATTAGAACATTCTGGATAATAGTTTTGAGATGCATTCATAGCAGAATGCACTAGATAAGAATTGATCTGTATATCATTGTATGCTCTGTATGTTAACTTGTAAAATCTCTAGTATTTATTTTCTTTTACTTTCAATATAGGCTAAAGAATGACAACAGAGCCACACAAATGGGACCACCTACGAACGCCAGCGAGGAGGCGTTGATCTCCCAGTTTGAGACCACCCTCTCGATGTAGAAAACAACGATATCTCCATCGACCACACCGTAGCTGTAAAATCCCTCCAGTACTCTACAAGAATTTATTATTTTTCATCATTTGTTTTATTCTTTTTATTTACTTGAATAACTTGGCCAACGAAACCGCACCTTCGTCGTTCTTCGACATTACTTTGGCCACCGCCAACTCAAAATCTTCTTGGGTAATGTGGATTCTTCTTTCTCTCAATGCATACATACCGGCTTCGGTACATACACCCTTGACGTCGGCACCGGAACATCCGTTCATCTTTTCGGCGATCTTTCTCAAATCAATGCCTCTGGTCAAGTTCATGGATCTGGAGTGGATCTTGAGAATGTCGGTTCTGGCAGTCACGGTAGGGGCCGGAAACTCGATTTTTCTGTCGATTCTACCGGGTCTCAACAAGGCCGGATCCAAGATGTCCAATCTGTTGGTGGCCATGATGATTTTGATGTCTTTGGATGATTCGAACCCGTCCAATTGGTTCAACAACTCCAACATGGTACGCTGGACTTCCGAGTCTCCTCCGCCGGAAGAGCCCGACCCTTCGACTCTGGACGACCCAATGGAGTCGATTTCGTCCATGAAAATGATGGAAGGAGCGTGCTCGCGCGCCATTATAAACAACTCTCTGACCATACGCGAACCTTCTCCAATGTACTTTTGCACTAACTCAGAACCTGACACCCTGATAAACTTACACTCGGTGTGGTGGGCCACCGATCTGGCCAACAAGGTCTTACCGGTACCGGGCGGACCATACAAGATAACACCCTTGGGCTGGGCAATGCCCAAACTTTCAAACAATTCCGGATGCTTGACGGGCAATTCAATCACTTCTTTGATTTCTTTAATCTGCTTATCGAGCCCTCCTACCATGTCGTAGGTCGAGTCGGGCACCTTTTCCACCATCATCAACGAGACCAATGGGTCGATCTTGTTGGGCAAGATCTTGTGGAGATCGTACAGGTCTGCCTTCAAGCACACTCTCAACGAAGGCGTCAATTTCTTGATGTCGATGTCTTTGCTGATGTTGACGATATATTTGCCCTCTGGGTGGATTTTCACCAACACTTTCTTGAGCCCCATCACCTTCACCACCTCTCCTACATACGAGCCTGGTTCCTGCAACAATCTTAATTCGTCTTTCAACTGACGAACCTTATTGTTCAACTTGTTGCGCTGGGCCTCCAATCTTCTCAAGTTCTGTGTGGTTTGCTGGATCCGGATCTCGGCATCCTGGATTTGCTGTTCGAAATATGGACGGATGCCTCCCTCGTGGACGTACTGAGATTTTACTGTAGCCATATCACTATTAACAATTCCCTCTTAACAAAACTATGGGTATTTGAATTACTAGTGGTTTTGGTCGTTATCGATTCTTCTTTCTGACGCCACCAGCGCGCGCGTGATTTCAGGCTGAAAACCTCGTGACTCAGCACTGAAACCTACGAGTCAAGGATTGGAAAGCTGGGCTGTAGGATGAAATTGGGGGTAATCTTGGTGTTGTTGGTGCTGGTCACAGCGTACCAGCAGTATTGCTGGTGTAAGTGTAATACCAAAAGCTTGATACGGCCAGTGGAAAAGTGTACGTTGTGCACCAAAGACTTTTGCTTGGAAGAAGATAGCCAGTTGTGCGTAACAGAAGAGAATAGAAAGAGAGAAAGAAGAGTGAATGATGAGAATAATGGGGTAAAGCATCCATTGTCGCAGTTACTAAAACATTTGAAGGTTAGGAGGTTAAAGTATGAGCGTGCCCCGTTGGAGCTGGAGATAATACTACACTGTTTCCAAATCGAGTCGTTCAAAGAAAAGGTGGTGGTGTATCTGTTTGTAGGCATTGTGGCGTCGCTACTAGCGTATGCAGTTTACCAGAATTATTTTAGATAAAAAATACAAGACAAAGCTAAATTAAGATAAAACAAGGACACTTGGCAGAGTACCTTTAGTGGTTCTGTTGTAGCGTAGGCTTTTAGTGTAGGTCCAGTCGCACAGAATTCAAGCGCCGCCGCACCACGCGTGAGTGATACGCAGAGAACTATTACGGCACCGCTTCAAGTATATAACATACGATCATATATGATAGTATGATAAGATACACATAGAGATATATTTTGCATAATTATCGATGCATCACTACATCAGCCAATACATTGTCGTTTTTGTATGGTCTATTGCTACTGTGAGATTTGCTAGTGACAAATTTAGTGAGCTTGCTCCGCGCGCGTGATTCCCTACTCCCCGTGATTTCTTACTCCTTCACCAAACACCGCGGTATGGTCTTGGACCAAATCAGATCAGCCTCTCGCACTACCACTAGGCATGATAGATAGCACATGTAGGCACCCTATGTATACGTGGTTCAATCACCTATTGACTGTAGTTGTAGTCTATGTAGTTCTGTGATAGACACTCGTCCCTTTTTCCCCTTTAATCCCTTGGTTCTTTTGTAGTCTCTGCCCTTTTCTGTGGCACCTTTATCAAACCCTCAATGAGTGAAAATTTTTCGAGATTTTTTTTGTACTTTTCCAAGAAGTTATTCTTTATATCATGACTGATAAGGGTGTGGACGGTAAATCCGGACACGCTAGTTCTGATGAGGTGAATAGCGTTGCTGCTCAACACCCATCTTCCACCGGGGGTGTCACCAAAAGCACCGAAGAAGTTAGCCACGGATCTGGTGCTCCAGACACCGACACCTCCGCCGCTTCTACCTCCCACAACAGCGAAACCTCGACTCCAGGAAGCTCCCACGCTGCTGCCGGTCCAGGTGGTGCTCCGCCAGTCCAGCCATACGGCAATTACGCAGTTCCTCCCATTCCTGGTGTCCCTGGCGGACCTGACAAGTATACTTACTATCCCGGCAATTATAACGGATACCAGAAGAAAAACTACCGCAACCAGGGGCAAAATCAGGGTTATCAAGCCAACCAAGGTGGCAATTCTCCTGCTGCCTCTCCCAACTACAACTCTGGCAATTCTGGAAATGGCAAGGGCCGTCGTTCCTACAAGGTCAACCAACCAAACTACAACTACGCGTATCCTCAGCCTAGCATGTATCCATACGGCTTTGTGCCTAATCCGTACGGAGGTTACCAGGTGATGCCAAATATGCAAATGTCGTCGTACGGTGTGCCTATACAGTCGTACGGACCTATGCCTAGCTCCAAAGTAAAACTCACTACCAAGGATGGTAAGCCTGTTGATCTTGAAGAAAAGAAGAAGAAGACTGCTTCCAGCACACCGGCCTCGTCGCCAGCTCCTAATGTGGCTGTTCCAGTTTCCAAATCCCAAAGCCCGGCTTTCTCTTCACCTGACGTTGCCCCTGTTCCTGTTGCTGTTCCTGTTGCTGCTCCTGCTGCTGCTCCTGCTCCCGTAGCGCCAGCAGCCAACTCGGCAGCTGAAGAGTTCAAGAGAAAAATCAGAGAAAAGGCTGAAAAAGCTGCTGCATCTAAGAAGGCTGAAGAAGAACAGAAGTTGAAGGCTGAAAAGGAAAAGATTGAGCAAGAAAAGGCTGAAAAGGAAAGAGCCGAAAGAGAAAAGGCTGAAGCTGAAAGAATAGAGAAGGAAAAGGCTGAGGAAGCCGAGAGACAAAGAATTGAGCAGGAAAGAAAGGAGCAAGAAAGACTTGCAAGAGAAAAGGAAGAGGCTGAGAGAGTTAAACTTGAAGAAGCCAAGAAGGAAGAAGAACCTAAAGAAAAAGATACTGAAGAAGCTTCGTCTGCTCCAGAACCATCTACCACCGAAGATGCTTCTGCTGAAGAGCCTGCTTCTAAAGAGCCATCTGCCGACACTTCAGCCCCAGAACTATCCTCTACCGAAGATGGCTCTGCTGAAGATGGTGCTGAAGAGGACTCGTTCTCCATCTCCAATTTCCTCTCCAAAGTCAAAGAAGCTACCCCCATTGACGATATCTTCAATGTAAAATACCCTCAGGACATAACCCCTGTTGACTCCAGCAAAAAGATACCTAACAAAAAATACCGTTACGATCCACAATTCTTGATTCAGTTCCGTTCTGTATTGCAGTTCCCGTTGGACGCTGATTTCAAGGCCCAATTGGAAAAGGTCGACATCCAAACTGCCAAAAAGGGAGGTCCTCAAGGTAGAAGTATGAGCAAGTTCGGAAACTCCTTGTCAGGTAGATATAATGGACAAATTCCTGGCAGAGGACCACCATTCAACGACCCAAGACAGAACTCGAGGAGCGGATCCAAGAGAAGAGGCGGAGGTGGTTCTTCGAGAGACAAGTCTACCAGAAAATCCAACCAATCCAAGAGAGGAGGTAGAGAAAAGGAAGAAGACGCCGCCCCTCCTAAACCTCTTGAAGATGTCAAGCCATTGGAAAAGACCGAAAACAGATGGGTCCCTAGATCGAGAATCAAGAAGACCGAAGTGCAATATGCCGAAGACGGTACGGAGATCTTGAGCGAAGAAGACGTGGAAAGAAAGGTCAAGTCATTATTAAACAAATTGACCTTGGAAATGTTCACCCAAATAACCGACGATGTGTTGAAGATCGCCAACCAATCCAAGTGGGAGAAGGACTCCAAGACTATCAGACAAATCATTTCCTTGACGTTTGCCAAGGCGTGTGATGAACCATACTGGTCGGAAATGTACGCCAAGTTCTGTGCCAAGTTGTGTACGGATATTCCGCCTGAAGTCACCGATGAGACCATTTCGTTGGCCGACGGTTCCCATCCTTCTGGAGGTTCTTTGGCCAGAAGAATCTTATTGACCACCTGTCAAACAGAATACGAAAAGGGTTGGACTGATAAGTTACCTACAAACGAAGATGGCTCGCCTTTGGAGCCGGAAATGATGTCGGATGAATACTACGTTATGGCTGCAGCCAAAAGAAGAGGTCTTGGTTTGGTCAAGTTTATCGGTCACTTGTACAACTTGGGTATGTTGAATGACCAAGTTATCTTTGTATGTTTGAGAGATCAGTGTAAAAACGTGGTTGATCCATCTGAAGATAGTTTGGAGAACTTGGCCCAATTGGTCAAGACCGTGGGACCCAAATTGGACACCGACGAGAGAAAGAAAGCCATTCTCAAGATTGTGTTTGAGAACATTCAAAAGATCTTGGACAACGTCAAATTGTCGTCCAGAATCATGTTCATGTTGATGGACTTACAAGACTTAAGAAAGCAGAGATGGTTTTCAGACAAAGCGGAAGCAGGCCCCAAGACTATCGAAGAAATCCACAGAGATGCCGAAATCAAGAGAATGGAAGAAATGAAAGCCAATAACGAAAAGAAGCAGCAAAGAAGACACAATGAAGGCAGATCCAACTCCAGTAGATCAGGCTCCAACTGGAACTCGGGCATGAACTCAGGCTCTGGGTCGGGGTCCGGGTCCGGCCCCAACTTCGTCAGAAGATCCCCTTCATTTGCTACCCAAAACAACCTGTTTTCCAACATGACCAGCTCGAACAGTGAATCCAATCTTGCAAGAGAGTCTTCCAAGAGATCTGAATCGGCTCAAGTCAACAGATTTGCTGCGTTGGGTGATGATGACAATAACGAATGATTTCTTGGAATACGAGGTTGACAAAAATATAGACATCTGGTCAGTTTCTTATTCACCCGATTGGTTTAACTTTCTAATCATTGCATCTTGAATTGTAACATAGTAGTTCATCAGTTTATTAATGTATGTTGATCACTATAAACTTGTAAGCTAATTGTAGACTAGAAGGGCATTTTATAAACCAATCAGTGTATCATGAATCTCCTTGCGTGGATGTGATTCTCTTGAACCGGTGCTTAACCAGAACGCTATCTTCCTCACTCAAGTTTTGCTTGGTCTTTTGTTTCTTCATTGATGGAAAGGTATACTGCCATATAGGAGGTTTCGGCTCACCTGCCAAGTTTTCATCGACTCTTCGAAACTTGAATTGCTTCCAGTGTCTTCCCTTCGAGTTATTCTTTTCTGAGCTCATGCTCTCTGGGACAGAGATTTGCATGGAATGTGCCAGCGGCGGTGTAGTCAAAAGGGGCGTGACTAACTCTTGGTCTTTGTCTGAATACTTGTAAACCAACTCTTGGTCTTTTAGTTCTATATGGCTGGTGATACCCTCTACTCTATTCTCAAGTGCTTTCTTGTCTGTAATTTGAAACGTTTCTACTTGTGTGACTAAAGTACTTGCTTCATGCAATTTTGTATTGTCAGTGGAGTTCAAAATGCCAACGAGACTTATATGGATCTTGGTGATATGCTTATATAGAGATTCAATTATGTTTTGTGCCTTTGTTAAAATAAGAATCTGGAAGCCAAGGTAAATTCTTATGGCGCTTATGATAAATATCAAAAAACTAGAGAACATCCGAATGACAATCATAACTTGATATTTCATACTGTGCCATGATTGCCTTCCCTGTGTTGTCAGTGACTTGTATGGCTTCTCCATTCTAAACCCAGCGGATAAATTTGCAGTAATTAAAAATCGCGAATCACAGATAAGTATTAAATCAGGGTTGAGCTCTATGTAAGTATGGTCGGTACAATGATGAATACTCTTTTTATGCTATATATTACCTATATGGTGAAACTGCTCATCGTAGGGAACAATCTCAAAACCTGGGTTCTGATCCTCGTCATCCTCTTCCATTGGCTCGTGCATCAACTGCAGTATTAGCTCAGGATCATAGCTAATTTCGGTAATAAGTTTCACCATATTCATTTTCTTCGTTGTACTTTTGCTTTCCGCGTATTCTCTATAGCTTTTATACTGTTGTGTGAGCGCATACGGTTTCTTTTCTAGTCTAGTTATCCACTCAACGCATTCAGAAAGAACTACTGACGGATCCATGGAAGTATTCGAAAGCGCCTTTAAATGGGCCACAACTGTTTTCAAAGCATTTACTTCCGCTTCCACGTAATTAGCCACAAATAAAAGTAGTTGCTTGCCAATATAAACCGGAGATTCGCCAGCTTGTAAAAGCTTCTGGAGGTGGATAAGGGACTGCACCACAAAATACTCTTCGGGATCTGCACTCTCTATATCTAAATCGTGTTCTTCCTCGTCTCGTTCACTCTCCAAATCACTATCATCAGATACCTGCATTTGCCTTAGGTATTCATTTGAATCTTCGATAATTCTTCGTTTGAAATCGTCCAAAAACATCCCTTTTCTTTTCCATTTATACACAGATCGGTATCCTGATACCATCTGGTCTCCTTCATTCTTACTGATTGCAAAGTACATTTTTCCTTCGTGGATATGTCTCATTGAGTCTGAGAGACGCAAAAATCTAGACTTGTTTTTGATATCATGCATACCACTATGGACGTACCAAATAGAATTAATTGCTTCAATTAACACTTCATCCTTGACCCTGATTAAATCAGCTCCGTCCATAATAGACTTAGCATCGTATGATTCGGGAGTGATTTGTGATGTGATCTCTTGAATATTTTCCAATTCCACCTGCGGCCTTATCTCGTCAGTGTTCTCCAGTGGAGCAATTCCGTCAGTGTTTTTCATTGGGCTTTTGTACATTGAGCTGATAAACTCCACTAAACTAATTCCCATTCTGGTATCGCTAGACCGATTAGCTATCAAATCGACACAGTTTTGGTCAAAGAAAAGGCCAGATAAGTTCTTGATTTCTCTTCTTTTGTTCTCAAAATCTATTGCTCTTTGAAGAACTTGTTTGATTTCAGCCTTATTTATCAGATAAAGCTCAAATAGCTGGCATCTTGACAATATAGCCCGTCGTATTCTCTTTTTTGGATTCACGGTGGTGGCTCCGATAAACACGAAGGAACCTTCTTCTATAAACGGCAAGAGAAAGTCTTGCTGGGTCTTTGAGAATCGATGAATCTCGTCTATAAAAACCACCACCTTTAGCAATTCTTCCTTGGCACTCCTCTTTTTATTTTCCTGGATAATTGTCTTCAGAAGATCTTTCATGTCTTCGATAGTACTGTCGGTTGCGGACAATTCAATGAAGACATAGCCACTCTCGGCCGCTAATATTGAAGCCAATGTCGTCTTTCCCACTCCTGGAGGCCCGTATAACAACATCGAAGGCAAGTATCCCAATCTGATGAAGTTCATTATAGCTCCATCTTTGGGGTTTATCAAGTGCTTTTGTCCAATAAAATGAACCAAACTTTTAGGTCGTATTAGTTGGTATAGCGGTTCATGTTTCAAGAAATCACCCCCGTCATTCCTAGGAAACTTAGCTACATTCAGCTCCATCATCGGATCTGTTCCATAAAAATCTGGAATATTTCATATTACGTAACTTTTCAGGCGTTCTCGTTCTACAAACCTCATTTTTTGTAGCCTAGTCTTTCGTCACTTATTATATATTAAGCTGTTTGTAGAATAACATATACAGATTGAAGAACTAAAGGGATAATACAACTTGGTATTATTCAGTGTTATTGTTAATTTTACTTAAACTCATTTCCTTCTTTTTGTCGATTCGGTGGCTAGTGGACTGCCTGAGCCAACAGATGTACTCAATTGTCTCTTTTTGATTGGGTTCTTATCGTCTAGTACTACATCTGGGGATGGATTCAGGCCCTGCTTTTGCTGCATCATGAATTGTTGGTTGGAGAATTGGGGCTGAACCGATTGCTGCATCTGCTGGTTGGTGGCCTGCATGGTTTGCTGGTTGTTTGAACTCATGAATAGTTCCAATGCTTTCAAAGGGGAATTTACATTGTTGACCACCGAGAATCCCATCAATGACCTCAAGCTCGACATAACGTCGCCTATTTTCAATATTCGCATCGAATTTTCATTTAGGCCGGAGTGTATTGAGTTTTTGGTCGATTCCGACGAACTTGTGACGTATTTGATAAACTCATTGACGCTTTTGTTTTTGAACTCTGATGCAAAATCGTTCAATCTCTGTTCTAAGCTATTGAAGCTTATGGATCCTTGGTAACTCTGGTGGTAGCAGTCAATCCAATCTATTTTGAGCTCTCTATTCATTAAAATCTTCATGTTCCCCGTTATGTTGGACGCAGACCCGTCATTGTAGATGTACTGTATAGATATCTTGGATATTATGAAGATCAGCCCATTATTCATGACTTGGTACTTCAATCCAGGAAGTGCTAGCGAGAACTTGCTGATGTTCTTTTGCAATACAGAGGCTACAAAGAACCTGGGTGCAGTTGAAGTATTGAGTTCAAATTGCCTGGACTGGCCCTCTACCGCATTGTAATCAAGACCAAACCGGTTTCGATCAGATTCAGTTGACTGGGGCGAGTTATTGGAAGAAGGGACTGGTGCTGTAGTCAATCTTAGCCTTGAGTTGGGCAAGAAGTACGCGAGAATTAATCTTTGCCAGTACTCCAAGTTGGTCAAGTTTTCACTGGACTCGTTGGTGAGTTGTTCGATCAAATCCAAGACTCTCATTACTCCTGAGTTCCCCAAGTTTCTCTTTAAAATCCGCGTATTCAACTCGTTCTGGAGCTGCTGCTGCATCTGCGCTTGCTGTGATTGCTGCTGATCCGGAGCACCTCCAATCACCAGTTTTTGAAGCGGCGACTGTGCTACCGACCCTTTCTTGCCGTTATTGGGAAGAATCTGAGCACCTTGTGGGAGACCATTAGAAGGAACCTGGCCTTGAGAGCCTGGTCTGGACTGCGATTGTGGCGTAAGTTGTTGTTGTTGCGGCATGATGGGCGTCACATTATTGGGAATTGAGCCGTTGATGATTTTGGGCGGAACATTTCCATGAATCTGCTGGGCCATTTGAAGGTGCGGATTGAACACTCCATTTTGCTGTTGTGGTGTTGGCTGACCTTGACTGGGCTGGTTGGGCTGGTTTGGAGGACCTGGGTTGGTCAATTGAGGCGTATGGCCCTGTGATCCAACAGATGGTTTGCTGGGAATAGGAGCTGAGTTGGGGGCATTGGAATTATACTGGTTGGCACCCTTTACAGGTCCAGTATTTATCTGTTGAAAAGTATTGGCTCTTTGTACTCCTGGCCGGTTCTGTTGTGTCTGTTGCACCTGGTGTGCCTGTTGTGCTTGTTGTTGTTGTTGTTGTTGTTGTTGTTGTTGTTGTAATTGGTGTTGGGCCATCAACTGCTGGTGTGACATTTGGCCGTTCATAGGCACGGGACTGGCTCCAGAGGGTCCGCTGACTGATAATCTTTGTTGTTTTTGAGCCTGGGCTGATGCAAACGCAGCTGGGTTCTGGTTGAACAAGTGCTGCTGGGAGTTTCCTGGCCCTTGTTGTTGTGGTCCCGGTTGCAGTCCCTGCTGGACCTGTTGTTGTGGGAGCTGTTGCTGTTGCTGTTGCTGTAACTGCTGGTGCTGCTGCTGCATAACCATTCCCTGATTCATCACCATACCCTGGTTGTTCCCCATCGCCATGTTCATGCCCATATTCATCAAGTTGAGATTCCCATTCATGACAGTTGTAAAAAAACTTCCACTGAAACTGTTCTTTAACTATTCACGATACTACTAGTCCAATCTGTGTTTTGTACACCGTAATAGTTATATCTTGTCTGATACCTTGTTCGATGGTTTTTACACTATGAGGTCGAAAATTCAACTGCCGAAAATTGAATTTCGCTAAGCTACCGAAAGGGAGGAAGCATGAGACAAAATAGTCTACACTCTCATTAGCTTCTGTATATATGTATTTATGTATTTCTAATAATACTGTGTATATAGTAGAAGGTAAAGTGTAGAATACAAACCATTTGGTCAGTTCCCAATGTTTAGGAGGACCATTCAAACCATGTATATAGTTTATTTCGTAGCTCACTAACAATGATGCCACTGACTGTCGAGAGTGCTACAACTTCAATGTACTCTACAGGGTATCACTAGCTTAACACCACGAACTCTGGCGAATTCACCACTAATTTTCACTATCTCTCACTAAAAACCACTGTTTTCACTACATGTACGCACTAGTGTGGATAAGCAAGAATTACCCTAACTCCACTATCACTTTCCTGTACTACGACTTGTGCTTCTCTTACATGTTTCGTCTTTGTACTATATAGGGATTATCTTTCTGATTCCTTAGTCGTTGATCAGTAAAATGGCATTTCCATTCAAGGTAGTCGTATTAGTTACATACCTGATCAAAGCAGGGTGCTCCAATACAGGCCTCCTGGGTTTAAGCAAAGACTTGGCATCTCCAGGACCATCCTTGTCTTCGACCGCCCGAGTCTTGGTGGCTCTTCTCTTCAACAACTTATTCAACGTATCCCTTTTTTCCTCCTCGTCTTGCTTGTTCTTGTAATCCTGTCTACGTCTGGTGCTTTCGGCCTTACGAAGCTTGGCTTCTTCATCTGTTTCCTTGGTCTTGCTTTTTTTCTTGACATCTTTGAGCGATTCCCCTAAGGCCAACAAACCTTTGTTATTCTCCTCTTCCATATACCTGGCTCTTTGTCTCTCTGTCATCTTCGAAACGTCCGGATTGGCATGGGGATTGTATTCTTGCTCTTCATCAGTCAATATTAAATCGGCATCCAAATCTTGTGGCTGGGGCACGGGTGCTCTTCTGCTTCTTTGTTTGTGAGTTACTTCCACTTCTTCATCATCATCTTCTTCTTCGTCATCGTCTTCTTCATAGTACGTCAATTGTCGTTTCCTGGTCTCTCTGACACTATTGGTGGCACCACGCCTGGTACTGGCTTTGATGGTAAGTTTGTTGTCTGGTTGACTCAGCTCATCGTCGTCTTCTTCCTCCTCTTCCTCCTCTTCCTCTCTCAACTCAAGATCTTCGTCCATATCATCGAGATCTTCAATCCCAACATTCTCCTCACTCACTAGTCCTTCGTCATCTGAATCTGGTTGTAAAGTATTATCGACTTCACTAGACCCCTCTTCGTCTTCTCCCTCAATATCCACTTCTTCATCTGCTTCGCTGAGTTCCGACGATACGTCAGATTCGACATCTTTGGAAACTTCACGGCGTACTCTACTCATTGTCAGTAATGGTATCTAGTATCAACAATATTTGTGTGTTGGGGCTAATAACTTCTATATTTCGGTGCGTTACAATCTTTTGGTTTTTTGAACCTTTGTGGTGCGAATAAGCTCAAATTATCATATTTTATTTACAATATACAGCGTGATAAACTCACCAGTCCATAGTGTGCAGAAATACGTTAAATGATTGATACTTATATAAATGTATTATAATCGTTAGATTTGCCCACTCATGAATAATCCCTTGATATGCCTTATTTCGTTCTTTGTCTCTACCGCGACATTCTTCTTCCTCGTCTTTGGCACAACACCATTCTCCGTAGGCGAGCTCTCATTTTTGTTCACAGCAGGTTTTTCCTCGTTGAACAACTCGTTACTATTGAAATAGACCAAATCGGCCTTGTTTTGAAACTCCTTCAACGCATAGTTTGTGGTACGATAGTGGGGAATCTCCGATATCAGATATGCATCACACTTGTGGAGAACCTCCGAAAGCTTGTTGAGTTTCAGCGACAATCTTCCTTGTCTCAACTTATCTGTTCTCTCAATTTCTTCTTCTTTCTCTTCGAAGCTTTTAAATCTAGTTCTGTCCAAGTACGAGTCATCGGTCTGTACAACTGCATCCGCATACAACTTACCATCGCCATTATGCTTATTGATGGCCACAATTGGGATTTGGCTGACTCGTCCTACCAAGTTTAGAAAACAATCTCTTAACAGAGTACGGAGCTTCTCCATAACCTCGAGCCTGCGAGATGCGGTTGTTTCCAACAATGGTTTAAGGACAAATAACCCTATGATATATGCCAATGTCAACCCAATAGCTGAGCCATGAGTAAGTTTAAGGAGATAGCTGACTAACAGCGATCTTTTTGCAGACACTGCTCTAGACGAATATGAGCTTGGATCATATGCTACCTCTGGTATAGTAAGTACGGGTACCATCTTCACCGTCTATCACCCTGTATGTCGAAATTCACTAACCCCAGATTTGACATCTGGGATTATCCTCGGTACTTAAATCGGTCGTGTGCGGCATAAATGTTTTCTATCGTGGCTAATTACCCAAGCACTTTACAGACTTGATACATACCCCAAGAAATTCTTGGCTGTGGGGCAATAATGCATGAAGGTTAGCTTTGAAGCTACCAAGCGTATACAACTTGGCTCCGAAACAAATCTATTCTCACATGTTTCTATGTAATTTTTATTTAATGCACTATTTGGTAAAATACTGGAAAATCTTACTTTTTGCAGCTACTGAGAGAACTACTATTGGTAATGTGTAGTGTTGAGAAGTTTGTTTTCATTAAATACTATTTACATGTTCATTACGTCATATCAAGAAGTTCAGGTCCCTGAAAAATGCACAATTGGCGTCTACACTTGCTGACCAGGTTTCTTTGAAATACAGGGGATCTATGCTTAGCTTACTCTATGATATCGGAAATGTCCGAGGGTTTTTTGGCAAAGATTCTCCGATTCTGGCTAGGATTCTTGTCAAAGAACTTCTTTTTCCCATTAGTTCTTTTTTTCCTTTCCGGTTCAGGTAGCGTCATGTCGCTAAGATTAATACTCTTTACTCGAGATATTCTCGAATGCGCCCTTTCTATCTCATCAGCCATTTCACTCTTGAGTTCCCTCCTCTTTTGCTTTCGCTTCTCTCCTCTAGCAATTATTTTATCTTCCTCACTCTCCTTAGGCACCCAAGTAGATGCTAGGATCCGTCTGATTGCCTCAGGCGACACTTTATAATGGTTAGCCAAATCGATAGTTTTCAAATGCGGCATTTGTTCGCTAAGATTACGGATATCGTTCATTTGCTGTCTTGACAATTTTTTGGTGGGGTTCCAACTACCATACCGCTTACTTAATGAGGCATCTCTCTTTTCCCATACAGGTGCTTTTTTGACCAATTTTTTTTCCTGTTCTTTGATTTTTTTTATGAAACTTTGCTCTGACGTAGACGAGTATTGCCTGAAAACTGTAACAATGCGAGGACTCGGTCTTAGTAGCTTCCACATAACACTAATAATACCGGTTTCTTTGAATCAGCTCTTCTCTGCTATCTTTTATCAGTCCTGCATTTTTCACTTAGTAGTGCACGGCCGATAATCGCTAAACCCTCACTAAATGTTAACGTGGAGATTCCGAAGTTGACACCACATAGTTTGCAGGACATTGAAGTTATGATTACCGACGATCAATTGAATACCATAACTTTGACCTTTGGGTTTGCTTCGGTAATATTGATCTTGATCTACCATGCCATTTCCACAAATTTGACCAACTGGAAGAATGCTACAAAATATTAGACGGGCTATAGAGACATGTGTCAAGAGAGCACTATAATGCCTACGGGAGTAAACACTGGAGAGAAAAGAGCAATAGAGTCTGCTGGCTATCTATATGTATATTAATATATGATACCTTTGAAAAAGTTTGAGATCATATTTGAACTTTCTTGTCCTTAAACGTGGTCAATCATCCATGTAGATAACATTTTAGTCTGATAGATAAATTTCAACCAACGCGAACTTGGTGCGGGTTTCAATCTTCTACACTACCCTAACCCCAAAGTTCTGATCAATTTAGACACTTTTGTAGTACGTTTCGGATGCGAGACCAGACTTGATTGGCTCAATACGCCCGAGTAATAACCTCGTAATGATCGCATTTGGAATTTGAAGAGTTACGTAATTTTTCTAGTTGAGAATTAACTCAAGCATTCTTGCTGTTAGAACGACGTCGGAACATCCCGAGATGCATAAGGTTTCGCCTGCCAGTTAAATTTTCCGGCCGTGATTTGCAACTATTCGGGGAGTAGTGTGCCTACCTCGGGAGTTAGCACTTTTGATAGAGAATCTAGCAATAATACATCACAAGAGTCAGCTGCTTGTGGTCGCACTAGACATATGTGGATAAGTCCACATGTTTACTCTATTTACTTCTAAGCGAGGATTATTATGAGGCGAACATTCGCCTAAGCTTGTGCAAGCTCAGAATGATTCGCGCGAAGAATATCCGCCTTTCCGACTGCGGCGCCAATTTGCTACGCGCACGTCAGGTGAAGTTGGGCGTTGAAGATGACAGGAAACTGTATATGGGAGAGTTAGGTGCCGCCCGACCGCAAATACAAGAACTGTTACTAGGTTTTAACTCACCAAGAGTGCTATAGCATTAGTTGTCATCAGCTACTGGATAATTTAGGACTAATAGTGAAAATTTGACAGTCATCGGAGAATTCGGTATTGCAGGGTCCCCTTCAAGAACATTCAAAACAAAACGAATCAACGGGCAATTTTTTGAGCTCAAATCGGCCTTATTGACCCATTAACTTTCATACAGATGCATGGAGATTCAGAAGGTACTAATCCAAGTACCAAAGATGTGTCTATGGTTGATGTATCCGCCGTGAACAAGCCCGATCCCAATGAAGTGGCTCCTCAACGAAGAAAGTCCACTTTATTACTCAATGATGATATCGACTTAGACAGAATGAATATAGAGGAGAAGAACATTAATAACGATGAAAATATGCATATTGACCAGTCATCCACACAACTTTCACAACATCAATCGGCACCCCAGAATCAACAGCAGGAACAACTTCAGCAATCACAGTCAGAGCCGGCGCCACCGGCCGAAGCAGACCCCACCCAGACTGTTCCTGTAGAGATAAAATGGGTCCAGGGCGGTGAAAAAGTATACGTAACTGGTTCGTTTACCGGATGGAGAAAAATGATAGGTTTAACCAAACAGCCTGATAACAATTTCTTGATAACCTTGGGATTGCCGGTTGGTACTCATAGATTCAGATTCGTCATCGATAACGAATTGAGGTTCTCCGACTTCCTTCCTACTGCCACTGATCAAATGGGTAATTTCGTCAATTACGTTGAAGTAACTCCAGAACACGTACACGAGCAATATGCTCAAGAACAGGAGCAGCAAAAACAAGAGACTGAGATAGAGCAAGACAAACCACAATCGCTGTACCCGAGCCGTAGATCGTCTGTGTCGAGAACCGCAACCAGGACAGATTCCATGTGGAGGTTGACTAACGATGACGATGATATGGGAAATGGGTACTCGAGATATCATGACGATGTGGATGCCGACGAAGATGGTATAAAAAGACATTTCCAATATATAAATGACATTCCCGCTATCTTCACAGATCCAAAGGTCATGGAGCAATACTACGTTGCAATCGACAAACAAGCCCAAAATGCCAACGGACAACAACAGGCGTGGTTACATCCTCCTCAATTGCCTCCTCATCTTGAAAATGTGATATTGAACAACTTCAACTCAGCTGACAGAGATAACAACTCAGGTGCATTGCCCATACCAAACCATGTCGTGTTAAATCATTTAGCTACTACGAGCATCAAGCATAATACTCTTGCCGTGGCATCGGTTGTGAGATACAAAAGAAAATACGTCACACAAATCCTCTATGCTCCACTACAACAATAGACTTGTCAAGCTTTCCATCTTTTGAGTGAGTTACTAGGATTCTCCGATTAAGTGTCTCAAATGTATACATTATTTAACCCAACGCGTGCAATTACTTATGATACAAGCAATGTAGAGAATTAAAAAGATTCCTTAACTACACGTTTCAATTTAGTGAACTTTTCACGAGGTAGAATTTTACTTCGCTGAAATAATAAACTGCTGATTACATAAACTATTACTTAATATTTTTTGGCTGCAAACTAATCAACTAATAATCGTCGTTTCTGTTAGAGGATCTGTAAGAGTCGTTGTTGGAAGAGTTGTATGAATCGTTTCTGTTAGAAGAGCCATACGAGTCGTTGTTACCATACGAGTTCTTGTTAGAAGATCCATAGGAGTCATCATTGTTGCCATAGCTTGAGGAGTTATTGTTAGAAGACCCGTAAGAGTCATTGTTGGAAGAGCCATAGGAGTCGTTGTTGGAAGATCCATAGGAGTCGTCGCTGTTACCGTAGCTGGATGAGTTCTTGTTGGAAGATCCGTAAGTATCATTTCTAGAGGATCCATAAGAGTCGTCGTTTCTGGAGGATCCATAGGAGTCTTTCTTTGAAGATCCATAGGAGTCATCGTTACCATAGTTCGAGGAGTTCTTGTTAGAGGAGCCATAGGAGTCGTTGTTAGAAGATCCATAGGAGTCTTTGTTAGAAGATCCATAGGAGTCGTTGTTAGAAGATCCATAAGAATTCTTGTTGGAAGAGCCATAGGAGTCATCATTGTTGCCATAACTGGAAGAGTTCTTGTTAGAAGAGCCGTAGGAGTCATTGTTAGAGGATCTGTAGTCGTCTCTGGACGATCCATAGGAGTCATCGTTGTTACCATAGCTCGAGGAGTTCTTGTTAGAAGACCCGTAAGAGTCATTGTTGGAGGAGCCATAAGAGTCGTTGTTTGAAGATCCATAAGAATCTCTGTTTGAAGATCCATAAGAATCTCTGTTTGAAGATCCATAGGAGTCGTTATCGTCTCTGTTGGATCTTTCGTCCTTCTTGTCGCTTCCAAATCCGAATACCATTTTGTTTTAAGTTTATATAATGTTACTAATCTGCTCAATTGGTGAGGAGAGGCATCCCTTTTATATACCCATAGTGCCTCTCGAAGCACTGCCCATGTGTTCGCCCAATTGAACCCCCCTCAGCCGACATCACGTTCTCAGCTTAGAGCAATTCGAAACATAGATGTACAAGCCTACATTACGTTTTATTCGTGCATAGAGTCAATCTAGTGCATATCGAACAATGCCACACGTCTTGCATTCAGGTACTTCTTGGTCATTGCTTATTTTATTGAATAATATAGTGCTGTGGCGCATGAAAAAGTCGAGGACAGTAAGTAGTGAAGCATAATTAGTTTAAAGAAATTACAATGCATTACTCCTCAGAGCAACCCATGATTCTATACCATGCGCTAGATTTTAAAGATTGAACAACAGCTATAAACTATTCAAACATCCCCTCTACTGTAATTTCATCTGCGAAACAATGCCCCATATGTTTGTTACGTGGTGTTTGCGTCCGGCGGGGCCGTTTTATTTACCTCAAAATCAGGAATTCAGGAAATCAGGATAGAAGGGTTTATTGGTGAATAAGTCTCCGCGCGTCTATATATTTGAAGCCCTGCGACGAATAAATTTGCATCAGGGCGCTCACGTTGTCCTGACGATCTAACAGGTGGGAAATTATCCGGAACTGTCTTTCATAGTGCAATTACCAGGTTTGTTGAAATAGGGGAGAGCCACTAAAATGCTGCCAAAGGCTCATAGATACACCAAACATGCATGCAGGTGTGGAATGCTGCGGCTGGTGAGGCGATCTCTGACGAAGGAATTTACGTCAGTGAATTTTTGTTATTCGTGCATTATATTTGTGTAAATAAACTGTCATCTTGACACTTCGAATCAATTCAGCGGGGATTATCTACACACACAGAAAGAATTATTTACTCAAATTAGTGATTTCTATCAGCTGTTCTTGGCTTAGCACGAATAATATTGTCGACTCTCAACAAAACTTCGGATGCCTCGGCCGCAGATGACACGACCGCTCTTTTCAATTTGAATGATTCCACAATTCCCATATCTCTCATATCAGCGACTACTCCGTTATATAAATCCAATCCGGAGGTGGTCATACCATTGTAGATGGCAGACCTCAACTTGGTGACAAGTTCAGAGGAGTCAAAACCAGCATTATCAGCTAGTATAGTTGGTAATTGTCTCAATGCTCTAGCGAATGCCTCAATGGCCAATGCTTTCTTACCTGTTTCGTTTGCGGCAGCTTGATCAACAGCTTTTGACATAATCATTTCTGAACATCCACCCCCTAAACAGGTTTTGGTTTCTCTGGTAGTTTGTGACAAGACAGATAAAGCATCATGTAAAGAACGCTCTGCTTCATCCAAACCTTGTTCCGTAGCACCTCTTAAAACAATAGTACATGCTTTTCCTTCCGCAACCCCACTGAATTTTATAAAAGTGTCTTCACCGATTAAAACCTCTTCAATCAAGTCACAGTGTCCCAACTTCACTTTTTCAGGGTTGTCGAAGGTAGAAACGACCTCACCACCAGTTACAAGAGATAATCTCTCAACACCGTCAAAATCGGCGTGCTCAATTGAATTCACTTTGGCGTCAGTGAACAATTGCTCAGGGTAATCATAAATTAATTGTCTGTTGATGAAGACGTTTATACCAAACTTTTTGATTTTATCAACTTTGTGCTTCATCTTAAGTTTTTCGGCCTTTTCTAAGTCTGCTAACTTAGATGTGGAATCCACCTTGAACTTTGCACCAAAGATCTTTACTTTATCTGTGTCCATAGAGGTATTGGCAATCAAGATTTTGGCGTTCTCAATTCTTTTAGGTTGGTTGATACCGAATTTCTTTTCCAAAATGAAACCTTCATCCAAGTATGAGTCTGACAATTTTCCACCTGGCTTCTTGATAATTTGAATATTATTTAAATCTGTTGATCCTTTCAATCTTAAGATTGCATCCACTGCTAAGTTTGAAAACAATTCTTTGTCTTGAGACAATATTTTGGAAGAAAGAGTTGTCTTAGCAATGTTGACTAAATCTTTTCTGAACAACTCCGAGTTTGAGCCATTATTCACTGAGTTTTTTTCCAATGCTTCCAAAGCAACGTTACGAGCTATTCTATAACCTTCAATAATAGTTTGTGGATGAATTCTCTTTTCGATTAACTTCTCTGCTTCTTTCAATAATTCGGAACTCAACACTGTTACCGAAGTAGTACCATCCCCTACTTCATTGTCCTGTACTTTGGCAATGTTTACCAAAACCTTGGCAGCAGGATTATCTAAAGGAATAGATTTCAAAATAGTAGCACCATCATTGGTAACCAAAGATTTACTAATATCACTACCACTTTGTAATAACTTATCCATACCCTTTGGCCCTAAAGTGGATTTGACTAAATCGCCGACCGCAATCGCACCAACAAAGGCCGACATACGGGCATTCTCACCCCTTTCTTCAGTTGCTTGGTCACCCAAAATTTGAACAGACATTGGAAAGGTTGTTTATGTAGTTGGTGTCTGCTTAGAAGATTCTAGTCTTAAATCAACGCCATCTTGATTTTAGCGTGTTGAAAAAAAAAGTGCTACAAGTGAGCTACGTCAGGTGATATTTGGTTTTTACACTACCAACATATGTTGATATCTTGATTTCGGAGGATTTGCCTACTAATGGCCCATCTCTTGACGCACCTAAATCTGATATAGGCTGGCTTGAGACGAACTTCCCTTCACATAATCGTAACGCCTACACTCATACATATGTCTTTTTCATTATTCATTATTCATTATTAGTCGTCTAGAGGTATCACACGTACCACAAACGGCTGCAAATCAAGCGTTTAAAACGATTCTTTGTTTCGATAGTGTTACTGCAACATCAGTTCTTACTGAAAAATCATAGCATGTAATCTTGCAATTGAGGGTTCCACTTATCTAGCTCAATCAAATGCCTCATAGTTGGTCGTCCATGAGGACAATTCCAAGGTTTGTCTAGGTAGCTTAAATTTTTAACCACTTCATCCATTTTGCTTCTCGTTAATGATTGACCGATCATTATACTACTCCGACACGCTCTCATAGCCAATATTTTTCTGATTTTCGAGCATTTAATATTCTTTTGATCTCCATTCAGGCCAGATAAATCAATCAATTCGTGAAAATCATTAGTAGTGAAAATGCTATTTTTCAGTATAGGTAATGATAATAATTTGATTCTTGATCCTGGATTACGAGTCGAATCAACCTCCAATAAAAAACCATTGTTTTCGAACACTTGCTGGTTGTCGATAACGAAAATTTCATCAATAATACTCAACTCCATGAACTTGGGTGCAATTAATCGTTGATACTTTATCTTGAAGTTTTGATTTAATTTCTCGAAGTTGAACTTCTCGTCACTAGCATGTTGATCGATAATGAAAAGATTCTGGTCATTTAACGATACTAGAATGAATCCTAAATTAAATTGCCCTATCAACTTCATTTTCAAGAAATCTCCTTTAGAAATTACATACGACAATTTTTCTTCCTGTTCTTCGGCCGAAGCGATATTTTCAACTTTAACGTGGTTCAGTTGAGTATTGGTAACACTCTGAGTCCTGGGGCAAAATATCTCGGAATTATCAGGAGACACTGATAAAGACAAATTGTGTACATATTCTGGAAGTTTTACTCTTTTATTTGGTCTCAGATCAAAATCATCGATACCACCAACTGATACTCTGACTTGCTCTTCTTCTGACACAGGGAAGAAATTCTTTCCATACGCATCTGTTACAGTCGTTGTCGAATCGTTATCAGATTTAGGCTCCAACGATTTATCTCCAATAATGCTAGACATCGTCATTTTTTTTGCTTTGTGATCTTGGTTTTGTTTCCTGCTATCTTTTTCCAAATCAGAATCAGAATGAATCATTTGCTCATCTAGAGCTCGTTCATGTTTTACAAAAGATGCATCTTCATAAGATAATTCAGGTACGAATAATTCCGTCAACTCCGTTATTTCTGTGTTTTCATTCGTTTGTTGAGGGAAACTCGAATCAAAGCTAGTATCAGTCGCCTTTCTTTTCCGAACATTATTTTCATTGCTAAAGGCAGTATCAATCTCGGATTCAGGAACCACGGCTGCAGAATTTGTGAGGCGATTAAGCGGCTGTTCCCGAACTTCCCTTAAACTAATTTCAGTTACAGATTGAGCTGCATCTGACACCGCCAAGTTGTTGTCTTTTCTAGATCTCAAGCTACTAGCTCTATGATTATATGAATCACTCTCTTGGTCTCCTTCCAGTTCCATATTTTTTATTCTATCTTCATCCTCGTTGTCATTTTCGGCATTTTCACTTTCCTCCTCTTCATCTTCTCCATCATTTTCATGACCCGTTTCAGGCGTCGCTTCTTCGCCCACTTCATCATATGTAACAATGCTGACTTCGTTTTGTTGACTTAAAGAAATATTACTAACAGTTTTATCTTCAAGCTCCTCATTTGTTACTTGAGTCTGCCGGCTCTGATTTTTAGGAACTAAGTTCTCTTGGCTTTCGAAAAAATTTATAAGATTTGATCTTATTAGGTCAAGAACTTCGGATTCATTATGAATAGTTATCATCATCTTGTCTGGAGTGATGTTGACATCAAGGGAGCTTGGATTGATTTTCAAGTTTAAGATGAAAACCGGAAATTGCAAGTGATTAAACTGCTTGAAGCACTCATTGATGATTCTTTGTATTTTCTTTTGAGTGGTTGGCCTTCTATTTACAAAAAAGAATTGTCTATCTTGGACTGACCTACCTAATCCAAATGAGTGATTGGAAATGTACCCTTCAATTTCAGTATTATCATCTATGGAAATATTAATTGGAGTGAGTCCACGCGAGCCATTGGACCCAAAGATTGTGAGCATGTTATCTAATATAGAAGACTTCGCCCCTCCTCTGCTATTCAAAACCACATTTTTCTTGTTCGTAATATTGTAAACACTGAATTTGATTTCTGGGTATATGATCAAATAGTTAATTAGGAAATTGACTGCTTTATGAAACTCTTGCTTTGATTTCTTAACAAAGTTTGTATAACGAACCGGTAAATTGACAAACAATTTCTCTATTTGTAACGATGTTCCATAATTCGATAAGCCTCCAATTTTCACAGTCTTACTACTCAACTCGCCCATACTATTATACTCCAATGAATATGTTTTCGGATAAGAGTCTTTGGTGCTAGTAACGATTTTTACTGCTTGTGATAGCGAGCATATTGAGTGAAGTGCTTCTCCTCTGAAGCCCAAAGTATGCAACCTATCTAGATCGTCATACTCGACTAACTTTGAAGTATGACTTCGTAAACAGACTGATTCAAAGTCTCGTTCGCTTATTCCATCACCATCATCGACTATGGATATCTGATCAATTCCATAATTAGTGAAAGTGATCTCTATTTTTTTACTGTTTGCATCAATTGAATTCTCCACAAGTTCTTTGACTATAGATTTCAAATCAATGATCACTTGTCCAGAGGTGATCTTATTAATATCGGCATTGGATATATTGCTAATCATATCCCGCTTTCACCTTCTCCACACATATAATGGCTTGTGGATTTGATATTGATTTTACACGTCATTTTGACGCGTCTGCGAGGAGGACTTCGAATATTTCGCCTCCACAGAAGAGTTTCAAAATCTCATCTGCGAATTCTCACACTTTTACTACGATTGCTTGCTCAACGCTGAACTCAGGATAACTGCGGAGAAGGTCGAAATATGGCAATGACTACTTGATATAATGCTCGAACTAACAGCCAAGTCATTGATTTTGACTCTTAAGGAATTCTTCATAGTTTGGGCGGATCAGATACTATATTATAATCAGATCTATAACCCTGAAATATTTGATCAAATTAAGGCATTCAATTTGTTCGTTTATAAAAACAGAAATCCCTCTCTAGACAGTTATTTCAATAATTTATTTGATAAGTTCTTGAGTAATGTTTTGATAAATAAAGACAGGAAAGACGCAGAATTCAAAAAAGGTTATAGTGGGCTTAGTCAGATAATTGTGGTACTTTATAATACCAAAAGTCAAAAAATCAAGCGGAAATATGCAATTCAATTCAATGATTTACTTATAAATCTTGGCGATACTTTGGATAATTTGGCGAATGATTCTTTAGACAATTCTTCCAAGATCAAAGTACAGAACATGACGTGGGAAGAAGTATTCACTCAGTTTAATTCCATTCTATTTAACCATATAAACGAATTAAAGAGGACGTATGAATCTGATGCTAAGAAAAGACAAGATTACGAATCCATTTTAGGAAGCTCTCGAGGGAACGAGATCTTCTTCAAAGTTATGGTTGAGATAGATTCTTCTGTAAACTTAGTTATGCATGATTGGGTAAAATTGAACGAACACAGTACCAATAACCCTATGACAAAGGTAACCTCCATAGGCGAAGTGAATTTGGAAGTTATCAACTTAGGCATTTATAATGAATATATGCTGTGAGTTATTCAGATCAAGATCAACTAACAACATTATTGAGGCCGAAGACGTTCTTTAAGTTTTCGTAGACAAAATATGATATGGATACAGCCGGTGCAACTTTCGCTAAATTTGGGACTAAACCCTTGAACAAGCCTGGGTAACCTTCTCTTGCTACAGTTTTCTTCAAGACATCGCTGAACCCGTCATATCTATAGGGATGTGCGTATGTACCTTGGGCTTGCAATCTCGTCCTCAACAAGTTGATTGGATAAACAACCGTAGCACCAAAAGACCCTGATAATGCACCTAATCCTAAAACCATATAGTTCGGTAATGTCACATCTTCTTCTTTGACTCCTGTAGACTTACTTTCTCTTTTTATTAACCAACTTTTGATTGTTGAGAAAGTCCCAAGGTCTAAAGCAGCATACGGAAATATTCCGCTGGTTCCCACAAAAATTCCTCTGTAAAAAATCTTGACACCACCCTCTTTGAATAAGTCTTTTGCAGTCTGGATCAATAAGGCATTACCTCTGACAGAGGAGTCCAAATTGGAACATTGTAATCTGAATTTGAGGGTATCAATAGGATAGACAAAAAATTGTGATACTACACCACCAAGACCTCCTGCCAAGTATGTTGATGGTTTTGATAAATGCGAGGTATCTTCCAACCCTTCTATCCGTGCCAAGAATCTCTTTGTTGCCTCAAAAGTTCCAAATTTCATGGCTGATTCTGGAAAAACTTTCAAAATGTTCAAGCCGTTTCCAACATAGAAGGCACGCATTCCTCCTTGTTTCCAAAGGGTTCTTGCAGCCTGAATGATTGGCGAACGGATTGTTTTGGGTGCGGCGGCAGCTTCTGTCGCAGCTTTTTTAGCAGCAGCTTCCGCAGCCGCAATCTTCCTTCTGGATTCTTCAATAACATGCTTACATGCACCGTTTTTGATCTGTTTCGCAATTTCCGACTTCGAATGCAAAATTGTTGAGGATAAGTCCGTCCTTGCTATCAAAAACACCTTTATTCTATCGAACGGAGCCGTACAAGTTCTGGATACTACGCCTGCTAACCCCCCCGCTAAAAAGAAACCAATACCATTAAGAAACTGATTTATCAAGGTCACATCACCATCGGATGACACGTCCAACTCTTCCACTATGAATGAAAAGGCAGTTTTTATCCTCGACCCGTTTAGCCTTGGCATTAATAATAAGAAATCTCTAAACTCATCATATGTAATGTATCCGTCATTCTTATAGTCAATCTGTCTAAACAACATATCGATATTGTAGTCTGTGGGCTTCAAGTTGAGACTTTTTTCAAGGTAATGAACAAAGTCTTCTTTGTTTAACTTACCATCTTTATCTTGATCTATCTTATTGAATCCAATCAAGATTTGTTCATCGGTTTGGGTGAGGTACGCTCTGAAATCATTGAAATCTATGATTTTATCTTTGTTATAATCGAAGGCGTCAAAAACGGTTTCCAACAATTCTAGATTTTGACTTATAGGAAGATCTAATAATTGAGAAGCCTTTTTAAAACTTTGCAAGGTGATCTGTCCCGTATTTTCAATATCCAATTTTTTGAATAAAGAGTCATAATCGTTTGGTCTTGATGGTTTTACAATTCCATTACCGTTATTGCTTTCGCTGGACTCAGTTTCATCAAATACATCATAAGATGAGGGGGATGTAATAAGGGACTTTTTAGTCATTTACTTATATAGAACAAGATTTTCCAGTTTTAACGTTCGAGCAAATTTCGAAAAGTATATGCAATTGGTGATGAAGTTTGCTTAAATTATGATTCGCGTGATTCGCGTAGATGAACACCAATTATTGCTTTTGGACTTCAAAATTGAAGCAAACGATACATAGACTAACTGTACACTGTCTTCGAAAAACTTGCGTAAGCTTCTTTGGTTGCGTTTCCATTTGTTGGTGGAGAAAAGTCAGGTGATGACGGCGTATAACACAAAGCTGGACATTTGACAGACGAGTATTGACTCAATAGAGACATCCCCAAGGAATCTTATGTATGAAGTATATAAAAAGGGAAGAGGACATCGTTCAAGCTCACTAAACGAGCAGGTTAATGTATAACATCAGTATGTTCACTTATCTTTGTAGAGTACCGTTCAAATATGTTGAATCATCGTATTCTTCATGAGGACTGAAGGCGAGTCAAGATACCCAAAAACTCAGGTTGAGCTGGTATCTTCACGTAATGCAACAAGTACAACTATATTTTCAGGCGAGTGCATAACACAAGAAGGTTCTTTTGATCATTTCGCATGAAATGTGGATTGATGGATTTAAAGAGAGTGCTAAATTAACAATAGTATATGAAGCAATAGTTACGACGACACTTGATGTAGCTGCTGGTAATGAAAAAGATTATAAACACAATAAACTTTTTATAACATGGTAGGTAAACAAGTCGATGTATCACTTGTTAGGACTCCTCATAATAATTTGCAGCCAAGTCAATATGTGATGATTCCCACGACAAGAACCCTGATAATTTCTTTAGGGCTATCTACAATCAGGGCCCTAATAATCCCTTTCAGCATGATATGCTCTTGATTGTACGAGTTAATTTCAATTAGTTTGCAGTATATAAAAGAGCTAGTAATCATTCTTTCAATTGTCTTCTTCTTCAGTTACGATCAGCCTTGTTCGCCTTAGAATTATTGTTATAAGGCTTATTTGCAATTACCGGTTAGCACTGCTGATGACACCCCGAATCCGAGTCACCCGAATCGCATAACTAGTTTCTTTAGGTGTATATCTCTTTCGGATTCATAAAACATTGTACATGAAATGGCGATCCGCAATTTGATTTATAAATATTATAACCAATGTGTCAAAACGCAGCCTATACTAAAATCGCCAAGTTTTGTGGTCCGCACCTCCGGGATTCAAACTGTCTTTATTTTTTGACGAATTTATTGATCAATAGAACTTACGTTGGCTGTGTCAACGCTGGAAGTAATCAATCACCAACAAAGTGGTAGCAATTGATTAAGGCACGTTTTTGATCTACAGTGCTAGCTCCATAATTACAGTCTTCTGATATGTATTTTTTGAACTGACGCATAAAATTTAAGCTACATCTTGATCTCGTCGTTAAGTGCCGCTTTAGATTAATAGATAAACGCCAGCTGTCCTGCATGATGCGTAAGCCAATTTGGCCCCACAAACTAAACTTCATAATCAGCAATTTAAGAAAGCAGGCTTAGGGACTTCTTGAACTTGATCAATACTGTCGATAAGATTGCAGATATTGTAATTACTTGCCTCAAAAGTGAACTCGTCTTCGATCGGTTAATCGAGCCCCTATCTTTTAACTCATCCCATTAGATAATTTCGCAATTATTTGAGTGCGCCTCAGTTTCGAGTTTGAGGTCAGTGAGTACCCTAGCATTTTTTTTTTTATTTTTTAGAAGGTACACTTCATCTCTCTCCTTCTGAACTTATTGGTGGTGCCTCATTAAGTTGGTATCACTATTACCAGATAGCCCACTATCTTGGTTGTACCAATATTTCTGCACTGATTGGCTTATTCAACTATATCTGTTAAAATCTCCAAACATTTTCCAACTCTTCTTGTAGGTTGTACGCCTCTAGCAAGCTTCGTGACATATCTACTGTCAGTAATATTTTTTTTTTTTACTTCATTAAAGGCGATTCCTCGGGGGTGCCTCATGTACATTCGCAACAAAACTGATATCGAAAACAGCACCAGGAAGCTTAACGAATAGTTACATCTACACACTAACACTATACTTCTTTAAGAGAGCTACCAGATCGTCTCACTCAGTCTAAAAGATATTATTGTACGGTAGTTCTTAATACGGGACTCTTTAGGTTCTTCCCAATTATCCATTCGACCACGATTATTGGAACCACCTTAACTCGAATATATACAACAAACAAGAGTCGAGTATAAGCTTTTTGATCTTGATGAACCATCCACCTTGAATTATAGACCACTTCAAGCATTAAAATGCCGTATTCCGCCATTCCTCGTATGAACGAAAGAAAATGTCGCAGAACTCATAAGAACTCAAGAGACGGATGTCCTAACTGTAAGGCAAAAAGAATAAAATGCTCAGAGGAGCTCCCATCATGTAATAATTGCAACAAAAAACAATATCGTTGTGGTTATTTAGATTTCCCTCCTGAAAAGCTTGAACTTTTAAGGCAGAAAAATGCAAAAAAGTCAGGTAAACCAATTGAAAACAGAAAGAGGGAGGGTAAGACTGGATTGAAGACCTCGGACAAGGACAGTTCTGACACTCTTTTCGAAAATCTCAAGAACAAAAAAGCCACAAAGTACTTAGAAGACCCAAGATCATGTAATAATTGCAATAAACCGCAACATCTCTGTGGTTGTCCGGATGGAAAAAAGTCAGGCATGTCAATGGAAATATCAAAAGGGTTGAGACCAGATGATACCAAAAACAGTAGGAGACAGGTTAAGACTGAATCGATCGCCTTCGAGAATGATAGTTCTGAATCTCTTTTTCAGGATTTCAAGCATAAAAAGGCTACGTACTTCTCGCCAGGTCTGCAACAAATTAAAGTTAATAGTCCAAGTTCCAATCTGAATTCAGATTTCTCGCCATATATAGGCCAGACTCAAAACGATCCCTATGGCAGATTCTATACTGCTGAATCACTGGACACAGCAGATCGTAAAAACGATGACTTTAACAGTATACTCAAGGTTGAACCAAAAACAGAGTCTTCAGATTTAGTTACAGATATAAGGGGAGACAGCTACAGCCGCAAGCACGCAGAACCGATTGGAACATCAAATCCGTCCAATAATTCAAAACTGTTTCCTTTGGGGGGCCCAAGCCGCCACGGACCTGAAACCCAGTTCTCTGACTTGGTACCTGAAATATCAGCACAAAATATCACGTCGTATGGACATGTAAACTCTAATGATCCTCAAGCAGTTAACAACCTTATGAATCATCTGGGGCATCCTAGAGACATATTCGCATTGGTTTCTCCGATCACTCATGATTTCATCGAACCAGAATTTTTCTCGACCAGAGATGACATGAGACAAGCGCTTTACAAGGATTCGTTTTTCAAATTATCTCAACACGAGAATCCCGATTTTCGAAATGCCCCAACATCGACTTTCGAGAACTCGTACTTTGTGGATGTTTCGTTCCCGAATAAAAACAACGAAGGAGAATATGATCTCGATAATTCCAGTAATGGAAGCTTCCAGAATGCTAAAATCAATTTTGATAGGCATGTCAGATCAACCATGGGAAATTTCAATTCTGAAATTTATATCTCAGGGAACAGGGTGCAAAATAGTCAGAATTTTGATAATGGTCAGGCAAAAAACCATCATTTCAGCACTCATTCAGACTACCAACATTTGCAGAGCTCGGAACATTACCTTATTGACCACAGCACTGGCAATTCCGCTAATGGCAACGTAATTGAGCCCGATCAAGATACAGGAAGCTTACTACCTAACTTTTATCACAGCAATGTTATTAATCCTTATCCCCTTCCAAACTCTCAAAAAATTGGCAAGGGTCTACACAATGCTATTCTGAGACAGACATCTTTTCCTAAGATTACGAAAACAGAAAGATTGAAAAACAGGTTCTTGAGTAATTTTTTGGAGAATTTCACGGACAATTTCAAGCTGTTGACCAATTCCGAATATTCAAGACTTTACAGCCCAGTATGGAGATACATAAATTACTATGAGTTTTGGAGGTCCGTCTATAATCAAAGTGTCCTCATAGAAGTTTACTTCTCATTCTTCATGGATCGTTCAATAAGCGTGCTATTGAGAAAATGCAATGAGATCCTCGCAGTTGAAGATTCGCGAGAGCATAAGCCAAAAGATTCCGTAGCGAACAGCCCACATTTAGATCTGGTGTGGACGTCATTCACTAAGAAAGACTTAGACATCTTGACTAAAAAATCCTATGTTTGCTATGGAGCCTTAATCAGAGACTTACGTGAATCGATGACTCAAATCCACATAGAGTTTCCCATTAAAATTTCGTTGTTCTCATCTTGGTCTAGCACGTTAAACTTGCACGGCTCATTGGAGACTTTAAGCTTATTACTACATGGGACTGCATCACTATTGAACAAAAATGTTCATGACGCACCCTCGTATAACCTAATAACACCCACAATTAAAGTGGCGATTCAAATTATCCATGGGCATGTGGTTAATGCTAGGGTTCCTGATTATAGGTTCGATGTGATACGAGAATTGCTGAATGACTTTACAAACTTCAAAAACTTCTTGATTCAAAATCAAGATCTTATGTCTTCAGCTAGCGAAATTCTACTTAGGGACTTTTTAAAATTAGACTCCTTTCTCAAACGATTGATTAATGAGACATACCCAGCTATTTTGAGAATTAATGACCATTACAAGAGTGAACACATGATAAATGATCTGACTAATAATATTTATTTTGCGTCTCCGTCAATGTTCTTCAACATTTTGGTGGACTGGCTCAATATCATACCAAGCGAAGCATTGACTATAAGCTCAAAAATGGCTCCAGTCAAAAAATTGCTATATCTATTTTTTGTAGCGGTCGGAAAAGCCATACTAAATGTTTTCACCCCGATAAGATCACTCTTCATAACAGAGCCATTCAATATAATCTGTACGAGGGTTGATTTCAATTGTCACCTATTCAAGTTGAAATTGGAAGATTTCAATTCTGACAGGAACCAGTTCGAATATTTAACTAAGGTTAGTACGAAATTGTTAAGAATGATCAAATTTTTTAGCAATAGGGCGGAGTTGTTGTCACATTATTGCTCTACTAAATCGATTTCGAGGACCGAGGAATCCTCCAGTTATCTTGATGTCGTCAAGACTAGTAGAGCCGCAGATATCAACCATCATGATATCTTACGCATCAAGCCCAAGAAAGACGATCTTGAAGAAGAAATGCTAACAGATTTCAATAAAATTATAACTGCACAAAACTATCCAATCTTGAAGAGTTTACACCTAAGCATGGAACACACCTCAGGAACTAGATTCAATGACTTGGTCCTAGATGAAATTGCGCTGCAACATATCAGGTTGAAATCTCAGGATTTAGTTGCGTCTTTTGATTATGATTCAGGCTTTTTCGCTGCGGATTTCGACGTACGAAAACCATTGGAGTATTATACTGCTTACTGTGAAGCCAACTTTTCTGTTGAAAACACAGATATCGAGCAAGTCAGGTCAGATATGCAAAGTTTCGAGGCTTCAAGAGTGGAGTTCAACAAGGTGACCAAAACAGGATAGTAAAACAATTTATTGCGTATGATGAGGGCACACATCATGTCCGCTCAAAATAAATTATCAAGCAGAAAGTAGACATATAAATAAAGTGACATCTTTTCCATAATAACTTTCAAATTCGTAGATACTGTATGATCTCCAATGTTCAAGTCAAATTGTCAAACCTAAGCAAAACATATTGCAGTGTGACAGCTTAAGCACATAAATATTATCACTACCTAATATCAATTATACGGCTGTATTGTGAGAAAATTAGAACAGGCTAACCTACGAGCGGTCAACTGAAAACATCCTAGCACTCATGAAAATCTAATAAACTAATTAAGAATTCGAAAGGCTACTCCTACCGTGACCAGTCGATTACTCGCGACAAATACATGTCACAACACGCCCCTTCTACTAGAATGCACAACTCGGAAATCAATTAAATCGAAGATAAATCAAGATTCAAATATACTGAATACCAAACATAACAAAGAGGAATTCAATAATTTCCAAATTTGATTAAACCAAGCAAGACCCCATTCATTATCGAATCTCGCGCAATGTAGTTTGTGCCATGTTACAGGAAATTCAGCCTTGACTAGTCCTTTGACAAAAAAAAATATAAAGGCTTTAAGTTAATGATGCTATACAGTCATTCATGGAAATACTAAAAAATCAAGTCTAGGTCCATTAAAAATATCCAGCGTGTACTATAAAACCAAGAAATGTTAAAAGGTAAAAAAAGAAAACTCAAATTCTTTCTTTATGCGCCATTGATCGCTCAATTTTTGACTCGTACTTCCATACGATTCCTTCAAAAAAACGAGTTCTTTTATGGAATTCAATTATGCATCGTAGTTCCACGGCATTCACAAGAGAATAACTTCAAGTTTCACTTAGAAATCCAACTGTAGCTAATCATGATACATCTCCATCAACAGTGACATTTCTAAGAAGCTGCCGAGCATACTTAGCATATAAAGGTTATACATAAATTAAATGACTTAACTTTCAATCACTTACTCAGTATGATTGAAATCTGGAAGATCGGCGAAGACTTCTGTAATAATTCTCTAGACTAGCACCCAAATACATCACACCACATGAAGCTACATTTTAAACTTACCCATTTACACCAAAAAAGCTACTCTTGACAAAATTAAGATCAATCAACTTGCTCAAGATAGCTCACCATGCTGCTCCAATTGCAACATTGACAATTTCCCATTCATCAAACGCTATCGAGAAAACTACATTCAAAATCGGGAATCCCGAAAACAGATTACGCTATGAAATAAATTAAAATACTGCACCTGGCAATGAATCTTTAATTTATACACCTAACCATATATAAAGTAGAAGCCGATTAATTAACCATTGATCAGTCTAATTTATCAACTTCTTCTGCCGGAAGAAAACGTTTCACGTTGCCTACAATTTTAAAGCACATACTAAATTGGTAGAATTCTCATTTCGTGGCCTGAACACAATCTCTAAGAAACACCAATTTGATACTTTCAAAAATTTTGCTCTTGCTTTCTTACATGCAGTGGAGGAGCGACCTTTAGATTTTAAGGACCAGTATATATATTAAGATAACGAACATGCTGCTAATCAATGTAACTTATATCTCACAAGTAAATCTTGAACTAATGCACTGTATAACTAAATGACTAGGATAAGGTCTATGCGAACTCTTCCAAATTAATTTTTCTGTCTCCATGAGAACATTCAAGACATTTGACGTCATGCTGTACTAGTTTAATTTTGATTTTTAGAGCTGGCGATCAAAACCTAGTACTTTCGTGGTATCAAAGGTTTTCTGATAGTTATGCTTCAATTATTTTTCTCAGTAGAAACAGTACGGCGTTGGCTATGTATAATTCTTTTATTGAAGTTACTGCACTCACCTATAGCAAAAAAACACATTATTCCTTTTTGTAAAATTCCAAGTATATCAATTTATTTCTACCAATCATCTCGTGTGTGGGGAAGTACAGACTCTTACAAGATAATAGTGGTATTCATAAACAAATTGTAACTGCAGATACCGGAAGGAATGGTTAACATCCTAGCTTCATAAACGATTCATGGCTAAGTCATGGAGACCTGCTCCGTTCGATATTGTCCTTTTTTATCTTGTCTTTTCTCGTGACTCCCGTATGAGAAGCCTCTTGCGAAAGCTCCTGTTAGCAAAATCAAGTATGAAGTGTAATTCAGATTAGTGGTTCTAGGGAAAGAACTAACCGAAGCAGTATTTGTGATCTCTTCAAGAAGATGCATCATGTACTAGCATGTTTCTCGGCCATTTTTGCACACAAGGAAGTGCTTACTTTTGCAACCCTTGCTGGTCTTATATTCATTAGAGTTGGTTTTGTATATAATTCCGGAGTTGTTTCGATATTTGGCTGGTTATGTAAACACAGCAGCAATATGAATAACCATTAACTTTTGTGGGTAAATCTTGGGGGAGTTGTCTTTTGATTTGGCTCCTGTGAAGGGACCACTTTTTTAAAAGTAGCTTTTTGGTTCTTGTGAGGTTTAGGAATTGTCAAGAAGATCGCGTAAGTCTGCTATTGAAAATTTTCTCGGGTAGGTATTAGTCTCAAGCATTTATTTCCCTCGGTATTGAATTATCGATATTGACTATTCCGGTATCATTCTTGATATGCCTTTAAATTCTTCTTTTGCTCTTCAATTTGAGTTTAAAAACATCTACATGGTATTCTTTTTTTTGAACATTTCGAAGTATAAACTACTCGCTAAAGTATCGAACTCTCCTCCACTTTTATTCTAATCTGGTGGCGGCGTGTCTTCCTGATTCAGCTGCGACCTTGTCCAATACAAGGTGACTCTGAGTGAACTACAGACAATCATGTATGTACTGGGGCTAATGGTGTTTTAGCCTATACCTGTATAAATAGCTAAGAATAAAATACATTGTAAATCTAATGATAAATTCTAATAAAAGGTGTCCTTAACTTGGATATCTATCTAATGTCAAATTATTTGCAAGGTACCAGAGGTGCTGGAAATGCTTGAAGCTCTATTCCAATAGTCCTTAGTACTATCGATATGTCTTAGTTGCAATCAATTGCTTTTTCAAGATTGAGCTTTTTTTTTTTTTGCAAGCAATAAGCTTATTGATTAATAGAATTTATTGAAGTCATTGACCTTGTTGAAATTAAATGACTTATTACGATAGCTGAGCTATGTGGATCCTCCTGTAATCGTCGCTTTTTCATGCTTCCACAGCGAATATAAATATGCCTACAGTTCTCTTCTCACTAGAAATTCTTCAAGCAGCTTAGCTAACTAGTTTGTTCTAAATAGAGTGTATAAAACGTAACATTGAGGTCCTACCGCTCATTTTTATTACTATACATATGTTAAGCATCAATACATTTACAGATTTCTCCAAGTACCTTCCAATTCATCATACCTTCTTCTGGAAAGAGTCTGCCTTCTCTTCGTACTAAAGTCATCGTAGTCTCTCCGCATATTTTCTCTCTTTAGTCTTCTTAAATTTCTGATACGCTCGTTCTCCCTCTTCTCTATCTCCGCCGGTGAAAGCATTTCAACAATTGGCTCCCATTGATCATTACCATTTTGAACACTGGCTTCAGTGGATATTCTGATTCCACTTTCATATATGAGGCCTCTCAACAAATGCTGATTATGGATTTCATTATTGTAGGCTCCATCAATGATCTCTTTTTTGACCCTAATTATTATTTCATGCAAGGCGTGAGAAATAGCGGGTTTAAACTCGAGTGACAATCCCAAATCTGAAACAACAATATGCGCAAATGATTCAGGAGTGATCTCTGATTGGGCCAAATCCCACTCGAACTTATCTTGGTACAACTGCTTATTCAAATTAACAGAGAGATCTATTATAACCATACAGGGATTTCCACTAGGAATCTGCAAATTAGAAACATAGTTGTAGTCCTCGATTTGTTGAGTTATAGATTCGGCAACCTGCAGCTGCATGGAATTGGGCAAGTCCAAATCAGTGCACAAAATTTCTGCGAACTGGTTCGGGGTAATAAGACTTTCGTTTAGATTCCACATGAAAAAGTCAACTACTTTATGGGTCGAACTTGGATTTTCCAAGCTGATCTTTATAGGAATTAAAACTTCGTTATTTTCTAGACTTTCGCTAATCACAAATTCATCGTCCAACTCTTTAATATGTATAGTGTTTCTTGCGGGAGTGTATTTCTGGATGTTATTTTGTACATGATTGCTTGTTAAAGACTTCGAAATGTTTGAGGAAGGGGTTTCTTCAAAATCAAAATCCTCTGCATAAGCATCCTCTGAGTAGTTTATCTGCTGAGCATTCCTCTTGGCCTGTCTACCAGTAGGTGCGATATTTAAAACAAGCGAGTTCTCTGGTTCATTGAAAAGCCTTTTGGATAAACTTGTCGCCAATCCCTGGACATTGAACGATGTGGAGACAAACGACAAAGATGACATAGTGGGTACTAGTACCTTACACACAATCCTCTTGCGTGGCCAGCGAGAAGCTTGAAATTTACATTTGTTTTCTTTGGGAAAATGAGTTTCGCACGAATTCGAAGTAAAGTGAAAATGATTGACACTGATAATTAAAACAGGAATGAACTCAACCAAAATCCTAAACGGATATTTGCTATCTGAATCATCGTTACACTATGTAATATCTTTCGAGCAGTTCAAAAAAATGTTTCCTACTGGGTACCTGGTTTCCTTGATTCAATCAATATATGAAGAATTGGAAAATCAGCGCGTATCACTGATCAATACAGTTAAGCAGAACATTGAATCCAACTTCGATTTGCCATTACAAGACTTATTGAAACACGTAGAGAATAAATTGGACACTAGGCTTGGAAAAAGATCAATAGCGAATCTTATTGATAGGCTTGTTAGTTTATCTAATAGTATTGTAAATCAAAATCTGGAACTCGAAAGTCAAATTCTGGCTATATTATCTCACAATCAACTGATTGTGAATGAATTAAGTGATCTTAGATTCGGTAAAAAAGGGAATTCAAACGAAAGAGGTATACAGGATGTCATTAAAGATGTCACGCAAACGGTATGTAGGTTACAGAACTTTTTAGTTACAGGGGACATGACCGTGCGTGATTCTATGACTGAGAACTAAATCTTCTTAGCTCTTCTTTGCCTATCCACTTCCAAATTTCAAATTTCCAATTAAGGCCATCTCGATCTCCTAATTGGTAATTGGACTCCAACCCACCACTTCGAGGAGAAGTATTCAAGTATATTATTCGAGCGATTCGAGAATGCACCAAAGCCATAGAACACATCACGCATGGTTCATGAGTAGTGTATACAGCTAAGTTTTGGCAGAGGTATATGCTCTCGTTTTCATCGTTGTTCGATGTTAATCTTCGTTTCTTTTCCTGGATCGCTACTGTGTCAATAGCCTTCATGATGCTGTGTTCGAAAGGTGTTGCATTCATGCTGCTACATTCGAATGCCAATATCTTTCCAATCTTACCGTTACCGGGCTTTACAATCATGCTACCATGCATCTTGTCCATCTTCAATGAAATTGTCTTATCTACTAAAAGATTAACGAAATATTTTTCAGTCTCGATGTCTATTTGCACATTGTTAAGAAATTGATGGTTCGGGTTACCTTTCCAAGACATGGGCCAATAATTTTTAGACCATTTCTGACTTATTTCTTTGGACTGTGGGGGTGTGGAAGGTACAGACACCAGCTTGATTTTGAAATCAAGCTCAATAGCATGAGTACTCAAAAAGTCGAGTAACCTTTCTTTTGTTGGTAGGAATTTCTTTGTACATAGAATCATATGAAGAGTGTTATCAGCATTTTCTGAATCTTTGATCTGGTTGAACCTTTTTATGTGTAATAAAGAGTTTTTGTCGAAGGGATCAACATAATCTCGTATCAAAGAGACCCATGTAGGCGTTTCCGCTGGATTGATGGCACAACACCATGCTTCAATGAGTGGCGGGCTGTCAGGATCTATCAGTACCTCTTTGCAAGAGCGAATTTGCTTCAAACAACCGTAAACAATACCATTTTCCAAATCTACGTGGCCAACGTTAGTTACTGCCTTCGTCTTTCCCATGTGTATGTAGGACCTCTAATAATTTATGAAGTTCTTAGATCTATCAATTTTGTTCCTTACACTACCCGTGGTATTAAGTAGTGAAATATGCATATTGATTCTCTGGGGTTTCATGAATGTCAGAACAAGTTTAAGCGACTATATCAAAACAGAATTTCCTAGCAGACTAGAGCAATATTCTTTTAATCCAGAACTTGACAAAGATGAATTCTTTCTATTTCTAAGCTCAATTTACTTGCGGAAAGACAGACAAGTAAAAATACCTTCATTCGACGATTCTGATACTTATTATCAAACAATAAGTTCAATTGTTTCGTATTTATTCAAAACGAAGTCCAACAACATATTAACTACTGGCTATAAACTGCCATCTTCAAATTGTGAGTATTCGAACGTATCAAATCCATATATCAATCTTGGTGTGAAGAGCTTAAAAACACCCAATTGGAATCTTGTCTACAATATTATTGGAAAGGAGGCGTTTCTCGATATAGTTTTCAATAAAACTTGTTATTACAAAGATGACTCTGGTAGATACCTAAAATTATGGGGTTCCAATAGTGCTGCATTTGGCTCAAAAGATGTTAACAGAAAAGTTTTGTACAGTGCAAGAACGTCTCATAAAGTGAATACGCTATTGAAAATAAGTGAAGAGAGTTTAACATCGGTAGGTTTAATGAGACATATCTTTGGAATTAATGTGGGCTCTAACATACCTAAAAAATATCGGAAAATGAAAAAACTTCTCGATAAAGTAATCGTCAACGATAAGAGATGTCGCTACAACCATATATTTTCGAGCATTTTAAACACGCAGATTAACAAATCAGCGACATCAGTGCCAAGTACGGATCAGAAAGATGTATTGCGTGTTGTGCTTTCTATTGTAGGAAAACTTTTTCCACTTGAAACATGGGGATCCCAAAGCAATAAGCGAATTGTCATTGAGAGTATCGTGTCGCATTTAAAGGCAGGATGTGGCAGTCTCAAAACCAAGAAGCTTTCGGATCATATCAAAATAACGTCCATCAAATGGCTAGGAAAAACCGAGACAGTTTCGTCCAAGCAAGACCATGAGCAAAAATCACATTTGTTCGCGAAGCTACTCGAATGGTTACTCGTGATCTTTGTTCCTCGAATTGTTAGATCATTTTGGTACGTCACCCTCCCACATTCAGCTGATACTTCCCGCTTATTATATTTTCCTCACCAGTATTGGAATCAATTAAGGGAGAAATGGCTAGATGATTATATTCAAACCTATTTGATCAAAGAACTAAGGGATACGTCAGGTGAGAGCCTTTCTCTCATTGAAAAGTATAATTATGGTCATTCAAGAATTATTCCCAAATCTAACGATTTCCGATTGATATGCGTTCCTGGTAAGTTACCAATTAATGTTGATCACCCGATTAGTACGAGTCTAAAAGAGAAACTCAATTATAATTACTGGAGCTATACTAATTTACACGTGCGCCCCATTAGGCAGATACTTAATTTCAAGAAGCTTGAATTGGAAAAAGTACATGCGCCAATATATCCAAGATGCAATTCGTCCAGAGATGTCGCAATGTATTTGAAAAAATTCAGACTTGATTTGCTAGCTGAATGTCCTGTAATTCCGAAATTGTACTTCCTCAAATTCGACATGAAGCACTGCTACGATACTCTCAATACTGCGAAAGTTATGGAATGTGTAAGAGAGCTCTTTGGTATTGATGATGATAATGAGCTGTACTTTGTCCGTCAATATTCTGAAAAATCAGACCAGAAGTTCAAAAAAATCAAAGTAAAAGTTATGGAACAGTCGAGTTTACAAAATTTGGACCTATTTGAATTCAATTCCCGTGCTACGGGTATCGAAATTGTGGACAAGACGAGAACAATTAAATTCTCGAAAAGTCAAATTTTGAGAACTATAGAAAAACTAATAACTGAGTCCTTACTCGTTATTGATTATGATAAAGAGTTTGTCTATAGAAGAAAACACGGTGTCTTTCAGGGTTTTCCGCTACTGGCCACATTCTGCGATCTAGTGTATAGCAAAATGGTGGGAGAAGTATTTGAATGTTTGAGAAAATTATCTCAAGAAACTCTTTTGCTTAGAGTAGCGGATGATTTTTTGGTAATTTCGAAATCCAGTAAAGTAATTATGGAGGCTCAAGGCATTATAGATAGCTCGAAACTACACAAATACGGGGCGTATGTTAATAAAAACAAAACATGCTCAGTAAACTCGGAAAGTCCAGATGCATGCATCAAGTTTGTCGGGCTCCAGATAAATATTAAGACGTTAGAGATCCAGAAAGATTATCTGGCCTCACGCATACTCATCAACCAACAAAAGTCTTTCGAATCCACATTCAGGTATTTGAAATGGTCTTTTAACAATCGATTGGAGTCTTATTTGATTGATCTTGATTTACAAACACCATCAAGTATGTTACTGAACGTAAAGAGTGCATTCGAGTCTTTAACCGAGGCAATTTGCTCGTTTTATTTCAACTTGATAAAACAAGGTCATAAATTTTATAAAGTCAACTTCGAAAAGTTTCTATTGGAAATTTTAGAAATTGCACTCACAAAATTCAAAAAGGTAAATAATTCGAACGATTTTCTTGATGATATTATTCGAGAGTTCCTTGATACCTGTGAGTACGCATTGGGTGATTCAGAAGACAAAAAAGTATTATTAGATTGCGTTGTGGAGCTTAGCCTTTGATTTGCCATGTCATATAATACCGAATGAACTTTTCAAGTTTTCATTATCTCTTTCCCGTCTCATCCTTTCAAGTTCTTCTATCCCGCCAGACTTTTTGAGCTTGCCATCATCAACAAACTCCCCCAATTCCTCCTGAAACTTCGTAAGTTTCATCAACTCGCGTTCTTTGATTCTAAGCTTTTCAGCTTTCGCTATAGCTTCCAATCTACTTTCGTGATTTGGGCGCAAAGCTGCTACTTCGTTTAATACTGCATCTTTCAAAATATGAATACTTTCGCCGGGTTCTGGAATATGAAGTTGAGCCACTACTCTGTTTCGTTTGGAAGTACCTTGTTTTGTCTGCTCTAATGAGCATTGCTCTATAAGATCAAAGGTCTCCTCGATCTTCTTTATGTCCTCTTCAAGGTCTTGCGTCAAGTCGTCCTGTAAATTGAAAAACTGCTGTTCTTCGCACACCTTATCTAATTCAGCCTCCCATATCTTTTTCCACATATCTTTTTCGCTAAATATGTATGTTTTCATTGATTTCAATGCAGCCTTTGCTTCTTCAATTTCTCCAAAAGTGTTTTTCAACTTTTTCTCACTCACTCTTACACCCCTCTGAGCAACGTCCTTTCTAAGTGCTTCCATGATATCTTGTAAATCATCTACTTTTGTAAGTAAGATGTCTGATTCCTCGGACAATTTTGTGTGACAAGATTCCATATACGCTCTATTAGAGGATTTAGATACTTCAAGTCCTGTTTCTTGAAATTCTCGAACTCTCAGCACTAAATCGCTCACTGCTGATTTCATACTCTCTTTATTTTTCGTTTGAACCTGCTTCAAGACCTTAATTTCGTGCTGAATACTTGCTAGCTCTCGTGAACTATCCAGATTATAAGTTTTATTCGTCTTTTTGACTTCCTTTTCTGCAGGAGTTTGCACAATCGGAGCAGGGATATCAATGCCGTTAATTGCACTTAATATTTGCTGGGATTGCTGAGTGGATGTTTCAATGAGTTTACTGTTCAACTCTTGAAACTTTCTTTCTAAATCTTTCAATAAGTTTTCCTGACTATCTGACTCATTCAAGCTTACTAGACTTCCCTCCTTAACTTCACTAAGTAGGTGGTCTTCCAATTCATAAAACACTCCGCTTTTCTCATCCTTAATGTATATTTCTGGAAAGGAAGAGACACCTGGTGAGTAAGAAAACTTCTCCACAAAAAGTAATCGCAATGTCGCAAACGAAACAGGAAGTACAACGTCGACTTTTTTAGTCTTTTTCCCAATGCTGAGAAAAATATGACAGCGAGAATTGGGTGATTCTGGCTTCTCTTTATTTTGTTCCTCGATCGTTGTATTATGTCCCGGGATAAGTAGATTATTGGAACTATTGTCGGGCGTCATTTTTGGCAAACCACTTCCGGAAGGAAAATTCGTTAATTTCGCATACTGATAAGCACTAAATCGTTTTGAGGCCCTACGTTGCAAGACATTGCTCTTCTGGAGTTGAGTCAAAGCATCATTCTGTGCTGTATGTGAGGGTTTTGCGATGTTCGTACCTGAAGGTTTCCTATTTTGGGCGTTAGTCTCGACATTGGGTGTCGGTACTGTCAATTGTTCAGGCAGCACCTGTCTTGACCGATGCTGCTTTTCCTGTGAGAGCGATTTCGCCTTCACCTGCTTCGCCTTGAGATTCTGAAGCAAAGTTACTATAATGTTCCTGATATTTGGTAAGAATCGATCAAGATTCTCTTGACAAGGCGGTTCACTTAACGCAGCCTCTAGTATTATTCTTAATGCTTGTGGAACATCACCAATATCTGAGATATCCACACCGACATTTGTAAATGCTCTTGTTGCAGCTCGAAAGTCATTTCCCAACTTAACGTATGCATCACTCACAAATTTGTCATCAGCTTCTTGTCTTGCCCATTGAGTTAAGCTTTCTAAAAGATGTTTGGTTGAAACAAGAAGTCTAGTAACACTCGATTCAATTGTGCTCAACGATTGTCGCTTATTCGAGCGTAATGTTGTGGCTCCCAGAGGCAGACTTGAAGACGAATTCGACATTTGCATGCTCATTTCTTTGAATCTTGATTCCTCTCAACTGTTTTTATTGTGATCAGAATCACAAGTGATTTCAGCTCGATCATGTGATGTATGATCGCGTGACTTTTATCTTTAAGTACCTATTTCAAAACCTTGATAATGTACTACGTCTAGAACGTACTTATTCGAATTAGTACTCAAGTTTGGTTCACGCCGTTTTCTCTGCATCCCTTGAAAATGAGCTTTTAATACTTCATCAAAGAATCCGATCAGGTACATTTTTTATAAACTTCGCGCATTTTTTACGAATATCTACTTAAATTAGGCAAATAGTAGCATGTAGTTTCAACAATTTATGACAAACATGAAGTGTGAACCACTGATTCATTAACTATTAATTGATAGTGGCATATAATTTGTGCAGATGACGCTATTTATTGTATACAGTTAGGATTTCTGACAATGTTACTTCCCTATTGCATATCAGCTAAAACATCCTCGCTATTGCGACTGTGCGAAGGACACATAAAACGAACCCGGAATGGGGTCATACGCATGCTTACAGGTACTGGCTCAAAGCAGAGCAGAGATTACGACGTGGGGTCTCACTTGACATATTTATTAAGTAAAGCATTAAATCTAGGAGAACCATTTCTGAACGACCTCTAAATCAGAGGAGTTCTTTTGTAACAATTCCATGGCTTCATTTTGTGGGACAGAGCTTAAGTATTGTCTGGCTTGAGCTACAACTCTTTCAGCCGTTGCTCCTGAGATAGAAGCATGAGCTAAAGCTTGTATAATTGAATCGATGATCTTCGGCATATGATTGATAGTCGAAACATGCTGGTTTTTAATCAATTCACTTAAAAATGTGTAAGCAAATGGAGCCGCGGTTTCATCTTGAACAATTGGTAACAAACCAATCCATTGATCAATAATTTCGTTCAAATTAGGAATGGAGCCTGCAAATCTATGACAAACTTTTGCAATTGCAGCAACATAATTTTCAGTTGCGTGTATATTTTCTTCTGCTCTAGCATCTGGTACCGATGCCATTTTGAACATTGGTTCCAAACATGCTATGCAGAATTCAGCGTAGTTATCACCGCCGTGTTGAGCTGCCACTCCAACGGAGTACGACGCAGCTTGACGGATCCCTGCATGTGCTGAGGTAATTGATTCTGCGACAACATTTACAAACATATCTTTGTAAAGCACAGAGTCTGTACCACAATGTTCCAAGATGTCGCATATAACGCATAAGCCGCAGAGCTTGATATTAGTGTTTTCATCGTTGATGAATGTGGTAATTGTTGGTACAAGTGTTTGGAATGCAGGTAAAAAGTTGGATTTGGAATTCCTGAAGATAGCGGAGATTGCTTTATTGATTTCATCTAATAATTCTTCATCGGTACATTCTTCATCATCTTCTTCGACGTCCTCAGTATACTCGTCGTCTTCATTGTCCCTTGCCTTGATACGTTCATAAATTTCTTTGAGGTTAGCATTAATAGCCATAGCCAAAGCCTCCAACTGGTTTGATGCCAACGAGTTAGGTGCGAGCACATTGATCGATTCTACCAAAGAAGTGTAATAAGCTACTAACATCTCTGGAACAGGTTCATTGTTCAAGACATCAACTAATTTATTACAGATTTGAGACCAGTATCCCAAAGTGTCGCTCGATGAGTTTCCGGTAGCGTAAACGGAACATCTCAATAAGGAGGCTAAAGTTAAAGCAGCAGAACCACGCACTCCATCATGCAAATAGAAATCCAATGCAGGTATACCAATATCCTGAATGATTTCTTTGACCCATGGGAAGAAGGCGTCCTTCAATTGTATAGCATAGGTTCTTAATAAATCCATAGCAGTTACCTTGTCGTCTAATGCAGAAGTGTGGAGCGCAATAAGCTTTCCGGATATGTTTATAACATCCCATTCTTCATTTTGATTGAATTCCTCAGCTTGCTCTTCTTCCAATAATGATATATCTTGGGTGGCTTTGGCTGCAATTAATAATGGAGGTAAAACCTCAGGTAAGTATGGTAAAAAGTCTTTACCAATAATTCTACAAATTCTGCCCCAAGCCTGCTCCAAATATTGTTTGACAGGATCATCATCTTGTGTCACGCTAGCTTGAATTTGTCCAAATAGCTGAATTAAGTCTTGACAATGAGGAGCAAACTTCTCTTTACCAACAGCTAAAGCGATCAAAGTAGAACATTCAATACATTTTGCTTTCAATAGCCTGTTTTCATCACCCATGTCAGTCTTCAACACATCGGTCAACAATGGCATCAATGTGTCGTAATACTTGACAAATTTTTTCTCGGCTGCATCAGCAATGATTGCAATGGTGGTCAAAACTTGCTCTTGAACGTATTTCTTTGGAGATTGAAGGAGACCCAATAAGTTGTTTAACAAATCATCCAAGTAAGGTTCAAGAATTTCTTTGGAAGCAGCCTCAGAAAAGTTGACTAAAGCAGCGGCCGCATGTGCTTGTACTCTGGGAACAGATTTGCTTGTGAGTTTGGTAATCAAAGCAGGCAAGATACGATCACCAGCAGTTCTTTGAATTACATCGGAAAAATCTGTAGACATTTGACCCAAAGCATTACAACAGGCATATTGAACACGAGGATGGCTATCTTCAAGGGTTGGTAGGATAAGGTCCAAAATTTTTGGGATTTCGTTGACAAGAACATCCACACATCCTTCTGCGGCAGATGATAAGGCCATCAATGCGGCTTGTCTTTCTCTCCAGTTCAGAGATTGGATCATAGCTGGTAAGTATTGGAATAACGGTTGTGCAAGGGATTGGCCATTCAACTTTAACGATACACGATCCAAAGATTGACGAGCTACATCGTATTCAGGCTCTTCATCATCATCATCATTGTCATCTCTGTTATTCCATTCAGCCGCATCATCGTCATCTTCACAAACTTCAGTCAACATTGATAAGGTAATTAAGACCATGTTGTCAGTGTAAGACGAGGTACGCTTGCACATGGATGGAGAAACTTCGGCAAATGTGGTGAGTAATTCAAGGGAGGCCATACGAGAGTTAGCATCTAACTCTTTGTTTTTGGAGACAGTAGCACAAAACTCAATGATAGTAGGGAACATATCTTTAAACATCTTTGGAGCTAATTCGACTAAATCAATCAATGATTCTAAAACAGATGCCAAAGCTTGATCCTGTCCATCTTGTAAGAATCTAGGCAAAGAGTTCAACAAGTTAGGAAGAAGAGGTGACAACGACTGCCAACTTTTCTTTGGTACGTCTCTGAAAAATGCAACAAAAGCAGTACATGCGGCAATTCTGACTTCGTCTGTTTCATCGTCAAATCCCGCGTTAAAGACAGGTAAAACTTCATTCAAATAGGATTTATCGATAAGTTCTGGAGCCGAGGAAAAGACTCTGAATGCCGATTCACGAAGACTTACATCTGGGTTTCTCGCAGCTTCAAAAAGAGCTGGTATGAGCTCATTCCAAGATCCTTGTGGTGACGCATCTTCTTTTGCCACCTCTGAAAGGGCATCAGAAAGCTTGTGTCTCACTTGGTTTGACTGAGGGGAAATGAAACCCTGCAAAAGAATGGATCTGATTTGAGCCTTGACTGGTTCGCTGATCACTCCAATTGTTCTGTCAATGACACTGTTTAAGTCTTTAGGTGACTTTATTGCTACTCTTCTGAACAACACAGCACTGAACGCTCTGATTGTATCGTTCTCTCCTGAACAAGCTTGTTCTGCGAGAAAAGTCAACAACATTTCGACATTGCCAGAATTGGTCCATTCAGTTTCAAGAAACTTTTCAGCACTTGATCTTATCGAATTGTCTGACGACGATAAGTTATGCAACAATTGTGTCAACACCCCATGGACATCTTCGGGTAAAACAGACATTTTCCAAAAAATTCGACAGTAGCTACTATAAACCTCTTTTCAAGGAGCAATACAGAAGCACTTTGGTAGTGATTTTTCTATCCCGAGTTTGCGGAAGAGTCTTGAAAGGACTGCTGTTGTCGTATTTCGAGCGAAATAAACCAGATTGATTTCTTCGATTTTTTTTAAGAAAAAAAATTCGTCTCGCGTCGCACGTGATTTGATGAGGTTGAGACGAAGACCTCTAAGGTGTACACAGCCGGGCCCAAGAAATATTTTACTAGATAGAGAAATTGCATTTACAACTGCAATTCTATTTATTATGTATGTATAAATTATTTCTTCAAGATGGTGATAACATCTTCGTCTTCAAGAACATGCGATAAACCAACCACTTGTGGTTGATGCTTAACTGAGGTACCGTAGACCAAAGCATTTCTGAAATCTGCCACTAAAGACTTGTGAATAGAATTACAGAAATCTTCAACTGTGCACCTTTCAGATCTCAAGACGACAGGCTCACTAAAATCAGGCAACCGCCCTTTAGGCTTGGTATAAACTCTGACCAAGTTAAGTCTATCCCACATCATTTCAAGCAAATCGTCCAAGTTCCAGCCATTTCCTGAAGATATAGGAATAGCGTCCGGAATTTTGTACAATAAGTCTAATTCTTGAATAGAGAATGAGTCAATCTTATTCAAAACGTAGATGGCAGGAATGTATCTTCTTCCCTTTGCCTCGATAGTATCGATCAAATCGTCAACGGTAGCGTCACAACGGAAAGCAATGTTGGCAGAGTTTATCTTGTATTCAGACATCACGGCACGAATTTCATCATTATCCAAATGAGTTAATGGCATTGTCGATGTAATATTAATACCGCCTCTTTCTTTCTTGGTAATCACAATGTTAGGTGGCTGTTTGTTAAGACGGATACCCATTCCCTCTAATTCGTATTCAATGATTTTCTTATGGTGCAATGGCTTGTTGACATCTAAGACCAAGAACAAAAGGTTCACGGATCTCGCAACGGCAATAACTTGTTTACCACGACCTTTACCATCTTTGGCACCTTCTATAATACCTGGCAAGTCCAACATTTGGATCTTTGCACCTTTATATTTGATTATACCTGGAACAGTAGTTAATGTGGTAAACTCGTATGCGGCTGCTTCAGAATGGGTACCTGTCAATTTGGACAACAAGGTAGACTTTCCTACTGAAGGAAACCCGACAAATCCGATAGTTGCTACACCTGTCCTTGCCACATCGAAACCAGCGCCACCACCACCTCCACCGGAGGAACTGTCTGATAAAAGCTCTCTTCTCAATTTGGCCAATTTAGCTTTAAGTTGACCCAAATGAAATGAGGTAGCCTTGTTTTTTTGGGTTTTGGCCATCTCATCTTCGATGGCCTTAATTTTCTCAACGGTAGTCATCTTCGAAAAATAGGTTTAACTAAAGAAGGACAAGTTGTAAGCTACTCTTTCTCTCTCCACCTCTTCAAATTGCAGCTTGATGATCTTTGAAAAAAAAAGTCGTGCGATAACAACAGAATCAGTTTGAAAAAATTTCACCTAATTCGATTGTCTCTTTAACTTAACAGTTGCTCACTAAACCAAGCTAGTAAGTTAAACGAGATGGGTAAAAAGAGTAAGGGAGCAAAAGCCGGAGGTGACTTCTGGGATGAAGAAGAACCAGTCCAAGAACCAGTTCAATCTGAGGAATTTGGCACTGCTGAAGGAACTCCATCTGAATCTACCCCATCTGAAGATGCGGATGATGCTGAGGCGTCTGCAGACTTCTTGAGTTCTATCAGAAAGTCAAAGCAAAAGAAAGAAGAGAAAGTTCAGGAAGATAAAAACAAAAAGGATGGTCCAAAAGTTTTATCTAAGAAGGAGAAAGAAAAGTTAAAGAAGGAAGCCGAAAAGCAAAAGAAGAAGGAGCAAGCAGCGAAGAAAAAGGCGCAACAGGCCACTAAAAAAGAGCAGATCAAGGAAGCAAACAAACAAAATGCTACCAGTGCATCTTCGCAATCTCCTACTCCAGAAGTGGAAGCTTCTGAATCTCCTGAAGAATCTAAACCAGCCGAAGAATCTAAACCTAAGAAAGGAGGTAAGAAGGTTCCTGCTGCAATTGCTGCATTAAGACGTCAACTTGAATTAAAGAAACAGCTTGAAGATGAAAACCGTCGTTTGGAAGAAGAAGAAGAAAAGAAAAGGTTAGAAAACGAAAGGTTGGCAGCTGAAGAAGAAGCCAAGAGAGAAGCTGCCAGAGCTATTAAGAAAGAGAAGGAAAGATTGAAGAAAGAACAATTGAAAGCAGAAGGCAAATTGCTCACCAGAAAACAAAAAGAAGAGAAGAAGTTGCAAGAGCGCCGTCGTGAACAATTGTTACAAGCTGGAAACGTGAAGGTTGCCGGATTGATGAACAAAGATGAAGAAGAAAAGCCTAAACCCAAGAAGGTTGTTTACACCAAGAAGAAGTCAACCAAACCAAAGACCTTTACTCAAAAAACTGTCGAAAAGGCTGAAAAGCCTAAGGATTCAGCCGAAGAGAGCGGAGAAGAAGACTTACTCGATGACTGGGAAAAAGCAGCAGCAGAAGAAGTCGTTGCAGACGATTGGGAAACAGCATTAGACGAAGAATCTTTGCAATCCGATGCTCAAATAAATGACGATGCCAAGAAAGCAGCTGAAGAGGCTGAAAAGAAGGCAGCAGAAGAAGCCAAAGCAGCCAAGGAAGCCGAAGAAAAGGCCAAGCAACAAGCCGCTGCTGCCAAAGCAGAAGCTCTTGCTAAAGAAGAAGCTAAAAAGAAGGAATTGGCCGCTCAAAAGAGCGTTGCCACCACTCAATCAGACTTGCGTTCTCCTATCTGTTGTATTTTAGGACACGTCGATACTGGTAAAACCAAGTTATTGGATAAAGTCCGTCAAACTAATGTGCAAGGTGGAGAAGCTGGTGGTATTACCCAACAAATTGGTGCTACTTACTTCCCAGTTGATGCCATCAAGAAAAAGACTGAAGTCATGGCCAAATATGAAAAGCAAACCTTCGATGTGCCAGGTCTTCTCATCATCGATACTCCGGGTCACGAGTCTTTCACTAACTTAAGATCTCGTGGGTCATCGTTATGTAACATCGCCATTTTGGTGATTGACATTATGCATGGTTTAGAACCACAAACTATCGAGTCTATCAAATTGTTGAGAGACAGAAAAGCACCATTCGTCGTAGCATTGAACAAGATCGATAGATTATACCACTGGAAATCCATTCCTAACAACTCATTCAGAGACTCTTATGCTAAGCAAGAGGCTTCCGTTCAAGCAGAATTCCAAAACAGATACGAGCAAATCAAGGTTGCTTTAGCTGAACAAGGTTTGAACTCTGAATTATACTTCCAAAACAAGAACATGTCCAAGTACGTCTCTATTGTTCCCACATCAGCTGTAACTGGTGAAGGTGTTCCAGATTTGTTATGGTTATTACTTGAATTGACCCAAAAGAGAATGTCCAAGCAATTGATGTACTTGAGTAAGGTGGAAGCTACCATCTTGGAAGTCAAGGTTGTGGAAGGTTTCGGTTACACCATCGATGTTGTTTTATCCAACGGTATTTTAAGAGAAGGTGATCGTGTTGTTTTGTGTGGTTTGAATGGTCCTATAGCGACAAACATAAGAGCACTTTTGACACCTCCGCCATCTCGTGAATTACGTATAAAGTCTGAATATGTCCACCACAAAGAAGTAAAGGCTGCTCTTGGTGTTAAGATTGCCGCCAATGACTTGGAAAAGGCCGTTGCTGGTTCCAGATTGATCGTCGTCGGCGAAGACGACGATGAAGACGAGATCATGGAAGAGGTCATGGATGATTTGACCGGATTATTGGACTCTGTCGACACCAGTGGTAAAGGTGTGGTTGTTCAAGCCTCTACTTTGGGTTCTTTGGAAGCTTTGTTAGATTTCTTGAAGGACATGAAGATTCCTGTTATGTCTATCGGTTTAGGTCCTGTCTACAAGAGAGATGTCATGAAGGCATGTACCATGTTGGAGAAAGCACCAGAATTGGCCATAATGTTGTGTTTCGATGTTAAGGTTGACAAAGAAGCTGAACAATACGCCGAAGAACAGAAGATCAAGATTTTCAATGCTGATATCATTTATCATTTGTTCGATGCATTTACCGCATACCAAGAAAAGATACGCGAACAACGTCGTAAGGAACATATGGAATATGCTGTTCTTCCATGTGTTTTGAAGACTGTTCAAATCATCAACAAGCGTAACCCCATGATCATCGGTGTTGACGTTATTGAGGGTACTGTTAAAATCGGAACTCCTATCTGTGCGGTACGTAACGATCCTGCCACCAACACACCAAATGTCATGGTGTTGGGTAAGGTTACATCTTTGGAAGTTAATCACAAATCATTGACCTCCGTGAAGAAGGGACAAACCAACGCTGGTGTTGCTATGAGATTGGAAAATCCTTCAGCTGCTCAACCAGTATGGGGCAGACATGTTGACGAATCCGACAACTTATACTCTTTGGTCTCTCGTAGGTCCATTGACACTTTGAAGGATCCTGCTTTCCGTGACACTGTTTCGAGAGATGACTGGCTCTTGATCAAAAAATTGAAGCCAATTTTTGACATCAAGTAATCGTGTATACTAAGCTACAAATACAAGTTTAAGATAGAATTTTTAAAAGTGTAAGTAACTCTTCAGTAAGCTGCAAATTAGTATGGGGCGCATTTTAAGTTAATGAAAAATAGCAGGGTCGTGTTGCTACCACCAATTTGCCCAATGAAGTCCCACGAAATGTAGCGAAAAATCAGCTCAAGAAACGCAGCTACATATAGAAGAACGAGATAGACATAAAATGCAAGATTTACCACCTATTGGAGGATACGAACCTGTTCAGTGGAAGAGAAATCTTCCATCTCGTGGTTTTAGACCTTCTATTTATTTCTGGGGTATCACTGGGTTGATCTCTTTGGGATTCTACAGATACTATCAAGGTGTGAATGAACAACGTGAATTAAGCAGAGAAAAACAATGGGCCAGATTCTACTTGGAACCATTATTGTTGGCTGAAGAAGACAGAAACTTGGCCAGAAGATATTTCTCGGAAAAGGGAAGACAAGACTTGGTCCGTGAATCAATGAGCCCTGAAAACCAAGCCAAGTTTGATGAGGAAATCTACAACGACAAGTCCAAGTTCCGTTTCCCCAAGTATACTGCTGGTGCGGACCCATCTACTCGCTAAAGTGCTTTTTTAACAAGCCGAAACAATTGCCATAACATGCAAGAAATTTTGGCTATAGTATAAAAATGTTTTATCCTCATTGCATCCTCAATTCTTAGGGAACATGTGACGATAGAACAGTATTAAATTATTGCATCCATGGTTGATACTTCTGCATAAATTGAACCAAGTTTAATTGAATCATGTTGAAATTCTTCTCTACCTTCTAATTTGATTGGAACATTACGAATTTGCCTTTTGCGACTTAAGGGTTAAGCGCAAGATGTATTATTCACTGCCAATCGTAACCTTTATATTTGTCAATATACTTACAAGTTCACGAAATTGATATTCAAAACAGAACCTAGAGTGTAGTACTGGAAGAAAGCGTCATTTAATGGACAGTAGGTAAGAAACTCGATTAAAATAAGGAATCTTACTTTAACTGATGCAATACCATCAATGGCTGCTTTCTAATTAGCGTGAACGTTATTGCATGTCGTAGTTGTACAATAAATATAGATGGGCGTAGATACTCCGATATTTAGCTGTATACAGTACGCAATTTAAGTCCAGTTTATTGAAATCCTCAATCCAAGAATTATCATACCACATTGCTAATCCAGAACTACAGATATGTCAGAAAAGATCAGCACTAGAGAAGCTGCCAACAAAATATTCGATAACTACGACTATTTTTTGTTCGACTGTGATGGAGTAATTTGGCGTGGAGATCATATCTTGCCAAAGGTTGGCGAAACTTTAGATATATTAAAGCTGAAGAACAAAACTGTTTTATTTGTCACAAACAATTCCACCAAATCTAGAGACGACTATTTAAGCAAGTTTGAAAAGATCGGTATTCCAGGAATCAAAAAAGACGAAGTCTTTGGTTCATCCTATGCGTCTGCCGTGTATGTAGAGAAAATATTGAAGTTACCAAAAGATAAAAAGGTGTGGGTATTGGGAGAAGCAGGCATTGAGAAAGAATTGCAAGAGTTGGGCTATGCCACCATAGGAGGAACAGATCCAAGGTTAAGTGCCGATGGTGTTAAATTCGATCAGAACCACGAACTCTTGACAAACTTAGATAATGATGTTGGTGCCGTGGTTGCTGGATTAGCTACTAATGTCAATTACTTGGCTCTTTCGGTTACCATGCAATATCTCTTGAAGGACAACAAATCAATTCCTTTCATTGCTACCAACATCGACTCAACCTTTCCTACCAAAGATAAGCTTTTGATAGGCGCAGGCTCAATTATCGAAACAGTTGCGTTTGCGAGTGGAAGAAGACCTGATGCAATCTGCGGAAAGCCAAATCAGTCAATGCTCAACGCCATAAAGGTTGATAATCCGGGACTCAAGGCTGAACCTAAGAAAGGATTGATGGTTGGTGATAGACTCAATACTGACATGAAATTTGGCCGTGATGGGGGCCTTGATACTTTGCTTGTTCTTACAGGTATTGAAACCGAGGAGAACGTGAAGGCTCAGGATAAAGATGTGGCTCCTACTTATTACGCTGACAAATTAGGGGACTTGTATGAACTTACAACCTAGACTAAATAAATTGTAATAGAAAATTAGACCGTATCACTTATTGTAACGCTCAAGTTGCAAAGCGCAAGTAATTGACGCATCTAGAAGGGCCCATGCCATAGTTAGCCTTGTGACTTTGATTGAGTGAGAATATTACGTAATATATTTACGTTTGGACTGTGACATCATAAAGGCCAGGGCTCATCGTCCTCATCAACTGCTTAATACTGAGCAAGCCCGCACTTCAGGGATATGACATATGAACATTTCTCGGGGGATTAACCGACTGTTTCAAGTGTTTCATTTGTAAGCTAATTATCTCTTTCTTAGTGTTGAACTGTTCCGGTTTACATATCAACAGATAAAATGTATTTATGGAAAGCGCGTTCTGTAGGGCTATTTCAGCCTCTTTTCCTCAAATTGCCTAATTTCCTATTGGCGTTAACTCTATTTCAAATGAGGCAATACAAGTATTTTGCAGAAATTTCATCATGCGATTAGTGGAGTGGTCCAGCATCAGTGGCACGAGCACGTTGTTATCTTTGTAAATTGCCATGAATTGAGTTCGGCCGTTATCACATTAGCACTTCAATTCAAGCAGTCTGGAGATAATCGCCAATCGGGGAATGCATGTATCGGCTCGCTCACCAATTATTTTTAAAGGTACGGGCTCTCGCGCATTATACGGCACTCAAAATCAACGAGATTGGAATAGGCAGAGCGACTTCCAGCAATCTAGAACTATATCAGAATAAGGTACTTGACGAGTCAACATGCTTCTGCAAGTGGGGAAACTATAAGCTTGAAAGTTAGAGAAAAAGATCTTCAATTGGTTTGGTCCTAACATGCAGCGCGGCTTAAAAAATTGGTGCATGAAGTTGACTGGCTGTTTTCAGTGCGGAGTTTGGATTGAGGAAACGTCACTCACTGCATTTCCAGATTGTTGAGCCCCACTAGCCATGAGAGTCTTTGACCCCTCAACGGACCCACTAAAGAGCATTAGTGATATTTAGTTTGACATACGTAATTTTTACGCTTCTCTCATACCATAGCGAGCTAGTTTCAATCCGTAGTAGTATTTATTTCAACTTCTTTCCCCCGAAATCGAAGTTGTAACGCATCCGTTCGCCGAGGAACCCTCGGTGCTCACAATAAAATTTGTTTGAAATTTCGAGTCAAAGAATATATTGGGAACTGTCTCGTCCGCATATAGAGAAGGAAGCTGAGCTAGGATTTCAACTATTTTCTACAATACAGGATACTCATTACTATCTCGGTTAGATTTTCTTTGTCAAAGAAAAGAAGCCCTGAATCATTCGTCCTACTGCGAGACAACTTTGTGTAACCTTTCTCTCAGGAGTTTCGTCAAGTTAAAAAAGTTGCTTCGGTGGAAGAAGAAGGAATAGATACAACGATTAGGATGAGCGACACGAAGAGCCAAGAGCTACAGGCAACTGGCATGGTAGAATGGAGTGTATTCTCCGAACTCGTGGCAATGGATGAAGACGAAGAAGGGTTCAGCAAGTCGTTGTTCCAAACATTTGTGGATCAAGTAATAGACACATTCGAAGAGATAGATGACAATTTAAAACAGAAAAACTTGGAAAAACTTCTGGCCTTGGGTCATTACTTGAAGGGACTGGCAGCAGCTTTAGGCTTGACACAGATTCTGGCTCAATGTGAAAGAATTCAGAACTATGGGCATAAACATAACTTTGACAACTACGATGTGGCACAGAGCCCAGCCTATAATAATGGCAATGTTAGTGAAGACGGCGAAGGCATTGATGCCGCAAAAACTTCCAACAAAAACATTAATGAACCCTCTAATGATACTAATGACACCGAAAGAACAAACAATAAACAAAGCTCGTCGATACCAGACGAAAGCAGTGATGATTTCTGGATAGCTCTTATCCAAGATGCGTTAGAAAAAGCTAGAGATGGTTTTATAAAATCGAAAGACGCATTGAGCAATTACTTTGACGACGAATTCTAGACATCTCTTTCTACATAAAATAGTACTACAGGACCGGAGAGGTTTTAAAATGGAAGTTCTGGTGGGTCTACTAGGGGGATCCCAATACTTCCAGTTTATATGAATAAACACCCTAAAAATTTGATCGTAGCTTTTCCCTTATTATGCAAAGTGAGCAATGTTGCAATCTTGGCAAAATGTGGCTAAGAACTAAGCTACAAATCGGTTGCTTACTTTGCTTGAATTAATAGCCTTTGCGAGGTGGGGGTTTCAGGCTACTATTTACCAAAAATAGCTCATTTCCTCGTTCCTCACCCGATGACGTAGTTCAATTAAGAGCCAGTATTTTGGTCTAGAATATTTGGACAGGTAAATCGATGCAAGATCGCGCGCGAAAAAAGGGCCGTACGAAATGAGTAATCAAACTCCGAATTACGCATTTGAATGCGCACTAAGTCAATCCCATTTAGGTATCGCTTCAGTCATCACATAGTTTAATAGAGTAGGATTAGTCTAATTGTAAAATTGTTCTTGTCATGAAAAGATTGCAAGATTTATACTATAGACTCAGACTTTTTTAAGGCACAGAATTGCAAATATTGAACTTTGTAGGGTATAAATTTGCGAAGTGCACGAGGAATGTAAATTAACCTGCCAATACCAGAATGTACACCGTTGGGGTCTATGATTTTGTTGCAGCCAAGAAGATGCCATTCTGGGTCTACTACTTCAATTGACCCCTTGATATTTTGAACAAGACGAGGCTCTTCACTATTGGATGCTTCAGTGTTGTCTATATAATAATCACATTGGCCAAAATCAACGACTTTGTCAGCTTCGAATAGATTCTTGTTATTCATGTTTGGAGGTATGGATGAGGTAGCTTCTATCAAGGAAGTGACATGTTCCTTGAAATCTCCAGGCAAAAGTCCATCAAAACCACTTTTGACGAATTTAAGCCTGAAATTATCGGGCAAAAAGAACGAGTTGGGAAAGTGGTACCATTCTTTTCCAATGCAAACATTTGTGGGTGAGACACTAGGAGGCAAAGTGCTTATAAGCTCGAATGTACGTATTGGAGCTGAGTAATTTTCCACGAGATTTACTATTCTCAATAGTGAAACAACAACCACAGAGGCGGTGAACACACATTGAACAGAAAACTTCAAAGCCCGAACAAGCCTGCCGTTACGTACCAACTTTGAGGCTACTTGGTTAAATAATGTGAATACTTTGGTGGTGAAGATTGCGGCATTGATACTTATCAACGGGTAAATTGGATACAAGAATCTTTCTTCCTTATGAGGCTGGCTGAAAAATATGAGCGACCAAATTGCTAATGGAGCAGAGAGGTTGAATGAAGTCGAGAATAGCTTTCTGGATGTTAGCGGGCTCACTATGGCACCCACATAGCCAAGAACAGCAATGACATTGAAGTTGACTAATAAATTCATTATGTAGTAACTGAATGGTTCCACACCAAAAATTTCGGGCCCTTCGCCTTCTCCGCCAAAGACATTGTAGAAAACAATATTTAATGGTACGAGTAAAAGCTTGGAGTAGAAGTAGGAGTCGATAAGAGTAATGACACCTACAATTATAGCTAAAGCAGTAGCACAACCTCCCAAAAGCTTTAATAAACGGGCTGGTTTCCAAGTGTTAGGATTTAATAAGGTGTAAAGACCAAAGGTAAGGCCCAAAGCCAATGCAAAGGGCCAGCCTATTATACCACCTATCAAGAACCACGTAATAGCCCCGACTGAAGTAGAAACTTGCTTGGTTGAAACAGCACTTATGACATAGGAAAGGGCCAAAGTGTTGCACTGCATAGCAAACGAGGAAGGCAATAAAGCAACTCCGGCGTGTGCCATACCTGGAGCCACCGAAGAGAACAACAAGTACCAATTGGCAACTTGTGAACTTAGGTGCTTGTCGATACTATTTGTCAACAGCAATTCCAGGTAACTTGTAAGGCCACACAAAGCAACCATTCTAAGAAGATAGAACTGGTAGTATCCATATCCATGTTGCAAGTTGTGAATATTCTCAGCAATGAATCGAACTGGATATGCCACGAGGTAATATGGGATTAAATAGGTGTATGCTCTGATGGCATATTCTGGGGAGTATTCCCATGTTTGCTTTCCAAATCCACGAAGTAACAAGTTGAGCGGTTCCCAGTAGTTGAAAGTCTCGTCACAATCTGAAATAATCATGTAAAGAGCCGAGTATATTCTGATGGCTATATTGAGAGCGACTAGTCCCGAACGGACAAGTGCACCCGTGCTTTTTCTTGAGCTGGAGTTTTCCAACGCAGTGGCGACATAGTCTTTAGATCCCTTCGAATTGAACGAGCCTGACATTACCATTCATTCAGACTATGGCTGCGTTAACTTTTCACTCGTCGCTAGTTGACACATTGTAAATTGCATTCCTGCATAAAACGAAGACACTGTAAGATGTTGCATACTAGACATGGAAGGAATTTCTACTATACTGAACAGCCACTATATGGATAGCAGGGTGTTATACTGTGAGAGTGTACAAATTATTACTAAGGAAATGAGATATATTACTCTATACTAAATGGCATTAACAGAATTAAATGTTTTTTTTTACCGGACTTTATAGCTATTCGTTAGATGTTGTATGGATACTTAATGTTCTGCTCATTGTCGAATTCGACACGGACACCTCCCAAGTTGATGAGTCTGAGATCCGGATTATTATACTTGATACGACCGACAAGATGATTCAAACAATTGTGCAAAAATAACCGGTTATATGGGATAAGCTCTTTGTTTTGGATAAATGGCTTTTCATTCGAATTGATCACCGAGTTGATGGTGTATAGATTTTCATTGATGTAGATGAATTGGCGCTTCAAATTGGCGATCAAGTAATTCAAAAAGTGGAGGTTCGAAGTATTGAACTCAACAAACGAATCAGTGTTCAATAAAGCAGTGTCCATAAGAGAGATCGAAGAAGGATTCGATCTTTTGAATTCGTGCTTATAGTTATTATTGGAGTCGAAATTTGAAAGCTTCTTGAATTTAAACCTTGCTTGATTACATCTCTCACATGAACACTTGTTGAGTAGCAAATCAAAATAGTTCTCTTGCTCTGGCAATTCGCCTCCAATTATGGTTGGACGTTCAAGTACTGAGCCCAAAGTAATCAACCAATTGTTGAAGAAGTCAGGAATCACCAATTCCTGCAAATTGCGGAGCCTGGAAGTCTGGTTGATCAAGTTTTTGATGGAGAATTTGGGATTGTTTCCTCCGTCAAGCTTGATCAAATCATTGATATTGATATATAGCGACTCAACTGAACTTATTGTCTCGAAGAAATAAGGGCTTCTCAACAAATCGTCAAACTGAATTAAGTTTTGCTTCAAATTGCTTGACTTGTAGTTTATCAAACTTAATTTTCTGAGCTGGTTGGGTGGTAGTTCATGAAAGAATTGACTTATACAAGAGCAGGCATGGTGGATACAATTGACCTTGACTTCAAGCTTTTTTAATGTACGAACGTCAATTACTTTACTCAACGATGAGTACAAAAGGCACGAGCCATCTTTATACGAATGGGAAGCAGTGATAGATAACTTTTCTAGTTTGTGCATAATGGGCTCTTTCAAGTGTTTGAAGCACTCCAAGAATTGGGTGGTAGAAGTTGGGGAATCGAGATACAAACCAGTAACCGTACTCAAATTTTCAAACAACGCTCTAGGAATAACTTCCGGGAAGGTGTTTGGGCCGACTGACTGTTCAATGAAAATATCCAAATCTTCTATATTTCTATTGTATGGCAATTCAAACAATTCATTGAAGTCAAAAATCACCCAGTTTTTCAAATTATTCACTTTGCTGTTTTGATGCAAATTGATGTTCTCATCTTCTATGAAATGAGTCGATCTATTAGAGACATATTGGTTTATCGATTGCTTGATACGAATGTTGTTGATGTCAAAGTTTATAAAGGTGATCTTGTGATTAGGAACCTGGTCCCAAAGATCAAAAAGCTTTTGGTATAAAGCACAGTAGTCGTACGTTATCAAGTTTGATTGCAGATGAATAATAATTCTTTTCATTTTTGAGAAATTCGCAGCATTCATCCAGCTTACAAACTTATCAAGCTTGGATATTTCAAGGTACGAGTACTGGCTTTGCTCAAGAAAGTCTCCATCATGATGGTCTTTTACAACAATGATTTTCTCATATAAGCGCTCACATGCTCTCGTATGAAAAAAGTGGTTTGTTTGTGCCAAAGAAGTTAAATCTTGTTGGTCAAGCTTCTTCAAAATTATGGAAAGCACCTCTTCTGGTAATGTCTCAAGTGAAATCTGGGGTAAGAGGCGGTCGCGTCCCCACGTGACGTCATTCATTGCAGTCATTACGGTGGGTGGTTTTATTTTGGCATTGGGGCCGTACATTGATGAAGTAATATATGATTGAATGCAACAGTGAATTGAATATGTATATATATATATTATGTATGATGATCTAGAACTGCTATTTATATAAGCCTTGAAACATCCACAGTCATACCAAGAAATGAGTTGCTGCATGAATTGTTTTTGTGCAGGTGGTAAATTTCTTGAGTGTGGAGACACATCATTTTGCCTCACGGTTTCTTTTTCTGGAACATGCGGACTAGCGGCAAACACGAGAGTGGCTCCAGCGGTAGCTCATAGCGAGTGTTTACAAAAGGACAGGAACAGACGGGAACAGAACAGTAACAATAAGTGCTACACGATCGTCCCCTCAACAAACTACACTTTCACCTGTGTAAAGCGCGGAAAGGCGGGGGCGTAGGAGACGGCTCGGAGCCACACAATTTGCAACTTAGCCACGCGTTCCGGGCTCGGCGGTGAATAAAGTCCGATGTCATACTTATTTCAAATACACACGCATTTGGATGTTTTGAAACAAAAAAATGCGCAGTGAAATTCGCAGCTGAAGTTGGCAGTTTGCAGCCGTCAATGACTAATATCCCAGCATTCATTTATTACATAGTAGTTCTACATGCTTTTTAGTCCATCCAACTATCCGCTCTGGAGTTTCCCCTGAACCTCGTAAAGTATATATCGTCTATCTTTGCAAATGCATTTGTTTTGCTCAAAGCAACTTTTCGGAGCCTAGGGAAAAGTTTTCCTTTGAGAAGGTTTTGATCGATGAGGGTTATGAAAATGTTCTCTATCAAGTAATCGTCAATTTGGTTTGGGTTTTGGATCATAGGAAGCATGGATGTGTTGAGTTGGTTCCCTAATGAGACCTTCAATGAAGCACCTATTATATCGTAGTCGAGATTGGATGGCTGACCACTTATATACCACACTTTTCTCACAAGGTTTCTTAGTAATATGAGTCTAGATTTATGCACTAACAACAAGAGTAGGTCTTGGTCTTTTAAGTAGGTGTAGTTTTGGGAGATCACGGCATCAAACCCGCCCAAATTGCCATTTTTCAAGGCGTCTGCTAGCGAAGCATACATCTGAATCATCAGAGACTGGCCTGCAACCTGACTTATGTAGTTGAAGTTTGGGATCTTGCCAATTACCAAGCTTACTGGAAGCAAGTATTTGAGAATCATCTGCAAATTGCGAGTCATTTGAACGGGGCAGTTCAACAAGCACCATTGCAAATGCGAGAAACTGTCTGTCAATTGATCCTTTATCAAGTAGAACCTCGCTAGATAGTATCTGTATTGTATTTGTTCTCTTTTTGGAAACGACTTGAAGTTCAAATTGGCATTGTTCATGTTGGAGAAGATATTGCGGCATAGCAACGGATTATCGATTTTGAAGTAGATCAAACACAACTTGTTGCTGACATAAAGTATTATTGTCTTTTTGAGCTGGTTGGTGTCGTTGATTTGAGACCTTATATTGTTGAATATTTTGAAGAGCACCGACGCCAAAAAAGTCAATCTGGGTCTACTTCTGAATTCCTTGAAATATAGCTGAAAATCCAATTTTATCAGCAATGGCAAGATGATATCTATGGAGTCTCGTATCAAGTAACTTAGCAAGTAGCCTCTGTTGTTGTTGTTGAAAGCTACCGAAAGGTCGTTCAAATATGTCGTATAGAGATCCAACGACTGTAACGCAGACCAAGGATTGAGTTGGTTGCTAAGTCTGATGAAACTGAGAAGAAGCTCTTCAAATGCTGGCCATTCATTATTGTATATATTGAAATTGTCGATGTCAATCTGGTTGGTATCTATCAACGACTGGACTGAGTTTAGCTTTACTATTACTGGGTTGATTTGGGGATTAAGGTTGAGGAGCTGGGTGATGCGTGTGATTTGTTCACTTTGAGGTCTTTTGGATACTTCACATACTTCATTGAGATAGTTCCTAGCCACCTCCATCGCAAAAAGTACTCCAACTAGTTGATCTAAGATGTCTTTTACCAAGTTGATTTTTTTTGCGACTTGCCAAATTCTCAATTAAGCTTAACTGATGAAGAGTGAATTGGCGATAACAGCACTAGCACCTGAAAACACCTATAAATACATCTTGAATACATACTAAACACATACTTAACAAAGCGAGAGACCCTTCTTTTTGAAAAATACTTGCTTTCCACTAATAAGTTCCACATAGAGAGAATGGCTTCCATATCTGAAACACCTAGATATCCCACAATATCTGAAGAACCAGCTATTTCAGAAAACCCAGGACATAATATTCCGTCGTCTTCATCTGCGCTGGCCGATACTTCTGGCACTACTTCTGCGCCTTCATCAGCTACTTCCTCATCCACTTCCTCATCCAAGCTGGACGATGCAATAAAGATAGAATTAAGGCTACTTCCACCCAATCTTCTGGAAAATGAATTCAATTCGCAATTGAAAAACTACTACGAGCATACTAACGGAGTATTGGGCTCCTACTACGTCCAAGGCCATCTTCCAACCAAACTTTATGAAAACCCTACGTATTCCAGAGCATATTTCAAGTTCAAAAACAAGACATTTGCCGATGAGTTCACGTCAAGTCTAGCGGGTAAACCGTTTTTTGAGCCAGAAACTGAAGATCAACATATTCCCGTAATAGAAAAATCCATAACCAGTTCGATTCCTCCGTTACCGAGTCAGAACGTACCGAAAGGACGTACTTTGGAAGAGAACGCCATCTTCCAAAAGTTCAAAGAAACACTCGAGAATGGGGAATTCGACTTGGCGAAAGTGATCAAAGATCTTAAATCAGGAAAGAAGAAGAAGGAAAAGGAAAAGGAAAAGGAAACCAAAAAGTCCAAAGCAGAAAAGGCTAAAGCTAAACCAAGTAAAGAGAAGCCTGATTCGAAGAAGAAAAAGAAAGAGAAGGAAGCTGGTGAACTTAAAATGAAGAAGAAAGATAAGAAAGGAGCCAAAGAGAAGAAGGAGGAAATGAATAATGAAGCCACCGTGGAGAAAAGTACAGAAGGAAGTACAGAGAAAAAGGCAGAAGGAAACGCCGAGAAAAAGATCGAAGGAGGCGATGAACAGAGTACTAAGAGTAAGAAGCAACGAAAGAGAAAGCCCAAAGTTACCAAGAATGAAGAAAAGGATAAGTCAAATGATCAGAAAAGTGGTGTAGACAAGAGTCAGAAAATAGAGCCTGATGGTGAAGAGAAACCCAAGAAAAAGAAAAAGCCTAGAAAGAAGCCGGCTAAAGTAGAAAATGAAGACGAGAAGAAGCCGGCTAAAGTAGAAAATGAAGGCGAGAAGAAGCCGGCTAAAGTAGAAAATGAAGGCGAGAAGAAGCCAGCTAAAGTAGAAAATGAAGGCGAAAAGAAGCCCGCCAAAGCAGAAATTAACTGAAGTAGAAGCAAAGATATAATTACATATACAAGAGCTTGCTTGTAATCAGAGTGCAGTCAGAATAGAAGCGATATAGTGAAGTACACATATTTTCAGCTCTATGTATTATTGAAGATCTGTATAAAAAAGGAATATTTCTTATTGATATCCTACTTTGTTTTCTCCGTGATACGGATTGGCCAAAGAATCTTGATGAGCTTCACGAATGACTCTTTTCAATGCCTCAAAGCTTTCTTGCGAGATCTGGTAGTGGAACGCAATACGACTGGTATAAATTTTAATGCCGTATTTCTCAGCCAAAGACAGGGCCAAGTTTGGATCCACATGACTAGCAGCAAAATCTATAAAGACAAAGTTGGTGTCTACCGGACTAACCAATTTTACGCCCAATTCTTTGCACAAGTCAGCCACTTCTTTAGCTCTTTGATGAGTCACTGCCAACTTAGAGAAGTTTTCATCAATTGCAACCATAGCCATACTAGCCAAAAGCCCACTTTGTCTGATCCCACCACCATTCTGCTTTTTGAAATGGTTTGCTTTTTCAATCAAAGTCCTTGTTCCAACCAAGACAGAGCCAATTGGTGCACCAAGAGACTTAGAAAGACAAAGCGATACACTATCAAAGTGGCTGCAATACTCCTTGATTGATATACCAGTAGCAGCGGACGCATTCCAAAGTCTGGCACCATCCAAGTGCAATCTGACGTTATTCTCCTTACAGAATTGAGAAATTCTCTTGATCTCTTCGATTGGCATAATCATTCCGTGCAAGGTGTTTTCCAACGAAATCACTTTGGTGGGAGCACCGTGGATTTCACCGTCATCAGGCACAAAGTTGGGCTTGATATCTTCTAAAGTCAAGTACTTCCCATTGGCGGGAATAACAGTATGGACCATGGCTTGTGACAATGTAGCAAGTCCTCCAGCTTCGTTAATAAAGACGTGAGCACGCTGATCACAGAGAACACTGTGTGGAGGCTGGAACAAATTAGACCGCAAGCCGATCTGGTTGGAAAGTGTACCACTCACGCAGAAGAGACCTGCTTCTTTGCCAGTAAGCTCTGCCACCTTCTTTTCCAACTCATTGGTAGCACCGTCTTCTTTATAGACTGCGTCACCTAATGTGGTGTTGGTTAACGATTGGATCATGGAGATGGTGGGCGTAGTGAAGGTATCACTACGGAAATCATTGTGAGCCGGGCTCTGAGCTTCAAACGTAGAGAAATCCATACTATCTACTCTAGTCCCAATAAATGGTAAGTAATTAAATATTCGATGACTAATTGTCCCACTATATTTTTGGTGCCCCACACTATATATTTCTAATCTGGTTGAAAAATACATCTCGGAAAAATTACTTGAGTCACGATACGTCATGCGCTGTTTATGATTATTAGCTCTATGGGAGAACTCAGATAATCCGGTTTCATGTAAGATGACAACAAATGAAAGGATAACGATTAAAGTAACTGGAATGAGTAGACTAGAGAAGAGCGTAGACTAGGGTGTAGTTAAGCAGGTTATGAGCTATGATCCGAAACCCTGAACTAAATATATACTACTAAGGTCCCTACTAATGACCTGATGCACCGACACTGTAAGAGGACACCTATGTCAACACAGCTATGTACATTGGTATTGTCAGTTACACTCTTGACTCTGGTATGCCTTTCACTAGTCGTGGTTGATGTCGGAGTTAGTCACGCCATACTCACGTGACATACAACATGGATATCACGAGCAGAATCAAAGGGTATACATTCAAGACTACGTCAATCATAGACAGAAACCAGCTATTAATTGATCCAATTATGGCCAACTTGGGTCTGTTGTTCGATAACAGGCTTTCTAAGCTAGACGAGCTTCACCGATTATTCACAGACCCATTGCTCGAGCAACCGTTCGACAAAGACAAAGAACAGGATGAGCTTACTAAGAGCTACTTTGCAGCAAACTTCATTGAAATAGATAAGGATTTCGATGTGAAATCCCTTGTGCCCAAAGGCGAGAATGACACTTTTGCATCCCAGCTTAATCAGAACATTGAAAAGTCCATTTTTCACCCCATCGCTACAGGCGTAAAGAGGAAGCTCGAAGCCGATTCAATTGAGGAGAAGACCAAGTCTAGGAAGGTATTCAAGCCCAATAATAGAATCACCAGACCTACATCTACTTTCACTACTAAACCAGCCAAGCCGTCTGCAGTAAAGTCCATCAAAACACAAGAAGAAGTCACTCAAGAAGAGATCGATAGCTTCTTGCAGAGAGATATAAGCGAGTTGGAAATCTTATCTATACCCGAACATTATCCCACCAAACCACATTCGGTATCGTCTTTAGCAGAACTATACTATTTAACGCAAACATTGCCGTTGATAAAGCTTCTTCTTGGAAGCCACAAGGTGTTGATGACAGACAACTTTGAGTTGGCATTGTTGGAAGGAAAGATCGCTGTGTTGTATTCTCGAATAGAAGAGTTGAAAAGGCAGGGAAAATGGTCATTGAGACAGCCACAAAGGTTTTATGATCCCTTTACGTATGCAAAGAAGACTAAAAAGTACACTTTTCACTGGGATAATTTATTGCACGAAGCAAGATGGATGTCCGAGGACTTCAAAGAGGGATCTAAATTTAAGAAGGCGTGCTGTGTTATTATGGCGCAAGCAGTAAAGGACTATTGGGTTCATGGAAAGGCTGTTTGTATAAAGAGAAAGCCGATAGTACACCTCCCAGAGGAGCCTGAAGTGAACGAAGAAGTAAACAAAGAAGAAAGTACAGAAGAAAACGATATGGAGGCTGACAAAAAGACTGAAGAAATTGCTGTTTCTGATGTTGGGGCTAATATAAAGGCACCCGACACGGAAGCTATTGATGTGAGCTTGTTAACAAAGGATTCTACTAATGACCCTGCTCCTACTGAAGAAACACCTATTATTTTTGGTCAAACTGTCAATGCTTGTGATGCTGGTAATTCAAATGAAAGGGAAGATAGAAGCCCATTCAAATTGCATATTGATATCAATAATATGAAGAGAATCGACCAGTCAATCATCAAGAACTTGCCAAAATTCTCTGTTTTCAACGACTCGAGCCAACTCGGCTCGACCCCAGCATTGAAACCAAAGGATTCGCCATTGGTTCCAGTATCTAGACTTTTGCATCCTTTCGATGATGATGACGACTGGTTCAAGATTGTAGTGAAAGAAGCTTCGAATAATAACAAGTCCAAGACCAGCAAATCCAGTGGGCCTCCAGAGTACCAAAAAGGACTTTTTGGGTTCCAATCGCACCGTCGTTTCAACTACTTGAAGCCTCCAAAGCCTCCGTTAATCAAGAATATCGAATATAGATCGCCTACTATTTGGTTACCACAAGATGATAAATATTTAATTCATTATGTGGCTGAGTTCTGTTTCAATTGGGAGTTGATTTCAGAGCATTTACTGGCATCGGCTTCGAGTCTCAAGAGGTACGAATCGAATATAGAAAGAAGAACGCCATGGCAGTGCTTTGAAAGGTATATTCAGTTGAATGAAAAGTTTCAGTTCAGCGACATGAAAGGTGTTTATTCGTATCATGCCCAGCAATGGCTAGAACATGCTCACAAGGCGCAGCTGACGACCAAAAGAAGAATTTCTCCTTTGGGTGTAGGAGCCGAATCCATTCAAAGGGGCCATAGAAGATTGAGATGGGCTTCTCTCTTCGATGCTATAAGAAAATGTATGAAAAAGCGGGAGATTTCAGCCACCAAGATCAATAACAGAAGAACAACAGGCGATTCCTCCAACACTGGTGCAGTTCCAGGCCAAACTACGGTATCTAACTTCAATGCTACGGGCACAAAACGTGTTGTAGATAGGGTTCCAACGCCTGCAGAACTTTCTAAGTTGAAGTTTGAAAGAGACAAGACCATTCAAGAGGCATATTTGAACCAACAAGCCACCAGATCTCGTATGATGGCGGCTGTAGCACAACAGCAAAAGCAGCAACTCACCGGCCAAAGAACACCCTCGCAATCCGCCTCAGCCAATAACAATATTGGCCCACAGCAAAGAGTGCCTATTGACAATAAAGCGTCTTCAAGTCTGACTCCGCAATCACAGCAGCTGACCCAGTCATTACAGCAGCGACAAAGACCCAATAATATGCCTGATCCTAATAAGAGACCCACCACACCTAACGGCACTCCATACACTCCTGCACAAGTACAACAGCTTCTACAGATCCAGAAGCAGCGTAGGCTAATGCAGCAACAGAACCAGCAGAACCAGCAGGCCAAAGGCAGCACCAGCCAGGTCAGTAGTCCTTCGATGATGCAGAACATGGCCCTCAATAAACCTGTAGGAAATGCTTCTCCACCGCCTAACCAGCCTCTCAAACAGACTCCAAATGCACTGTTGCCACAGGCTCAGTCCAGTAGTTCTCAGCTGCAAAATGGAGGTGCTACCAAGCTGCGGATCCACTTTGCTCCTGCCCAAGTCTCTGCTATTATCAACTCTATTCAGCAAAAAAACCCTGGTTTTAGCAAAGAACAAGTGACGAAGCTAGCAGCCCAGTACTTGGCCAATCTCCAGCAACAGCAGCAGGAACGGTATAACCAGCAGCAACAGCAAAGAGCTGGCCAACCAGTAGCTTCAGGCTCCAACCAGTTTAGACCCAGTAGTTCACAGCCTCATAAACAGCCGCAAATAGCAACTTTAACGCCTCAGGAGAGGAACCAGCTCCAGATGTTGAAGGCCGCAAAGACGGCCCAGCAGCAGCAATTGCAACAGCAACAGCACCAACAACTTAACCCGAACCAGAACTTCCAAAGAAAGGGAAGTCCGAACGGGGAGTCGATTGATGTGAATAGTATGTCGAAGCTCGAATATGAGCAAAGGAAAAGAGCTATGATCCAGAAACAGCAGCAGCAGCAAAGGATCTCGGGAGTAAACATGTCGCCGTTGTCGGGCCTGGCTACGCCGAGAATGCCATCGTCATCATCTCCTCTTCCTGGCTCTCCTCACAACAGGAGCAACCAACAAAATTAACAAACTAACCACCTTATTCACGAAACCAATGGCGACATTATGTATCATACTGTAATATAGATTACTTTCGAACTTGTAATATAGCAGAGCTTCACTTTAGTAGGTATTTATCAATTCTAGTACTTCTAGATCTTTGCTTAACTTACTGAAATACAGTAAGCTTCACTATGTATATACCTTTAATATAGAGCTTACTGTATGAGCCTACTTTACCTATATTATTGTGCATTAATTATCTTCGCATGTTACATTCAGAGCTGCACTTCATGTGTCATATAGTTAAACAGAGAGAATAGAAGGTCCGGCTTTTTCAATGACATTGCAAGATTTCTGAGCAAAGTAATACCTCACAGCACTTTGGAAGTGCTAGTCATCATGAGGAACTATGTTTGTGTCTGTCTAATTTTCTATAATACCTAGTAGTAGAACTTCACTTAATTAATATTTAGTAAGACTTACACCTGTAATAAAGAACTCACGTTACTCTTGTAAAGTGAAAGAGGTACTGGAAATGCTTGAGACATTTTCTGCCACCATTATGGTCAGTCTATCGCTATAATTAGCCTTTCGCTACTAAATAAACCTCCCACTTTGCAACCGATAGGGTATCGCCTAAGAATCTTCTACCGTAGATACCTTTGTCGGTCCCGAACGAGTAACTAGCGGATAATTATCTTCTAGACCTAGTAAAACATACTATAAAAGTTGATACGAGGTCATAGTTGCCAGTGGTTCCCTTCAGCTAAAGCTCTGCTTCACGCGGCCGGCCAGTTCTAGTTCCCTTGGTAGTTTTTCTACAATGAAGGACAGAACGAGTGCCGGTACTGCCCAGCGAAGGTCCGCGCAATCTTTTCCTTGGACTTTTGGGTGGTAAGTCAAGGGCTGAGTAGAGAATTTAAGGTTGAGGTACTTTTTCGCAGCCATCGAGCTATTTAGTTAAATGAATTGTCGGCGTAATCGGGGATGGTGAACTCAACCATCTTTAGAAGAAAAACCTCGGCTCCAGAGCTGAGGGATCGGAACTTGAAGAATTTCAACTAGAGGATAACGGAAGTACTATAAAATTCGCTTCGGAACTAATATAAGTTTAGAAGGTTGGGAAGGTTTCTTGTCGGTTGCGTAGTATGAAGTTTCTACACCGATAGTTACTTTTTAATTACCGCCAAGGCGTATCAATAGTCTTGTCGTTAGCAACGAAGAATTGAATATATAAAGCATAATATAGCTCACTCTACGAAATCAAGTACATCCAAATATGATTCTGATAAATCTAATCATTACCTCTAGTGAGATTTGTAGAAATTCACGTGACGCAGTCGCTGATTTGCAACTTTTGATCTGTAGATTAAGGCAGAAGCGAAGCACGATAGGAGGCATAGAACAAGCGGTAACGCGAATGTGCTGATAATATTTATACAAGAGGGTTTTCTGAGTCATATGGAGCGGCACCCCGAAGATTTGCGCGAGGCGCTCAGCGTGACGCCTTTATTACACTTGATCCCCAAACAAGACTTAGCCCAGTTAACTAGTATTAACAGCGTTACAGTTGCCCCAGTCGATCTGTCTTTTGATATAAGTAGTCATGGTTCGATAATGCAGGTGCGAGATAGCATAAATCAGGATCCTGAAAAGAACCAGGGTATAATCAACGCCATCACCGATGAGCTCCAGAACTATCACAACGACGAATTGGACTCTATTAGATTTAAATTGCCTCGAAAGTTGGAAAGTAGTTCGGACTATGAAAATCCGATACTACCGCCACTAGAGAGCAGAGTATTTGCACAACATGACGACATTCTAGACTCAATGCTACTCCCTCTTGAAACACATCAGACCAGTTCAAGACTATCCATTCGAAAGAATTATGAGGATAAAGAATCGATAATAAGACATAATGAAAAGTACTTACGAAAATACGAACGAGAGCTTCAAATTCTTGGAATTAAACCGGAATCAGAAGAAAGCTCATCCCAAAACTACGATTCTACATATAACGCGCTGGATAAGCATTCTTTGGAAGAACTGTACTTGCCAGAACCTAAACGAATACAAAAGCAAACATATCTAAACGGAGAGGAAATGGTCTCAAAGTCATTGCATACACTCAGCGTGACGTTACAGGAGCTCATAGATACCGGGGCTGATACCGCCGAACACGGAAGCCATGAGTCTAATGGTACCGAAGACGCGACGATCCCCTCTGTAGATACTTTGCTAATAATCTATGACAATTTGTATAGAGTGTCGAAGGCTGCGGAAAAACTAGATATAGATCGGGTACTAAAGTTTCAGCAAATATGTCTTCGGACTATAGAAGAAGGTGTTAATGATAATTGGGATGATTTAAAGAACTTGATAAAGGCTGAAAATTCCGACATTGCCCAAATACGCCAATTAATCGACAGAAACTTGCATTATAATCTTGCGGCAAAAATCATGATGACCATTCTTAATCTAAACCAAAGCGATAAAAGGGTTCATTTGGAGGAATACTTGAGACTGGTGGTGGATTTCGTGTCGACCACCTTTGAAGAAATGATCAAGCCGTTTATCTACACTGTTAAACAAGAAAGCGATGCTTTGAGACCCATGTTCTCAATGGTTTCGTCACTGATTGTAACAACCCTCGACATGATTACCCATCATATATCACACAACACTGTAGACGAACATATATTGACCAAACTAGAGTACATGGCAATTACAGTCATGTTCATTGATATGGGGAAAAGTAAAAATTCGCTCTTGGTGAGTTTCGACAGCTTCAAATCAAGCTGTTTCAATCTTATGGTATCGATCTACAGAAACGTAAAAGACCAACGGAGTTTTATACTAAATGAAGTCTTATCCAACATCGATAAGTTGCCTACCCAGAAAGTTGTAGCCAGGCAATTCAAGTTACTAAGGGGCGGCAGTGTTCAGTTCTTAAGTGCCCTTTTGACGAGCTTAATTGAATCTGAAAACATAACCACCACTATAAGCGAGCTAACAACACCAACAAATGAAAAAAACACCTCCGACGACGTGTTCGTTGAAATCGCAAAGAAAACAGAGCAGATTTGGTCTGACTCTTCAAAAACAGCTAACGATATTGCCTCATTTTTAGTGAGTAGACTTCTTCAAAACCCGGACCAAACAACCAAGCACTCGTTGGAATTACTATTGGAAGATGTGTTGTTGATGGTGTCGTTTCCTGAATGGCCCGGCGCAGAGCCACTTCTACTAGCATTGTCAAGAACATTTATGTTTACCATACAATCTCCAAACTGCTCTGCCTCTTTGGAAACTCATTTGTTGGAGATGCTTGGAAAGATTGGGGAGAAGCTACTTTCCCTAAAGAAATTGTCCAAGAGCTACTACAAGTTGTCTTTAAACAGCCCCGAAGCTGAATATGCTTTGTTGCAGAGCTGCATGGCAGATACCATTCAATACTTGCAATCAAAGAGTTTCAGAAACGATAATCTAAACCAGTCTTTGAACTTTTTGGTCCTAAAATATCTACACTATCTAAACTCTTCTATACTAGCTAAGAGTGAAACTAAGGGTACGAAAGAAGGCGAGTCTGAAGAAACAGATACAAGTAATAATCCAAGGGAAAACGCGCTTCTGGCTTATTCGTATCTTGTCAAAACATTGACAGAGGGAACACCCAAAGCTCAAAATACCTTGAATGAAGAAGCAGTCTCTATTAACTCTTACCGCACATTACTATTATCACAGGAACTCCCCGATTTCTACGAATCGTTTTTGAATGTCTTGCTCAAATCTCTCGAAAGCTCTAAAATCAAAATAAAAACCAGAGCAGTCAAAATCTTGTCGGTACTAATTGAAATGGAGCCATCGTTGTTATTGTCAGGTTATATCCAGGAGTCTATTTCCAATAAGCTTCAAGACAGTTCTCCTCTAGTTCGAGATGCAGTGATCGATTTAGTGACAAAGTACTTGAACTCGAAGCCTCAAGTGATCGATAACTTTTACAGGCCCATTTGTGGATGTATGAGTGACGAAAGTGTTCAGGTTCGAAAAAGAGCTTTGAAACTATCTAAAGAGATTTATTTGAACACGGCATCCAAAAGGATCAGGTCATACATTTCATCTAGGTTTCTCAAGAGATTAGATGACGAAGATGATGTTATTCAAGATTTAGCAAGAAATTACCTACTTGAGCTATGGTTCTCCTTCAATGTCATAGATACAAGTAATAGTGTTGAGAAAAGAGCAGAGGTTATGATGGAGTTGATAGGCAATAATAAGGATCTTGCCAATTTTGAGTTGTTCATCACCCGGTGTGTTCTTGCTGATTCGAACTCTAAAATCAAAGAAGCGTTGCTACTTTTAATAACAAAAGTATTGGATAATCTCACTGAAACCCCCATAGAAGAAAAGAGTAAGGAGGATTCTGTAGAGCATTCGGTGGAAGTGTTGAAACTTGTTTCTACTTTGGTCAAATGTGACGGAACTTTGCTTAGTCAAGATCAATTGATTTCATTGCAGCCTTTTCTAATTGACGAAAACCACAATTCGGCCCAAGCTCTCTATTGCCTCGAGATTCTTAACGGTTCTTTGACTGGAATCAAGGCATTAAGACCAGACTACTTGGAACTCGTGCAGTCATACTTGTTGAAGCACTTGACTAAGTTCAACACCAAAGAACTCCATGTAGCTATGCCAAGTGTGTGGCGATTGAGCGAGATGAAACACGAAACCGCGAAGCTTGCCAATGCCACTATTTCTTGTATGAAACTCATCAAGCCATTTATTGAACAGAAAAAGAGTAACAAGAATAAAGAGATGTCTTTATTTGTAAATAAAGATTGCCAGAAATTGCAAAAGTTGTTGCATTTGTTAGGATGTTTTGGTAAGTATTGCAAGCTTGAAAAACACAGAGACGTATTTCTCAATGCTTCATTAGGTTTAAAGGATAAGGAGTCTGTGATAAGTGTGATGATCAAGTTTCTATTGTCTTTTGCAGATGCCAGCACACCCCCTGGTATTAGATGCGTGGCCGTAATAAACATCATCAACATCTGTTCTGTCCACCCCAAGCTATTTATGTCGGAAGCGATTCTCAAGATATTTGATAGAGAGTTTGAGAATGCCGACTTGAATATTCTTCATAGTATGATCCAGGGAATCATGGACTTCTTAAAGAAGGAAGATTCTGATTCATACAAGAGAAATGGCGTATCCAAGTATACTTCCAACAATACTAGACTTGACATTGCTGTGTTCCATGGCGTTGGAGATAGTTATGTGAATGACGGAATTTGTGCCGGAATTGTACAACGGTACATCAAAAAGATTCTAGAGTTTTGCTTACAAGATTCAGGAAGGTTTTCGTATTTGCCAATACAGTTCTTGCAGTTGGTAGTGAAGCTCGGATTTGCCAACCCAAAGCTCTGTATCCCCACCATTATGGCCCTAGAGTCCAGTACAAGCCATTCCATCAATAAAATAGCGCTTGAGTTGCACCAGGAGTTGTTTGAAAAGCACGAATCGTTGATGAGTGCCAGCTACACTGAAGGGATGAAATTAGCAGTAGAGCATCGTATTAGAGTTTCTCCAAAGTATTTGGACGAGGTGGGATTTATCGAGAATCTTTATTCGGTAGTGAAGAACAACTATTCGTCAAAGAAGAAGTTTGTTCAGTCTTTATCAAAAGTATTCAATGTCGATATGAATGAACATGAAGAGATGGCGGAGTCGGAGTTCAACAGGAACAAAATCGCGTATATCTCGAGAAATATCGCCTCCGCCAGGTTTGGATCCCTTGAAGAGGTGCTTATATTGATTGCTAGTGTAGATCACGTCGTATCAAGTAAAGGGGTCGATTTATACGAAATTATCAAAGAAGAGGAAGAAGTTAGCAAGAACCATTATATCTATGCTCAAATAATAATAATTTTATTGCAACTTCGCAAGTGTTTGGTGTTTAAGTATGGGATCAGCCAGTCTCAGATTGAAGCATTTAGGCCAGGAAGGGCTGATGCTGAGTTGAGACAAGTGGTTAAGACAACTCCAAACGTGGGTCTAGAATTGGAAACTTATATGGTGGACGATGATGAAAAGAGCCATCAAGCTATAAAGATGGAACTTATTAGTTTAGTAGACGACTATGCATAATAGCCCATAGCCAAGATCTACAAAAATCTACCTTTGTGCATTTCATTACACCTTCCAGTACTAATAATCAATAACCAATTTTATAGTAGCAATGGTAAATTAGCTGGTGAGCTTGTTGCTAGTCGAGGGATACCAAGAACAAGGAACTAACTAGCACTATCTAGGATTCACTGTTAGGTCTCACTAATTATTTGGTAACATTACTAGTTATCACAGTATAGCTTTCCTAACACTCTCAGCTTTCTCAATGGATATGGTATATAATTTTCATACCAGCATATTCTACAGTAAATGTAATAGATAACATATACAAGCTTAGGCTCGTAGATCCAAGTACTCTTTATAACCCATGCATACACCCAACCATCTACATATGTAAATACTCATTATTCTATTCATACATCATTATTCTCTATTTATTCTTCGTATCCTTTCCTTGCAGAATCTCGGTGGTTTAAAGCCTTCAGGAAGAGGAGCGATCTGCAGTAAGTCGGTACCAAATGCCGTATCCTCATCAAAGGTATATTTTAGGTTCATACCAGGCGGAACGTCCTCGAGTTTCGTAACACTTCTCTTGACATGCCCATTCTTTAAGCCTGTTTTTCGTATGTCCGACTTGATAATTCTGGGTGGTTCTAACGGATCTATAACTAGAACATACCCGTTGTGTAGTTTGAGCCTTATACAGGGCCCTATTCTACGGCGTCGCCTGCTTCGAAGAGTCTCGTGCGATGCAGTATACTCGTCAGATTCTTCTTGGGACTCTTCATTCTGGTACTCTTTTATATCATTGTTGATGATCTCGAGCCGCTTTTTCCAGTTTTCGTGCTTAGAAAGTAGTTTTCGGATCTCTTCAATGGTCAAGTCTCGCTTGTACTCGAGCTCTTCAGGGTCCTTGACGTCATTGATATGGGTGATCTCTGGAAGGTGCCGCACCCAGTCGTACTGATGGAGGAGCTCGTACTGGGACCTGTAGTTGTCTATTTCCGAATGGACCCGTAGCCTTTCCTCATTGGTCATCACCTTCTCTTCCTTCTTCATCTTCTTGTGGAACCCCTCATACACAGAATCAGCCAACGCATCTCTGTGGCGATTCTTGGTTCTTCTCGGCATAATCTCTGGGATTATTCTTATATCTCTGGCACCATGGACCTGTGGCAATTCTGTTTCTGTTCCCATGTAATGGTATAGCTTGTCGAAACAGGTATTTTTCATCACCGCTATCTCTTCATCCCGATACAACAAGCCGTTGATGTTCTCGAAGTTAAAGAGATTGGACTTGGGATTGGCCACCTTTGAGCGAAGTTTTCTACCTTCATCATTCATCTAACACTTCCAATAACACTTGGTGCTCATCAAAAGTAAGTTATCAACTGATCAAAGGTTCAGTTATTTACGGGGAATTTTTCAGGCCGATTATGGAAAATAAAAATAGATAATTCCAATAGAGCTACCAGAAAATCAGTCATACCTAGAAAAGAGACACATGGAATTGGATCAAGAAACCACACTAAGTCATTATGAGTTATAGAAGAAGAGGTGATGAGAAAATCCCACTCTCGGTGACTCCTCCCCAGTCTCCATCAGCCCAGAAGCGAGACTGGTACTTCCAGCCAGTCTCAAGACTGCCAGGCGATACATGGACCAATGGTGTGAAAAGCATCAGTATCAAGTTCTTTATAGGAGTAGCTATAGTGTGGCTTGCAGTTATTCACTACTTTGAAAGAATAGAAGTGGCCAGAGTGGTCAACAAGTGCCAGTGGAAACAGTGGGAGAAATGGGACGAAACGTCAGTTCCGCATAGAATAGCACTCATAGCCGATCCTCAGATCATCGACGACTACTCGTACCCAGGAAGACCGGCGTTTCTCAACAGTGTCATTCAGAAAATCACAGATAACTATCTCTATCGTAACCACCGGCACATCCAAGATATTCTTGATCCACACACCTATATATTCTTGGGCGATCTCTTTGATGGAGGACGAGAGTGGGGCAACCAAACGTGGTTCGAAGAGTACAAGCGGTTCAACCGCATCTTCCCGCAAAAGGTCAACCGCAAGACCATAAACTCTATCCCCGGAAACCACGATATTGGCTTTGAAACCATAAATAGACTGGTGGTCGAGCGCTTCTCGCAGTACTTTGGCGAGCTAAACCACTATACTGAACTAGGCAACCATTCTTTTGTCTTTTTAGATACCATTTCGCTTTCACACCCCGACCCGCAAATCCACACCGAACCCACTGAGTTTCTCGACTCGTTGGGCCAAAAACTCAACCATAATCTTCCTCGTATTCTTCTTCTGCATGTTCCTTTATATCGGTTCCCTGATACTCAAACATGTGGCCCATTGAGAGAGAAGAAAACGCCGTTTCCTCTTCAGAAAGGTAAGCAGTATCAAACAGTTATTGAGTATCCTTTAGCCCAAAAACTCTTGAGCATTATAGATCCCGTTCTAAGCATGGCTGGCGACGATCACGACTACTGTGATATTCACCAAAAGCACACGGTAGATAATGTGGAGAAGGTTTCTCGCGAAATAGCACTTAAAGCATGTTCCATGACAGGAGGAATTAAACACCCTGCTATTCAGCTTTTATCTTTGAATAACCCCGAATCTTCGGTACCTCAGTCAAATCTTAATAGACTTGATGTTAAGAATTCTCACTTTACATACAAGACTGAAATGTGCTACATGCCTAGCCCATATTTGTCTCTCCGCATTTACATATTGATATCTTTGGTCATTTATGGGTATTTGCTATTAAAGTATGTGTTTCCCCAGAAAACCAACCAATACGTTACTAAATACGTGCCATCATTAAGATGTCATGTCTTTAAGAACCAGCCTGACGCTGTTGCATTTGCATGGAATTCGACGGTGTGTACTGCTATTTTTGTTTCGATCTTGGCGTCGTACTATCGTAGTTTTTAAGTACCACTAATATCCACTCCATCACATATAAAGGTCCCCCAAACTATGTATTTACTGTAATGGATATATGAAATAAATAAAGAGTGGATATAAATCGATACTTAGAGAAGCGGGCTTGACAATAATTATATAATTACAGAAATTTCTGAAGTTTTCTTTCAAAGGCTTTGTACGGTCTATGATCTCTAAGGGAACAGTATATTATTGACTCAAATAGTCTTACTCAGTGTATAATATACTAGAATTCATATTATTAAAGTACGAATTAGAAGTTAGATATATATTTATGAGATCATTGATCTACATGAAATTGTATGTTGTAGTTTAAAGTCATTATTGCTTGAAGGAGAAAAATCTCTCGATATAACTGGGGTTAAAGTCCGCTCTCTTCGATACGTATTGTCTGATATTGAACGGCTTCAAACTTGCCAATTGGCCTTCAGTAACCAATGAACTGATAAGCTCGGCTTGTACAGTAAACAAGTTTCCTATTTCTTTCAAGAGACCAAAGTTCTCAGACAACTCCGAGATTCCCCACTCGTCTATAATAGACTGATACCTTATAACATCTTTGGTAAGCACAATACCACCGGTAGAATTGACAGTAAACTTTTTATAGTGTTCTAGTAATTGGTTTAACAAATTGACCCCGATCTTCACTAGCACATTCATCAAGTTTACGTTGTTCAAACTGGCCGAGAGACCGGTGTAGACCACGCTCAAGAAATCAGAAAGAAGCTCACATGCTTCGGTATCTTCTTCTATGGTATCTACCAAAAAGTCTCTCTTTTTTTGCTTGGATAAGATGTAGGTGATTCTTCCGTTTATCATCACCAAAGTTTCGCTCAAAATGATATTGAGCGACAACTCACATCTGGAAATATAGCTATTGGTCAAGTTACTCATTCTGTTTCTGATATTAGGTGAGTTCAAAGCACATGGAATGATGACTTTCTTGATGGTAGAAGATAGCAAAAAGAGAATTTCACTGACAAAGTTGAAGGTAGTTAAATAGTTGAGGTTGAATGGCTGGAGTGAGTTGACGTTTGACGCTTCTTGCTTGAGTTTATCGTAGCATATTTCGAGCCCTCCGCCAATGTACATCTTCCCGAAATCAAATAACAAGATCTCTAGGATTTCAAGCGAGAACTCAGGCGATTTGTTGGGCGATAATTCCAATAATCGTGCTGTAGATTCGATGGTGGATTTGAGTATAGTTTCTACTTTAGATAGGCTCAATTCGCTGAATTCCTTTTGCTCTTCAATGTCTTCGGGCCTGAGCTGCGATGGCTTGTCTAGTTTTGATTTCAAGTACGATTTGAACTGATTTAGACGTTTTCTTTCACTGAAGTGGAAATTGAACTTATCACCTTGGTGTTCACCACCATTTCCATTGATATCACTGATTTTGTGCTCGTGATTCTCTAGACTATCCAACCTTGCCGTCAAGTATTGGTTGCTCAATGCCTTTTCGTTATAATGGTTAAACTTATCGACCAATTCATAAATAATCGACTCTAAATTCTTCTTTTCCCTGCTGAAATAAATGGCTTCAGAGGTATACTCGATAAACAAATCATGGTAAGACTGATCCAATATAGAGCCCAATTCGTTGTCTTCGTCGAAATCGTTGGTGGTCAAGAACTCCTTGACGTCTTTGGTGAAATCTCCTACCAAGACATCTAAAGAGTGAAGAATTCTGACGTGGCACAACGGGCTTATACTCAAAGAGTACTGTAATAATGCACTGACTTTATTTTGAATCATCTGGGCAAATACCCTTTGGATAAAGATCTTTAGCACCGGTATAGGATTATCAAATACTTGCTGGATTATTCTTGCCTGGCCCTTGATAGCGATACGTAATCTTTGCAAAAGCGACTCTGTGGGAGCGTCTTTGATAATTCCTACAAAGTTTGGGTCGGAAAGCTTGATCCAAACTGCCTCGTTATCCAAAATGCTTTCTTCAGCCTCGTCGCCTTCTATGGCGTTTTCGGCATCGAGAAGCAAGTCGTTCTTACTGACAAAAGTCTGGACTACATTGGCACCACCATTGAACTCAAAGAGAATGGTGGCGATCTCTTTCATGATATCGAAATGGTCGTCTTCCGACGCGATCTCGAACTTGTTGAGCAACGTTCTTTCCATGGTTTCACTGTACTTTTCAATGACAGAAACACATTTGGTGGTCTTGGGAAGGTCTGGCGACTCGATCATTTTGCTTAAAGACAACAAGTTGTTGACGGTTTTGGCACATTTGATCTTATCATCGAACTTCTTGCTCATCCTCAAAGTTTCCAATGGTTCGTACTTTTCTTTGGTGTAGAACCCATGGTAGGCCCGGATTAAAAAGATGGTTTCTTGAGACCTGTCTCGTGAGTTTGTGATCTTATTAAGCGACTGTCCCAAGGGGTTGATTTTGGACGATACCTGGGAGATTTTGTCGTCGAGCAAGTCGAACTTCGACACTGTTTTGTCGATTTTATTCGACAATTGTATGACGTTTTCACTGTGCTTCAACTCATACGTCTCCACCAACTGCTCTGACTTTTCTCTTTCATTTTTAGACTCTATACTCAACTGCTTTAGTTCTCTTAGAGTAGACTCAAATGTTCGAATGTATGGCTTGGGATCAAGGTACTCTAGTTTATTGACCTCTGCACCTTTTAAAAAGTGGTCTTTGCTGAGCTCTTCTATGAAATCGTTGACAGAAAGCCCATCGAGAAAGTTGTCGAGGTTGAGAAGCTTTCGGATGTTCTCGTCCAAGTCATAGATCGAGAAGCTCATAATGTACGGGAAACACCAACCTTAATGTACGGGAAAACACAAACTTTGATGTATACCGGAAAGCACTTGAGTTGTAAGATGGTATTGAAGGATATTAGCAGTATATTATAGCAATTGCACAGGCGACGATCTAACTGATTACCGTTAGTGCTTCATTATCAAGCTCGATGTTTTGTGATTTTTGGGACTGCATATAGGCAAGACTAGACAGAGTAGTATAATGGTAGAAGTTTAAGACTATGATTTTAATTTCAGGTGGGGGTAATGTTAGGTCGGGTGTGGTGTCAGCTCGGGTGTGGTGTCAGCTCAGATTTTAGCCCAGATGTTAGTTTGAAAGTTCTTATATACATTTTTGTGAACGTTGTAATGCTGGGCAATTTACCAGGCTTTGCTCGTATAGTCTGTTTGGTAAAGAATTTTGTGTAGCCAGCAAAATAGTATAGAATGAGAAGGTAGACTCAAAGGATGGGATCAGTCCGACAGCCCACAATTGAATAGACGGTATTTAGTGGTGTAGTTCTGATTACGGTAATTTGGTCGCATGGCTGCGAAAACAGTGCGCTCAAGATGCACTAGTAGTCGATGTCTAGGATGTTGAATAGACCTAGTATGATCGGACTCTCAACATTCTGGGCTCATGTAAAAACATCTTAACATCAGGACATGAACATCAAACCCAACACTTCATCAAGCACTCAATACCTAGCACTCATCAAGCACTCAATACCTAGCACTCTATCATCAAGCACTCAATACCTAGCACTCTATCAACCTACGCTCATTGAAACATCCTAGTACTCTACATCTCGCACTCTACAGCCCGTACCCATCTTTAAGAGCAACCAGCCTCTCTTGAATATTTGAAGTATCTTGCTCTTAATCTTCCTGCACTCTTTAAAAAAATCCGGCACTCTCGAACATCTTAACATCTTAACATCTTAACATCTTAACATCTTAACAACTTAACAACTTAACATCTTAACAACTTAACATCTTAACAACTTGAACAACCTCTCTAAACCATCCTAAGCATCCTAGCACCTAAAAATCTCGCACCAAGAACGCTCACGATTAAAAAATACTTCACTTTTGAAACCCTTTATTTTTTCGCAGCCATTAATTTCTTAAATGTACTCACTATACCTTTAAATCAAGTCATATTATCTAGTACAATGAGGTAAAGATTAACCTCAAGAACTTCGAAGGCGTATCAACGTAACTCCCAGAAACATCCTAGCACCAGCAATCTTGAACATACATAACATTCTTAAAAAAAGCCTGGCACTCTTAAACATCCAGCACTCATCATCCAGCACTCATCATCCAGCACTCACGAAAAATGAAGCAAGAAAACTCAAATACCAATAATCTTGAACATTCATAACATCAATAACATCCAGCACTCTTAGAAAAAAGCCTGGCACTCTCAAACATCCAGCACTCATCATCCAGAACTCATGAACAATGAAGCAGAAAACTCCTACCAAATAGAAAACATCCTACATATCTGGACTGTCCACATATTCAATTCTGTCAGAGTAATTCAAGCACTCGATTTATCAGAGATGTTACTTCTTGCCCACACGTTGTGCAGCAATACGATGTGCCGTATATTCTTTAGGCCAAAATCAAAAGCAGTAGATTCTCATTAATGAAGGATCTTAAGGAAGTCAGGGAAGTCGCAAGATTTGTTATGCTGCCGGCGAGGTAGTTATAGCTCAATGTCAATTATGGGTGCAAAAAATTAAACTACCAAAACAATAATATTATAGTATATGTTTATTTAGTCTACTCCATGAGAAGTTCATTGATTACAATACCTATGTAAATCCCTACTTGATTCTTTTTCACTATATGGCTCAGTACTTGTAGAGCTTTCAACTATTCACTATAAGCTCAGAAAAACCATTTCCAATAAAGTGAATACACACCGTAGTGTATAGTAGATTAGTTCATTCTATGGAATATAGTTAGCTATAGTAAGGCATAGTGGGAAGTCTATTGGATCACTGTAATACTAGTGAAAGGTGATGCTAAGTGTACTGAGCTAGTGAGACTGAGTTGGCGAAGATAGTGAAAGAAAGTTCTGTTACAGTATAGTCAATGAATGTTAGTGATAGAGGATCGACGTTGGCGAATGTTACTGGGTCGGTGTTAGCGATTTTCCGTGTTAGTGCTCACTTGTGTTAGTGTTTACTTGTTAGTGTTTACGTGTTAGTGTTACTTGTGTTAAATCTGATACTTATATTACTATAAAACTAATCAAATTTAGTTGGCCTTGAAGGTGATGTGACACTTACCACAGTATTGTCTGTCACCCATGTTGGCCATGAAGACACCAGCACCACAGGTTGGGGCAGGACATTCTCTTCTCAATCTTTCGACCTTGCCTTCGTTGTCAACCTTGTAGTAGGTCAAGACAGCCAACTTGTTCTTTCTGTGCTTGTGCTTGATCTTCTTTGGGGTGGTGTAGACCTTCTTTTTTCTCTTCTTACCACCACCTCTCAATCTGAGGACCAAGTGAAGGGTAGATTCCTTTTGGATGTTGTAGTCAGAAAGGGTTCTGCCGTCTTCCAATTGCTTACCAGCAAAGATCAATCTTTGTTGGTCAGGTGGAATACCTTCCTTGTCTTGGATCTTGGACTTGACATTGTCGATGGTGTCGGAGGATTCGACTTCCAAGGTAATGGTCTTACCAGTTAAAGTCTTGACGAAAATTTGCATTTTGGCTTGTCTGCAACTGATATGCTTCTTTCTAACCTTTGCTTTGAAATATTTGATGAATGGTTGATGAGATTTTTTTTTTAAGCGGCGAAAAAGTTTGAGAAAAGTCATGTGACCTCAAATCTTCAACAACTGCCAGAAATACCCAGAAATAGTCAGTCCCGCTCACGTGAACGGGTGGCGCTTAGGGCGCGGGCCCTCGCAACTTTGCAGCATTTGAACCACTCCATTGGCTGCTTAGTTGCTCTACAATGATAGGAGATAAGGTGTTGCGGAACCGTGAACAGCTCTACTGGGAAGATACTTCACCACAAGAGTACAAGGATTCCAACTTTGACCTCATATACGAGCCCAAAGAGAGCTGGTACAAAGTATTGGGCCGGATCATATTGTGCCGGAATAGCCATTGATAGAAGTAACCAATAAGTTATCTAAAAACTACTTGCCATGGTATCTTATTACTTTATGTTATCTATTTATGATATCTTATTACTTTATGATATCTTATTACTTATCTATATATCTAAATCGTCATCGTCATCATTGATTTCGTTTGCTTTTGCTCTTATGCTGCCAAAATTGACGGTGCGTCTGTTGATCACTTTGTGAGCATACAAAAAGTGCTCCAACGACTCGATGGAAAAAGTGTCGGGGTTGTTGCCAAAGCTCTCAAAGCCTACAGTGCGCGTGAGTTCGCGTCCGTTCTTGTAAATCACCACAAACGGAAGCACCTTTATGGCTAGTTTTGCCACCAAAAAAGGGGCATTTTCCGCCTGAATTCGAAGCACTTTTACATCCAAATGTTTCTCGGCGATCTGCGCTAACCGCTCGTTCATCACCTTACACCTGGCAAAGTTGGGCTGGTAAAAGTGGATGATCACCACGTCGTTGGTGGTGACGATCGCCATCAACTCTTTTTCATCGTCAATACTTTTTAGGTGTCCTAGTTCGCTAGTTTCAGTGGTCTCTACAGCCCTATCTACCTTGGCTAATTCCTGGGTTAGCTGCTGGATACGCTCATCTCTGTACTTAGCCAACACATCGTCGTCCTCAAGCAACTCTAGCAAATCTTCATCTTCCGACTCGTTCTCTGGATCCTGGGCTTGCCGAAGTTTGGCTTCCTGGTACCCTTCCACCAACTGTGCTAGCTGCGAATCCATACCTTTGGCTTATAACGCGTCTAGGGCCTTCAAGATATCTTTCAATGCTTGGGTGTTGCGCACGACCATATCACGATAACTCAAGCTAGGGGCAATATTGTGATCGTCCTCGAGCAATTTGATGGAACTTTTCAAGTTTTCATCGATACTCTTGACTGTAGCGAGAATTAGCTCGAGTTCCTCGAGCACTACCGATTGGTATTTTTCACTGGATTCCATTTAAATGAATTTATTAAAAGTAAATTATTCTAGAAAAAAATAGTGTAATTTACCAATAATGACTTGTCCAATCAATAAGCTCAAGTGAAGTCTGTTTTGCCTGGGGTGCGACTAAATAAAAATACAATTACAAAACACTTACATGGATATCATTAGGTCTAAGTTCGACTATCTCTTACTTCCCGCGCGCTCTCTCGCTAGCGTTACTCTCACCAATAAACTGGACTGTATCGCCCATTCGCCCTGATTATCTCTGGCTAAAAATAGCTATTCTCTCACAAAAACTTGATGAGCATCACCACCTATTTCCCATTATAACGAATCCTCTCTGGTTTTTCCAGTACTGTAGCACCCCAACTAATCTGCTGAAAATACCATTCTTATCGCGCTCTTAACATCTGACAATCCGCATCTAGCACTCCAAATCACTCTAGATCAGCACTTTACAAAATATTGACGGATTTCGCAGCTATTTAAAAAAAATTCAAAAAATTAAAATTGACGTAGATAGCCAGAGAAATTAACAAACAAAACTAGTGGAATATCCAAATAGTTTTTTGTAATTATAACAGTGCCTTTTAAAGAAAATGTACTCAATCGCCAAGCCGTCTTCCATAGAATCCAAAGCTCTCTTATGCACTCTAACCTTTCAATTTAATCCTAGCACTTTTAAAAATGTTCTACCACTTTAATTTCTTGATATGCAAGAAAGGGTACTTTGAAATGTATAGTATTAATTATTTGTTATTGACATTTATGCATAGTAGACTACATAGATAATACCTCCACCCACGTCTCCTCTCAAGTTAATTAATTAACTAATTTTGTTTTTGCACCCAACTGAATTATCAGATATGATGAGCAATGTTAAACTCTATTCCAATTTATTTTGTACAAAGATCCCTATTTAGTTCTATGTGTCTATGCTTATAGGTGGCAGTAACTGCTATGCTGTGAGTGATTCTTCGGCTCTCCTCTTTCTTCTCAACGTTCTGGAATCATATAAAGTTTCCTCAGTCTTCATTAAAGATGTTGCGGCTGGGACATTGGAAGCGTTTGGTTGTTCATTTTGTGCTTTTGGTTTTTTCGCTTCTGGTTTTTTTGCTTCTTTTTTTTCTTTCATTTGTTGAAGTTGTTGCAACTCGACTTGGGTCATTTTATGCTCCTCCCTGATCCTTTGAAGCTCTTTTTTATGCTCGATATTATCCACCTCTCGTCTCTTGATCACATCCGCCAAAAGTCTCTTTATCTCATTATTTTCATGAATCAACTCGATTTTTATCCGCTCGTTTTCATTGAATTTGGACAATAAATAGTTAAACTCTTTGCACAATTTCAAGTACGTTACTTTTAGCACCGTGAAAAGCGACACGAGCTTCGATGTTCCCACCATAGCTTGCCTAAGTGATGCTACTGTAGCTGCGTTGGCTGATGGAAGGGCTGGTTTTTTGTACTCTTCTTCATTTGAAGTAATGCTGGTTAATGTATCGGGAGAGTCAAAAGGTGAACAGTTTTCTGAGGTTGTTGAAGAAGAAGAAGATGATGATGCGAATGACTCTTTGGATTCTTTTGGTTGTTGTGTCACCTCATTGAGTAGAAAATCGATGTGGTCTTCACCATTGAATTTGTTGAACGACATCAATGCCTCGTTGATTTCGGCGTCCAAGGCGCTAGGATCGTTACTGGGGTACTTTGAACCATTTCTGGTTTCTATATGTTTCTTTATTTGTGAATTTTCTTGGTCCTTTTGGATATTTGGGTGTATGCTAGGTTCATCAAATTCACAAAATAAATGATCTATGGAATCTAGAGGAGACGAGTTCACTTTATTACCTTCTTCTGTTTTTGTCTTTTTGTATGGAGGTAATTCCACTAGGTTATTCTCGTTAGTTTCATTATTAGGCGAGTCCATAGTATAATGTATACGATAATATGGTTTACTATGGTATGATCTCTATCAGTATGCTATGGTATAACCGCGATTGTCTTGACTATTTCGAGGTTTTTTTATATCTCGGGTGTTTATGGTTGTTCAAAGCTTCAACTCAACCTCTTGAGTCGGTTGATATGCTTGCAGTGGGTCTACTTGACGTAGTTCGCTTGGGGCCATAATTTTTCGGTGATGAGATGGGCCGGATGTCGCACAAATACGAGTTCCGGTCGAGGGCTCTGGTCACGTGACACGTCAAAAAGCCCCCCGGATGTCGCGGGTCACAAGATGGCTTACCGAAAGAGTTAATTTAACTATGTATAATATCCAAGACGACCTATAAAACTAGAAGTGAACGAACTAAACTAATTATTTACACGATTGAATAAGTATGCAGAATGTGAAAGTGATTGTGGAGAGGACTGTGAGCAATTTTAGTTGAATGCCTTGCCGAGCTTTCCAACCGCATCCAACACTTCACTCGTCCTGTCACCTATACTGTTGCTGACTTCACTTACAAAAAGCCCGCTCTCCTCCCACTTTTGTGTAAGCGCGCTTAAAACACTTTCAAACGCCATTTTTCCGGCGCGGGCGTTTTGCCCGAATCTCTCCACAGACCAGTCTTCCAACTTGTCACAGAGCTTGGAGATGGCTGCGTACGCAGTAATCTCGGCGTTCTGGGTGAAGAGCGTGCGCGTAGATGGCAATTGTGCGTCTGGTTTGTAGATAACCGTTTCGTTGACCAACAACAAGTGGTTCATGGTCAAATTGGATGACTTCATCACCAACGTTTTATTGATCAAATCTACCTCACTGATTTCTCTGACGTAACTGTACTGCTGCGATCCTACAAGGTACGATAACCACACGGGGATGGCCTGTTTGCACCCTATTAAACGTTCTGTGCGCAATGTTTTGCGCTCTTTGTCGATGGACCTGCTCAACACATCCACAGACACAACATGGGGCGAAAACTTATTAGGATACTTCTGCCAATTGGCAGCTGTGACTTGGTCCCAGGCATAATTGAAGTGATGTTGACTTTCAAAAAGTTTCATAATAATTGATTTTTATTGTGAAATTTATTGTGTCTGTGTACTTGATCTGAAGACCCCTGCTAATATATATATATATTTATATATCTGTTGTGATGATCAGGGAATTGCTCTTATCAAAGTCTATTTCACTTTTTCACTGAGTTAAAATTTCTCATGTGAATTTCTTTTTGTGCACGCTTTTACCGAGATAACCTTTTTTTTGGTCCCTCCAACCGTGGGCCTGCATGGAGAGGCTGCAATTACCGGGAATACGGAATGGTACAGAAGACCAACAGGTCCATTCACTACCACTCTAGGTGATGAGGGATGTAGATCAATAGGAACTGAGTGACCTTGCCACCCATCGTTTTCAGCGAGAAAATAGGTGTTAATAGGGGAAGTGTGACCATTGCCACTTTTCGGCCGTTACTTCTTGGAGGCTTACCAAAGCCACACTTCTAATAGTTTTGCGACATTTCGAAGCGTCGACCGCGTTCTGCCAACCACTTATTGGCAGAAAAGAAATAAATGTCTAAATGTCGCAGCGTCCAAAAAAAAAATTCCGATACCGGGAGTCGAACCCGGGTCTGCTCGGTGAAAGCGAACCGTGCTAGCCGTTACACTATATCGGATAATTACGGAAAAAATGAATGCATGAAAAATATATGTGGGCAATCACGTGTCCATCATGATCATATCCTTTGCTCTATTCAATCAAATATTTCCTAGCCTAGAGTGCAGATCTAATACTAAGAATATGTACTCGTATATTAGCAGATCATAAACAATTTTAAATCACAAATTTTCCAAAAATAGTCTAGAAAATTAGAAAACTAAATGAATTTGTCGAACCAAACTCTTGGCTGAGTTGCAATAAAATGGCTTCTTTATTACTTTGCACTACATATTAGCTTAATCACTATCTTCTTTCATCTGTATTGCTTTTCAGCTCGATATTCACAAGCTAAATTACTGTTCTACCTTCTACTAATTGCCTTTATTTCAATTGATGAATTATTTTGATTTGGCTGCGAAAAAATTGATGCAAATAAATTATTGAGTTCATATAGAATTGGGACGCCCTTGTCCCTTATATACAGATTGTGCTATTTAGCTAATGCGTTCGAGCACGCTCAATGATTAGTCAAGTTAGGAACTACTGCTATCAGAACTGTCACTATCGGAACTGTCGCTATCAGAACTGTCGCTATCAGAACTATCACTCGAACTATCACTCGAACTATCACTCGAACTATCACTCGAACTATCACTCGAACTATCAAAGTCAGACGAGTCCACTTCATTTCTACCCTTGAATGTGCTTCCAAACTTGGTTTTCGGTATGGTAGTATTTTTTGTGGGTTCGATAGTTGTTTTGGGGTTGCGGATGTCACTGAGCGTATTTAACCTTTTAGGTGATTCCGGTTTAATATTTTGACTAGGTTCAATTTCCTTACTTAATTTGGGCATTTTGGGATTAGAGTCCACAAGAGTTTTGGGTCCTGGCTCGGGTTCGTCATCCAGATCACTTTCTGATTCACTTTCCAGATCACTTTCCAGATCATTCTCCAGATCACTTTCCAGTTTGCTTTCTAGTTTACTTTCCGCTGCGTTATCCGGTTTAGCTTCATTTTCCATTTCATTTTCCAGATCACTTTCCAGATCGCTATCAATTTCCATACCAGATTTGCTTTCCAGTTTGCTTTCCAGTTTGTTTTCCAATTTAGTTTCCAGATCGCTGTCCAGATCAATGCCCATATCGTTATCCATATCGTTATCTATATGGTTATCCAATTTGTTGTCCAGGTCGCTTTCTGCATCAGACAGCACTTCAGATTCGTCACCATTATCTGATGAAATTTCAATTGGTTCATCTATATTTTGAACTATGGAAAGTCCTGGTTCAGTATCAATTGTTAATTCAACAGGTTTACCTTGTTGATTTATGTTGAGAATTTCAGGAGCTCCTATTTCACCGTTACCAACCCGAATCTCTCCAACATTTTCTGCTTCACTCTGATCTGCCAGTGGAGAAGAAGAATATCTTGCCAGACGATCCGGAGTTGATTTGCTGCTAGCGTTTTCTGATGGAATAGGTTCTACGTTCGTATCAGGACTCATACTCAGCATCTCGACCTTAGCAGGTTCTGGCAGAGGAGATAAAGATAAGACATTGTGAATATCGTCATTGTCTAAGTTCACCTTATCAGATGTAGCAATATTTTCCTCTATTGCCTGCTTTGGCCAAGATTCTACAACAGGTTCTTCAACCGAATGCACTTTTTCTTCGTCTGAAGATTCTTTCACCTCCATCTCTTCATCCAAAAGATTAACATCTCCTTCCTCTTTATCGTCGTCCTCTTCTTGTTCTTCATTAGAACCATCAACCTCTTCTTCATCTGATGACTCTTTTACATTATTCTCTTCCTCAAGGCCTTTAACATCCTCTTCGTTCTCTGAAAGACCATTATCATCCTTTTCCTCTTCCGAAGATTCTGTTACCTCATCTACAGAACCCTTTTCAACTTCGTTATTTTCTTCTTTTGAATTCTCTAAAGTATCAGAATGAATACGGTCTTGAAGACCGAGAGGTTTGCCATATACGTTAGCATTTTCCACGACTAAGCTAGGCTTTGAGCTACTAAAGCTCAAATGACTGGTGCTTCTGCTGGTGTTGGTATCTGTAGGTTTGGTATCTGTAGGTTTGGGCTCTGCTGGTAATTTTGTAGCATTTCTCAATAATAAACTAGGCTTTGAAATATCCACCTCCATTACACTAGAATTAGCTCTTTCTTGACTAAGGTTGGAAGGAGCTGGTGATTTGATGACAATCTTTTCGTTTCTTGTAGGATCAAACGAGTTGTCAGACTCATCCGAATCGTCAGAGAAGATCGAAGGTTCCTCGTCGGCAACAAGAAAGAGTTTGTCTTTGCTAAGCATCTCCAAAATACGGGACTTCTTGACTGTAGGCACACCAGGCTGAGAGTTTTTACGTTTGTTAGTTTTAGGGGGAAGAAACGACTTTGGAAGGTTTACAACCACAGTCGTAGGTGGGTTACTTGACACTGAACTCTTTGGAAGAATTGGTTCCGTAGTTGGTGGACTATAAGAAACAGCATCTAGTGACGTCGTAGGACTGAATTTTGGAGTTGTAGAAGCTGGAGTATTAGCTGGAATATTAGCTGAATTATTAGCTGGAATATTAGCTGAATTATTAGCTGAATTATTAGCTGGAATATTAGCTGAATTATTAGCTGGAATATAAGCTGAATTATTAGCTGGAATATTAGCTGGAATATAAGCTGGAATATAAGCTGAATTATTAGTTGGAATATTAGCTGGAATATTAGCTGGAATATTAGCTGAATTATTAGCTGAATTATTAGCTGAATTATTAGCTGGAATATAAGCTGAATTATTAGCTGGAATATTAGCTGGAATATAAGCTGGAATATAAGCTGAATTATTAGCTGGAATATTAGCTGGAATATAAGCTGAATTATTAACTGAATTATTAGCTAGATTACTAGCTGGAATATTAGCTGAATTACTAGCTGAATTATTAGCTGAATTATCAGCTAGAATAGAAGGTGCCGAATTTGTAAAAGGTACTTGAATTGTCGAAGCTATTGGGTCTTTAGAAACTGGTTTTGTTGAAGCTACTTGATTTGACCCTGGGTCTTGAGAATGTACCGGTTTTGCTGGGTTTTTGGAAGGTACTGTAGAAGGTAATGAGCTTTCCAAAGGTAATGGTTCCACCGAAGCTGGAGGACTTATAGAAGTAGTATAATATGCAGTAATTGGACTGGTAGTTGGACTGGCAGAAGGCATTGGTGCCAGCTGTGGTCTTGAAGGCATAGGCGAGCTGAGAGAACCATTTAAAAGACTCGAACCAGGCGCCGATTGAAACGTTCTATTCTGGACCTTGTTAAAGAACTTATTAGGAGAAATGGAGTCCTCTTTGGATTTCAGTCTTTTCAGCTCGTCTGTTTCGATCTGCTTGATGTCCAGTAAATTTCTGGAAGCTGAATAATCATTGTGATCCAAGAGATCAGGCAATCCAGGACTGACTGATTTACCGGATTCTGCAGACCTGTAGAAAGAGTTTGAGCTGTTAGGGACAGATATAGACGACAGAGTGACCACCTCAGAAGTTGGTGGATTTGAATTTTCTAAAGGTTTTCCAGTTTTTTCAGAAGCTTCGGGTTTATGCTTAGAAGTATCCTGAGGATATAAGTTGTCCATGACGTAATTATCGTTGAGCAACTGCGACTGGTAATGGGCCCTAATATCACCATCCAAATCCATAATGGCTAGCATTTGCAGCATGTGTTGTACATTTGGCTTAAATTGAGGAGTGCCATTTGAGACATGATTGCCTACAGTGGGTTTCTGCAGCGGTTTAAGTGCTGAGGCAACAAACGAGGTAAGGAACTGGTTAAAGGCACCAAGACTCGATCTCACGTTCTTAGATACGTAGGGGTATATTGTGGTGTCTAACAACTGAATAACTTCCTTTAAATCTATGTTTCTAGTCGAGGAAGAAGTACCAAAGTCTTTGAGTTTGGACAAAATAAAATAAATGTCTTTACAAGTATAATTGTAGTTGATATACTTGAAAATATCGTTATAGTTCGAGGTCGGTATATTGTCATATAGCTCATTCTTTACAACATATACGTCCGATACGATAGCAAAGTGGTCGTCAGAAAAGGATGGAGAAGAAGGCATTTGCGAGGGTGAAGGGGAAAAGCCCGACTTTTGCACGTTCAAGCCCCAGAACGTTTTATATATAGGGTGATGCAATAGTTTCCAGATACAGTGGTTGTAGACGATCAACAACGAGTTAATTAAGAGGGTGGGCGACTTGAATTGGTCGAGCTGGTACAACTTATCGAGAAGATTGAATTTGAACCAGTAATTGACCCCGTACTCGTCGGGGAACCGCACGGCATGACGGTTATAGAAGTACTTGTCGAACGCCAAATTGACATATATGAGCTCGAGATTGGAGTATTTCTTGTTGGTGACTAGGGTGTTATTTCTACACACAATCAAAATGCGTCTATCCCCGAGTTTCATCTGAATATTGATTCTCTCCAAGTAATTTTCAAGGTGGAGCGAGTTCATGAGCCCGGTAGGATAGTAATTGAACTTGTAGTTGGGCAAGTTCGTCACTACGCAAGGATCCAAAAACGAGGACCCGTCCAAGTTACCTACGAGCGAAAGGGTGTATATAGAAGACGAGAACTTGAGGTTAATTTCATTGAAGAAGTAGACGCAACTGGGAGGGTGGCCGGCGAGTTTGGCGTTGATTCTGCGGATCTCACCTTCGGTAGAAGCAGAGAATCCTCTGTCGTAGGAATTGAACAACAGAACAAATTCAGGGAGTATGAGCTGCGGGAGTTTAAGCTGGAACATGGTGCAGAACTCGTTCAAGATGGTGGTTATTTCGGGCGAGACCGGCCGGTAGAAACCATAGGTGACGGGCCGGTAGTAGCCATTGAGTTTCGAGGTTTCCTCGACCAAATGCAACCGCAAGCAGTAGTCCAAGAGAGTTCTCCAACTCAACTGGTGCCTGGATCTTTTTCGGATCCCTTCTTCGTCGAAGTTGCTGATAAAGTCATCGCTCACTCTAGCGAGAAGCGGATGGTGGTGAAGAAAGGCAGCGATTGTTCTGGCATTAGTGTGGTTGGGGTCAATGACCAGGTAGTACGTGTGGTGGTCGAGGATCTGGATTTTCTCGGAATGTGTCAACGATACCGGCGACATGGCCAACGTCTTTCAGATCAATCGATCAATCGATCAAAATCGGTTTGAAATTTCGCGATGAGCTGAAAAATAAAATAAAAAATAATTGAGTGAAAAAGTGAAGTAAGGCGAGAGAAGACATGGTGGAGAGAAAAGTGGAGAGTGGACTGCTCTTCCATTGTAATTCGTTATTTATCTGCCCCCACCTTTTTTAGAGAATAGTATTGGAAGTGTTTGTAGAGTATATATTTTTCTTAGTTCCCCACAAATGGATCTAATCTCGAGTCTATTTCTAAAATTCCCACATAAAACACTATGTAACCAATGTCTCAACATGGTGTAAATGTCCTTGCACTTGATAGAACTACATCTAGTCAGAGATATTGTCTAGTATTGTGTAGAATGGTGGAGATAGTGGAGATGTAGTGGTTATCAGATTGACATCTCTATTGTGTTCCTGATGGAAAAAACAAAGAAAAGACGGGTCACGATCAGATGTCAACATTGTAACTAGAAGAACGTCAGGGTTCAAATACAGGTACACAGTGTTCTTTGTGGTTGCAGAATTAATCGTGCGAGGATGTTACACTACAATAAAAAAATTAAAAAAACCAAAACAACACCCTAATATTAGAAGGAGTAAACAACGGTAGCAACATAGCGAAATCTACGAGTTTTTAGTCTCAGATGTCGACCAACCGTGCATATGCATGTTGCGAGCACCGGCCGCCAATGCTCCACACCATCAGGCGACGTGTTACTGTAGCGCGTCATGGAGAAATGATAATTTACCATGTTAAGTTCGGTCGCGCTCATTATGTGCCCGGCTCGCGTGTACCTAAAGCGGCCAGTGCTGCAACGGTGCGGCGCAGGCCTTTCCCTTTGCGGTATGTTATCACAATACTTTTCGTGCATCTCCAGTTTGCACCCAAATTTCTCGGCACTTCAAGGGGAGGTGGTGGTTCATAACGGCACCATTTGTTTATATAGTTTGGGTGGTGCCTAGGGTGTTTTTCACCCCAGCACCGATGTTTGCCAAAAACAACTTTGTACTCAAGAAACCGCTCTTGTTGATTGCATTCACCAGCTGTGTGTTTCTCACTTCGTTCTACGTGCTTTCGTACCCCACCAACAATGTCACCATCACCGCAGATGATTTTGGTATGAACAAAGACCCGTCTGATCCTTCACACCTCCCTTCAGACAAGCTTCAACAGATGTTCAACCAAGTGCAGTCTGGGCAATTTTCGCAGTTGGAGCCCTTGCAAATCACACCCGAGCACTTTTTGAACGACTCCTCCAGCTCAAAAGCATGGAAAAACAAGAACATAGTCTTTGACGACCCCAGACTAGCCATAACCCTCACATTGAACCACCTAAAGAACCAAATCTCCTCCAATACTAAACCTTCTTTGCCTTTTCACTGGGTAGACTGGATCGACATGTCGTCGCTCAATTCGCAGCTTTCGCAGCCGGTAGAAAAAAGATTTTCGTGTAACGACATCAAGTCGAAGCTCGAGTACGTAGTCCCTACTGATGAACCCAACGCCTATAATGACAATGCGTTCATTCAGTGCATAGATAACCAGGATATAACTCCACGCCAACTAGCCGAGTTGGGGTTTGCCAACCATGACCAGGTTCCTGGCTTCATCTACTTTGACTACTGTATTTTCAAGACAGACGAGTCTATCCGGTTGTTACAAGGGAAAACCTACCTAATGACGCACGCTCCAAATCCGTACAAAATTATGTTTTTGAACGACCAAGGAACCGATTTGGTATTTGACGTCACCTCCAAAGAGAAAATCATCAACTCTGGCTTGATGAACCAGTACGTGGCCAATAACGATATAAGCCCCAAAAGTACTTTGACTTTAGATCCTGTAGCTGAGATCAATAGTCTTGTAGAAACCAGCAAAAAAGTGTCAAAAGAGTCCACAACTGGTTCGGACCAGTCAGTTTCGGTCGCATCTCCTTCTACCTCTGCTTCAAAGAGAGACGATTCTGATCCATACTCAAACTTTTCAGCATTTAAGTACCTTACTCCTTCAATGTTTCACTACTCCAAGGCAAATATAGTAGAGCAGATGGCTCTTTATAAAAGATTGGCTGGAAAAAGAGCTCTTACTCTTCAAGAAGAGTCATTTTTGTATTCTCTTGAAAAGTCTAAAGGTGTAAATACTCATACCGAAGATACTTACTTCCAAATGTCGTCCATGCAGCTCACAGACTCAAATACCGACAACGGATGGCATTACGACTGGCGCTTTTTCAATGGTAAACTCGTAGATGACCAAAAAACTAGTATTATATTGGAAAGATTGATGAGAAACTGGTTCAAGTTTGCTACCAAACACGATATGATTTCTTGGATTATGCATGGGCCCTTATTGAGTTTTTACTGGACCGGTAAAATGTTCCCTTACGACAACGATTTGGATATTCAGATGCCTGTGGAACACTTGGTAAAACTAGGCGAGTTATACAACCAAACGTTGGTGGTAGAAGATCTCAATGAGGGCTACGGTAAATTTCTCATTGATGTAGGTACTTTTGTCCACAACAGAGATATCAGTAAGAAAAGTAACCATATCGATGCCAGATTCATTGATGTAGACACAGGAATCTATATCGATATCACAGGCTTGGCTGTTAGCAAAGAAAGAACACCCAGAAATTACTTCAAGAATATTAATGGTGACGAAGAAGAGGGCACGTTGATGAGCAAAGAAAACCCAGTAGAGGTGTATAATGACAGAAGACTTCATTTCTACACTTTTGACCAGTTGAGTCCCTTGAAAATGAGTATGTTGAGCGGTGTTCCTACTTATATCCCCAATGAGTTCATTAGAAGATTGAAATTCGAGTACCCTGATGGGGGGATTGTCAACGAAGAACACAACAAGTGGTATTTTGTGCCAGAGGTCAACAACTGGGTGCACCAGGATAACTTAATGGCCATCGTAGATGATGTCAATGACTATAGAAAAAGCGAGGAAGATGGGTCTTCTCGTGTAGACATAGAGAAGCTATTGGAATTTGCCAGAAAAATGTCTCAGCATGATTTAATTAAACTCTTGAAGATAGACCACTCGCTATTACTTGATTACAGTCGTTCGCAGGACCTCAATGCCTTCCACAAACGTGAAATGGAGTACTTGGTCAAGATTGATCCAAAGAAGAAACCTGGTAAGAACGATCCTAAAGGTGCCGAGGGCAAAGTGATTGATAACCCCGATATTTACAGAGACGAGTCATATGATAAGTTCATTAGAGAAAACGTTAAATTGAGCAGTCCCATCAGAATGTCCTTGTTCGAATACGACTACCAAAAAAAGCATCAATAAGGCTGACTTGATGTTGTGCTGCATTCACTGTACTATATAATTTCATTTCACCCCAAGATCTCTATGGACTTCTTGGAACTGTACACTACGCTAAAATATAGACTTGTATAGCAAAGACATTAATACCCATAATAATCTCCATTTGGAGAATTCCAGTAACTTCTATTTCTGGAGCGCTACCAAATTTTAATTTTTTTTTGCACCCAAATTGAGGTGCATTTGGTTGCAGATGATGCGATAACCAACTCACTTACTATCTAACTCCTTTCCTACCTGAGCTCGGCACACACGTATTACATACATTCAATACCGATATCAAAACTACATCTTTCAAATCTACTCTCAATACTTGGTTTATTCCAATACTAGATACCCATTCAACCTTTTGGCTCCTTCTGTGACACAACAAAAACCTCACTATTTGTGGTCTCGTTCACACCAATTATAGCTGAATACCTCTTATAATGCTCTCTTCTCATTCTAGTCGGAGCAAGTCTGAGAACTCCAAAAGAAGGTTCAGCAGAGGTAGCGCATCGCTTCCTTCCTTCTCATTTCTTTCCAGGAAATTAAAGCTGAAAGACTCGTTGAGGTTTGCGTCTGACTTTAAACCCATCGATGCCCCACTCCAAATCAACAAGTTGAGGAACAGTCCAAAGGAGCTGTTGTACAAAACCATTTCTGTTGATATCATGAGAAGAATCTCGTCCATTTCCAAGAGATCTGCTGGGTACAACGCTTCCTCCGAAAGCAAAAAGAAAAAGAGAAAGAACAAAAAGAAAAATAGACAACGGAATAAGAATAACACGAGCGGTGGTGATTCATCAGACACTTCAGCCACTGAAATTCAGCCACCAGCTCTTACTGTGGAAGAAGATAAAGATTCTGGAGAAGAAAAGATCTTATTAGATCAACAAGAAGTCTATGAAAAATTCAAAAAACATGAGGAGATATACTTCCCGGATATCAGTCCAAATTTCTCTTGGTGTGACGAGGAGCCTGATACGCGACAGTATCCATTTTCCAATAGTTCTTTCATCGACTTCAACAACTCAAGTTTGGAATTCGATGTTGATCTAAACCTTCCGGCAGAACCAGAGCTTTACTATGAAACGAACAACAGTGAAGAGAAGCCTGGTGTTGACGAGAATAGCGGTGGCTTATGCTCCGAAAACAAGTATGAGTTCTCATCCGAAGAAGATCTGCAGGTAGCATTCAGTCCATTTGAATCAATACCCGAAGATGCAGATGAGAAGGAAAACTGGTATAGTGTGTTGGGGTACATCAAAAGGCTTCTACCTAGCAGAAAGGCTACTGTAGAGCAAGTTTTGGGTCCTCAAGATATGACAAGTGTCGAAGAACTTGCTTCATTGGGTGTTGATGAAATGTATGCCCCAATATCGTTGAGAGAGCCGTTAAAACGCGAGGCAACTGGTTTAAACAGAAATGGTCGTATTGATGTATCCATTTTTGAAGACAACGAAGAGGATGTAGATCAAGATAACAGGATCGGTAGTCGGGCGTGCGAGGAAGATATCTCGCTTACGTTCGAGACCGCAGAAGATGCAGAGAGACGAACAGTCAAGTTCCGAAACTTTGTAGAAAAGACCATATATAGTGGCAAGCTACCTTCGTTTATTCAGCTGGAGGAAAACCTACCATCGTCACAATTCTCAGAAAAGCTTTCCAGTATAGAGACTCCGCACGAAGCACTGCCGTTCACCGATCCAGTTATCAACTCTTCAGCAAATAGCTCAGAGATTTCGATTGAATCGCAAAACGATAAGTATCTTGTTGATGCTAGTGTGAAAGAGGGTGTCTCGTTAAGCAAGATAAGTGGGTGCAACTCAACCCGAGAACTGATAGCCAACAAGTCGATTCTAAGAAGCAAAACCAATTCAAACTACGATCTCGAGAAATTATACAGTATAGAACATGAGATGATCGATTTCCAAACGTTTTTCGACGAGTTTGAGTACCGTGAAAACCAAAGGCTATACCAGAATTTGAACTTGGAAACCATCAGAACTCGGCTGGTTCAAAAGTACTACGATAAAATATACGGCCATGTATAGATGATATACCCCATACTTACATTACTAGCTTCGAATACTCATTGCCTAGCTCGTGCTTTAATATAACTCTCTTGATGTCTGTACCGTATCTGTAACCACTGATTTTCTTTCCCTTGGTAAGTACTCTGTGGCAGGGGATGATAAGAGCCAACTTATTGGCACCTACGCAGTTACCTATAACCCTAGATGACAGTGGCATATTTAAATCCGTGGCTAGCTGCAGGTAATCTGTGACAGTGCCACTGGCGATGCCAAGCAATCTGGTCCATACTCTTCTCTGCAAGGTGGTTCCGAAAATTACATTATATTTGATTTTTGAAACATCCATGGAACGGGGATCGTTTATGGCACCAGCTACGTATTCAATGGTTTGGTTTACTTTTGAGTGCTCATAGGTACTCACATCTAATGAGTTTAGGCTATATTCTGGAATTTTGGAAAAGTCCTTGAACATAAGCTTTTTGAGCAGCTCCGTGTTGGCTTTGCCTAGCGACATGTAATACAAAACACCTTCATTATCTAGTGCGATCAACGCGTCATACTGAGACCCTCTCACGACAGTATAGAACAAGGGGGGCATGCTTAATATTAGGATGGCTGCACGGTTAAGTGGCCATTTGCTTATATATATATCAAATCTAAAAAATACGCGGGTCGATCTTTTTGAGTCATAAAATATAGTTAACGACAGCACTTTCTGTCTTCTCTATCATTGCAGTCAACTGGCTCACCATACCCAAACACCAACTTACCCACCAAGGCACCTAAAATACACGAGATGATTATATACCCATTGTAGTACATAAAAAGCAACATGATCAAGTATGATAATCCCCACTCCACCGTGAACAAGAGCGCTCTAACAAGATGCTCAAGTGCAGTAGGCGAGTTTGGACTCTTGGAAAATAACCATGTATGGCCGAGCGCATGCACATATGGGTTTGCCACTCTTTTGGCGGGCACCATAGGGGTGTCAAACTTGGCGATGGAATCATCGGACGACTGGATTGCGAGCTGCGAGTTGCGGTGTTTAGCAGCTATGGCCGCATCAAATTCCTTGCAGAATCTATGCAACCATTGCGCGGCAACAACCAAAAAAAATACCCCAATACAGGACCCTGCAAAAGCACCTTTGGACCTTACATGCCACGATCTAGCAATGAAACACGAGTCGATGGTGTACCAGTTCCACAACATGGATATTTTACATGAGTGGGCTGGAGGCGTGCCACCGCCCATAGACATTTTGATACCTCCCAAATCGGGTTGAGAGACGTAAGACATTTGGGTGCAAACTAACTTCAATCAGCACAAACACAACGAATTTAAATAATCTGTGAAGTGTGAAAAGGCAAGAGGTATTCTAAGGTACTTATATAGTGCTTGATACTTTCTATACTACGTATATGTTAAAAAAAATTGAAGCGGATCGGACTACTTGAGCATATTTATTTGCCCTTCTAGTCAAGGTCTACTGGATAAATTTTCTGGGCGTTGCGAACATTAAATTAAAATATCATATACGAAGCAGAGGGCGGCTCTGCGGTGATTAGCGGACCGCTTAGCGGACCGCTTAGAAAATGAAGTGGTGCAAAATCAGCAGCAGTCCCGTAACACATGACTGATTCTGGCGTGCTTGAGACAATAGGAACCGATAAGGTGCGGGTTTTTGGAAAGCAAATTTGAATGGTGGAGATTTTGGATCTTTTTTGTGAGATTATTCTCCAAATCTATCAACTCGTTGACATAGTTCGCAACACCCACACAGCTATTGGATTGTTCTGCAGGATAAGGAACAAGCTGAGGAGGTTTTGATACTAGATTTACGATCTTGTAGCCCAATTCATTCAGACAGTTGGTACAATATACGTTTGTAACAATGAGCTGTTCGTTCAAGAGCAGCTCTGCACCCTGCTTACAGTGAAGGGTGCAATATTTTTTGGAGCCATCACATTTGCGAATAAATGTTTGGCATTGGTTGCACACGAGAGAAGAACATACACTGGAACTTTGATCTTTGATCACAAACATGGAATGCACCAGCATTGAAAAGTGAGATGGAATTACATCTATATAAGTACATTCATATACGAGGTGGTACGGCGTACGACGAGTTCGTAAAACTTTTGTGGCCAGGATTCCCCACGATACGAACAGGGTGAGGTAACGGGCACCACAGCGAGAGGTGGCCGGAGATAATGCAAGGGTGTGGCGAGGGGGGCGGTGCCGGTATACGAGCCGGCGGAGCCGACGCTGCCGATCCGCGCCACGTGGTTCCGGTCACGTGGCGTTGTAAGGGTCCCAAACGCACTCTAATGTCAGCATTTGCATCATATCACGTGCGCGGGCTGAAGCACCAGGTTGCTTCGTACAAGCTTTGGGTGAAGAGAAAGATTACGAAAAGAAGACACTAGTACAGAGGATGCCATCAGCAGAAGTGCAAAAGTCGGTCAGTTTGACGGCCGAGCATGTCGCGCACTTGAACAAGACGCTCAGCGCGCTTGAGCCACAGGAAATCATTAAATGGGCTTACCTCACGTTCCCCCAGTTATATCAGACTACAGCATTTGGGCTCACCGGATTAGTAACCATAGACATGATCTCGAAACTCACTAAAGAGTTGAAAGCGCCCAAGCATCTTATAGATTTGATTTTTTTGGATACCCTCCATCATTTCCCACAGACGCTTGACCTCGTGGCCAACATCGAAAAAAAGTACCATCCCACCATTCATACCTACAAGCCTAAAGACGTCCAGACAGATGTTGAGTTCACTGCGAAATATGGAGACTCGCTTTGGGAAACGAACGACTCGTACTACGATTATTTGGTCAAGGTCGAGCCCGCGCAGCGTGCATATAGCGAGTTGGGGGTGACGGCGGTGCTCACCGGAAGAAGGAAGTCGCAGGGAGGGGTGCGGGGAGCCTTGCCCGTTATTGAGTACGAGCCGACGACGCAAATCTTCAAGATCAATCCACTTTGCGAGTGGGACTTTGCCACTGTCAAGCAATACATCGACACCCACGCAGTGCCGTACAACGAGCTTCTCGACTTGGGGTTCAAGAGTATTGGAGACTGGCACTCCACCGTGGCGGTGGCCGAGGGTGAGGATGAACGTGCCGGCCGATGGAAGGGCCAGGCCAAAACGGAGTGTGGAATCCACGTTACCGAAAAATATACGCACTTTTCGGCGCCAGCGTAGTTTAGAAACGTATAGGAGTAAGCAATACATAGAAGCGAAAAAAACAAAAAAAATTAAAAAAAAAAGGACTGTTATCGCGCATTTGCGCCCTTGGGGTTGCGCCAATGCGGCGGGCGCGGAATTGGATTCCGCCCTCTGATCTGATAGATGGGCCTATATAACTCACCCAGCACTTGGAACTACAACAGCCATCAGGGAACCAATGTTAGAGGTGCTTATCCAGGAAGTAATTCGGGTCATTTTTAGATATCAATATGAAGTACAGGTCTCGTTGTTGGTAGGGCTTGCGACATACTACTTGGTGGTTTATCCATTCTTGTTGTCACCTCTTCGGAATATTCCTGGTCCATACATTCATCGTATTTCTGGCTGGCCAGCATTACATCACCAGAGGAAACAGAATTGGATTATGACGCGTCACAAACTCCACCAAAAGTACGGCAACGTTGTGATTCTCGGTCCCAAGGAGATCAGTGTCAATGGTGATTCCAAATTCATACACGATATCTACGTCAAGAATTTCCCCAAGTCTAGTTTCTATGCTAACTTTGGAAATCACGGCCATCCCAATATGTTTGCCAGTCTCAAAAACGATAAGCATTTACAGTTTAAGCGCATTTTGCAGGGCCTCTATAGTAAACTGGCGATTTTTTCGCCCAAAAACCCCACCCGTAAAAATGTGCTTGACAAGATCAGCCAGTTGGTAGATGCTGTAGACATCAGTTCTGTATCGGGTCAGCAGCCCGACATCTTGAATGCCAGATCTGAACACAATGAACACGGCAAGGGCCATGTAGAAGGTCCCGGGTGGTTCAACGCGCGCAAAAAAACGCACAATCTTGGCATTGACGTGTACTCGCTTTTTGGGTCTTTGGCCATGGACGTGGTATCGGCATTCGAGCTAGGGGTCGAAAACGGCACCGACTTGTTGTTGCATCCCGAAAAACGTCCTATTATAGTCAGCCATAGACAGGTTGCCAGTATGGGGTTCTGGACCACGCTCATGCCTCGGTTGTGGAACTGGGCGGCCTCCAAAACCATTCTCCAGGCGTCTGCCGACATTGAAAAATGGCAATTGGGAATCTATGCGAATGCCGAACAAAATGTTCCCCAGGTCAGTGATGACAGTAACTTGTCCACGTTGGAGGCGCTCAAGAAAAGCGGGCTCAAGGAAAAGGCCGCCTACTCGTTTTTGTCCGATAACATCTTTGCCGGCCACGAAACCACCGCCATCCAGCTCACGTACTTGACGTACGAGCTTTCGCGGCCAGTCAATAGCGGGATGCAAAAGAAGCTCGTGCACGAATTGCACCAGGCGTTTGGGGTGCCGGGCTCAAAACTGGACTTAATCGCCGATTTGGAAACTGTCGATGGGTTACCTTATCTCAATGCGCTATTGGACGAGAATTCGCGGGTGCACACGTCGATTCCAGGCCCCGAACCTCGTGTGGTCGACAAGCCGTACCTCGTTACCACCGACAGTGGAAACCAGGTGGTGGTGCCAGTGGGAACGGTGATCTCGGTGCAGCCATATTCGATGCACCGGAACGAAAGTGTTTTTCCGAACCCCGATCATTTTGCACCCGAGCGGTGGTTGCAGTACGACGGTGAGAGCACCCACGAGTTTGGCCAGCGCATTAAGTTGCAACAAAAGTACATGATGCCGTTTGGCAAGGGCGTAAGAATGTGCCTTGGCATGAACTTGGCCCTCATCGAAATGAAACTCGCACTAGCCAACCTCTACTGGCATTATCATTCGGCGCTCTGTCCCGAGTGGTGCCACGTGACCCCGCCCTCCTCGGTGCCGGCGGTGATACCCATGGGGGTGGATGCGCAGCGAAGCAACCTCACAGACGAGGAAAAAATGGTCATGGTCGATACCTACACCACGAGGCCATTGAATGACGAGTGCTGGCTTGAATGGTACACCAACCACGCCTAAACCCGCATATATATACATGGTCTCTATAGTTACGCGGCTTTTTTTTTCACGGACCGGGCTCTACGATTGCCATTCCGCCCCTGTAGCTGCTCGCCGGAACCTCCGCAACAAAAAGCTGCGCGGCAGAGGCAGTTGCTTTAAATAACCCAGGGTTCTTTTATTACCAATATATACGTTTAAATTCTCCTTTTTGTATTTCTTGCCACCAATGCTTCCGTTTGCAATTCCTTATCCGCCAGAACAATCCGAAGGGTTCTGGGGGAAACCCACGTCCACCATTGATTGGTGCGAAGAGAACTACGTGGTGTCTCCGTATATTGCCGAGGCCATCAATACCACCACCAATGCCATCTTCGTGTCATTGGCGTTATTCTACATCTACCAGAGCCATGTCAACCGGTTGGGGTTCCGGTTTGTCCTAACCGGATTTGGGTTCTGCTTGGTGGGGGTTGGGTCTTGGCTTTTCCACATGACATTGCGCTACGAGTGTCAGCTCCTTGATGAATTACCCATGATCTACACCACCTGTATTCCTTTCTGGTCGGTCTACACAGAATTCCGCTCTACCCGCTACAAGGTCATCATGGCTGTGGCGGTTGTGACCGCGGCCGCCGCCTTGACCGGTACCTACATGTATATCATCCAAACCCCCACCTTCCATCAGGTGACCTATGCGCTCTTGAATTTCTCAATCATCTACAAAGCAAAATCCTTGGCAAATGCCCATGTGCATGATGCGACTGCAAAAAGAGCCCTTGATCGCTCAACGGTTCAGGGCATAGGCTACTTTGTGTTGGGCTACTTGTTGTGGAACTTGGATATCCACTTGTGTCTGAGTGTCAGACAGGTGAGACGAGACTGGGGCATGCCCTACGGGTTTATTCTCGAGGGTCACGGGTGGTGGCATATTTTCACCGGAACCGGGGTGTATTTCTGTGTAATTTACTTGCAGTATTTAAAATGTTTTCTAGAAGGCACCCAGGAATTCTACAAATTCACCACGTTTTATGGTTTATCGGTGGTTAAATTAGTGGATGAGCCGGGTTTGCTTAGGTATAAGCTGGTGCAGAAGTTGGCCCAGGCCGACGAGGACTTTAGGAAAAACGAGTCCAAGAAAAACCAATAATTGATAGATCCCAATATACAATAAGCACATTTTAGTATTTATCCTATTATTTTTACGGTAATAATTTAAATAGACCAGTTTTATTAGTTAAACTAGTATTTTAAGTATTAATATTATTTAAACCTTTTTCAGTTAAAATCTTTAAATAATAATACTCTGCGAATATAATTATGCCTTTCTCAGGCTTTATCAAGCAGTTGTTACCAATTTTTTTACTTTATTCCAAGAGTTTATTGGGTTTTATACTCTAATGTAGAGTTTGGTAAAGATAAGCTACTTAATGAATAACTGACTAGAAGAGAATTCGGTCGATTACAGGTAGCAAGTATAGAGGTACAAGGCATTTTTTTGGTAGAAGTTGATTAGACAAGGATATTTGCAACTTCCAATAGATTCTACCAATTGTAATAATCTTTGCGGTTGCACTTGTTAGTTTCTGGTACCTTTCAGAGTTCATTGTAATTACGTTTGGTTATATGCTCATTTTAGTTGGTTAGCTACTCAAGTATTGAGACACTCATTAGGTTTAGCTTTAAACTTGGCTAAGCTAAGCTTTAAGAACGAGTTTGTTCACTTTGGACGAGAACAGGCAACGACAGAAGGTTCCAAACAAGTTTACCAGTTATTGCACAAGTCTTGAAACCAGGCTTATTGGCTGCAAAAAGTTTGAAAGCTTGATGTACAAGTCTTTGGTTTCGATTATTATCTATTAAATACGTTTGATGGCGCGAAAAGTCATCAGTCAATTAAATAAAGATTGATGTACAAGTCTTTGGTTTCGATTATCTATTAAATACGTTGGATGGCTGCAAAAAGTCATCAGTCAATTAAATAAAGCTTGATGTACAAGTCTGGTTCATTGCAGCAAGTTTATCAATTGCAACTATTATTACCATAGACTTCCAAAAACCTCTTTCTTCACTTCATACCTAAGCTCTACAGTATTTATGATTTAAGTTTTGGGTCATATATTTATGTTTTTATAACATGGTAAGTACTTCGTTGACCAACTTGTCATCCTTCAATGTGTCGTGGAACTCTGTTTTGACCAAGTGCCTCAATTTCTCCATACTCTCGTCGCTGCTCAACTTGAGCTTCTTTTCCTTTTCATCAAAACACTCTGTTTTCCAGATAGAGAGAATCAGTTTCAATTTCTCTACACCCTCTTGGATTTCTTCTGCAGAGCACTTGGTCTTTTTGTTCTGAATAAACTTATCCTCCTCCCTCAAATTAGAATCCTGCAACTCGCTGGCTTTCCTCTTGGCCATATTGATGATTTTAGCAGGAAAATTGACTAGCTCCGCTACATGAATACCAAATGAATTGTCAGAGATTCCCGGCTCGACTCTGTACATCAAGGTGATATCGTCGTCTTTGGTGTCGCCCTTGGTGTCGCCCTTTTCTACATGGGCTACTACATGCAAATTCTCCACCTTGTTCTCGTACTTGGTAGACAAATTAGTCAATTCATGGAAATGGGTAGCAAATAAGGTGAAGCAGTTTTTTTGGGTGATCAAGTGCTCCAGGATCGACCATGCTAAGCCGAACCCGTCGTAGGTGGATGTTCCTCTACCCAACTCGTCAATTATAATGAGAGAATTGTGGGTGGCCGTGGCCAAGATTGAAGAAGTTTCCAACATTTCAATCATGAATGTCGACAAGCCCTTCAATTGGGAGTCTCCAGCACCCACTCTCGACAAAATGGCATCAAAGATCGGCGATTCAGCCTCGAAGTTGTCCTCGCTTACTGGCACAAAAGAGCCTACTTGGGCCATAAGAGAAATGACCCCGATCTGCCTAATATAGGTGGATTTCCCTCCCATGTTGGGCCCCGTAATAATTGCAAAAGCCTGTCCTTTTTCGTCCTTGGTGTTGGACATATATACGTCATTGGAGATGAAGTTGATATCGTCTTGAACCTCCAAAATTGGGTGTCTAGCACGTTCCAACTTGATCTTTCTGGTTTCGTACTCAGGCCCATTGGGTTTAGGACTCAATGGGTGCAACTTGGGCTTCACATACGGCGTAGGGGCCAAGATAGCTACGTTGGCAAAACTACTAAGCACGTCTAAATGCGCCAATGCTAGTGAGAGGTTGACAAAGACCTGACTATAGGTCAATGTGATGGACAAGATTTCGTTGATGAGTTCCCGCTGCTTCTTGTTGTACTCGGTAGAAGCTTCATGGTACTCTTGCGACAAGCTGGCCAAGTGCTTGGTGGTGAAGAAAACTCCGGCCTTGACAGTTTGCAACTGAGTGTACTTGGAGCCGGTGTTTCTCAAGACCATCGAGTCGTTTCTGGTGACTCTGAAGCACCACCCGTGCTGCACATGTTTTTCTAGCTTGAGTTTTTTGTCGATCTCCATATTGAGATCGTCGGCCGCATCATTATGGGCTTGTTTAATTTCCGCCAAACTAGATTGGAGCCTTTGGTTGATTTCCACAAGCGACTCGTCGAATTCGGGCTTGATATTGAAGTCGGCATTCAAGAGATCATGGCTCGACGTGGCTTCCAAGGGACTCAAATCAATGGTGGTTTCAATGAGCTCCTGGAATTTGGCCAATGTTACATGGTACTTTTGCAATGGCTCGAGCCAGTGCTTGGATATAAGGCTGCCAACTGCTTCAGAGTCGTCCTTGGCCATTTTGAGCATCTCTACAACACTAGGAATAATTAATACAACCTGGTACAACCTGACCACGTCCTCTAGCTTCTTGTTTTCATTGCCAGACGTTCTTTTTATCCCGTTTCCGATCTTCTTCAACAACCTCTTGATATCAGGCACCTGAGGAAGCCAGTCCTGAGTCACGTATACTCTCAAGCTGGTGTCTTCTATCAAGTGATTAACCAAAGTCTGGCGTTCTTCGATTTGTGCCAAGTTGGTCAACGGTTGTTTGAGCCACTGGGACAATAATCTCGACCCAGCAGATGTTTTACACTTGTTCAAAAGCTCGAAAATCGAGCCTACACTCGCACCAGAGGTATATGCCGATCCGCTCAGAGCATTTCCACCACTGGACGTCTGCTGCGGAAAGATATTGAGGGCTTTTATGGTTGAAGAATCGAGTTTCATGAACAGTGCCAAGTTATACTGGTCGATGACATACCCCAGAGAACCCGATTCTTCGGCCAACAAGTCCAAATAACCGATCAAGGCGTTACAGCACGCCAAAGCCTGGCTGTGGTCTACACTATTGATGCCCTTGGACCCCAATATCAACTCCACGTTGGTCTCGTCGCCTTCTTTTTGGGTTTCCGACACCAAAATCTTGGCCAAATCTTGCTCGATATCGTTGTGCGAAAACGTACTAGACTTGGCGCTACTAACTACGATTCCGCCGATCTTATCAAGCACCTGGAGTAACTTGCTACTATCATGGGAAGCTTCCTGCAGGGAGTAATTGGCCGGCAAGAGCACCTCTTTGACGCCCAACTGAAGCACCAAGCTTTCCAAGTTGGAGAATAGGTCGTTATCTTCAAACTCACACACCTGGATGGTCTTATTTGATACGTCTACAAAACATACCCCGATTTTCTTGCCTGTTCCCACGGCGGAAAATTTCAAGCCCGCGATAACGGGATTGGAACAATCCTGAAACATGCCTTCCAAATTTATGCCGTATTCGTTAGAAAGTGACTCTAGATTACCTGGAGTGGCTACTGTGAGTAGCTCGAAGGTTCTATTGTTATATATTTCCACCTTGAAGTGCTTTTCTATGAGACAGAACCGAAGCACGTTATTGACAAATACCTGGGGTGATATGGTGACATATCTGTGTTTATTGCCTTGGCTGTATTTGACTACGGATTGTGTTTTGTAGATGTTGTCTGCAATCAAATCCGCGTCGTTGTCAAGCACAGTGAAGTAGTCTTTGGAGTTGTGGTCGATGATCCGGATAGTAGAGGGGTCCGCCCGCGGAAGCGCGGCGTACTTGCGGTAAAACAGTCTTTCGTCCACATTGTCGGTGAACTTGAGGTCTGGCCGTGTGCTGGACATGATGATACTGAAAATGTGACGAATGCCTATAGTTCTTCTCTGTCTTTGCTTCTGCCTCTTCCTGCGTGTAGAGAATCGTCTCAACGCGACGCGTATCTCACGTGGAGATTGACACAATTGGTCACGTGACGCCGTGTGTATTTTCCCATCAGCTTAATCATCCACCTGTTTATTTCATATAATATCGCTTCTCTTTATACTATTAAAAGTATTTTTCTACCAATTGGACCTCAGTAGTTTTAATTGACAACGCTCTTTGTATCACTGCGTGAACGTATTCGTTATCTCCTTAGGCGGCGAATCTCCTACCCACTTTGATGTGAATCTTGACTCTCTTGTGTTATGTAGCTCGTGCAAATGCATCCGTTTTCGGTGCAAAAAGTCTTGGCGGCTGCAACATGCGTCAGAAGCTGCAAATCAAGGTTCAAGAAATGGTACTTACTCATGAGACTATGGCTCGTCAAAGTGTACCCTTATATTGAGGCTATGTAATATCTGTATCTATCGCTCTGGTAGTCCAATGTGCCCTTATATTGAGGCTATGTAATATCTGTATCTATCGCTCTGGTAGTCAAATGTACCCTTATATTCAGGCTATGTACTAATATCTGTATCTATCGCTCTGGTAGTCAAATGGTGGTTGTTGGTCTGGGTGCCATTCGTCTTGGCCACCGTAATGCTGGTCGTAGTTTTGAGAGGCGTACTCCTCGGCTTGTCTCTTGGCCCTCTCTCTGTCCAAATGATCCAATCCCTTGGTCTCAAACAACTTGTCAACCTCAGCACCTGCAAAACCTGCCAAAAGCTCCTTGGCAAATTTGTGGCTGACAGGCCGGCCTTCTCTTCTTTGCTTATCTTCAAAAAGCTTGGCAGCTTCGAAAGACGCAGCTCCGGCAATCAACTCATGCGAGAACTTTCCTTCGTGTTGTTCTCCGTAAACTTGTTCGTGGCTTTCTTCGTGGAATCCAAACATTATGTTCTTTGAATACCTAATTCTTTGAATACCTAATTCTTTGTAGATTTTCTTTTCGTTTTATACCCAAACGAAGTGGGGTTGTAGACGAGTGGTGCACATCGGTTGTCGTGACACGAGCTATTAATAGCACAAACCTGGTTACTACCGTAATCCGCGGTTTACATAACTTCTACACAGCCTGTATATGAGGCAAATCACGCTGGTTTTTGCTGATTTTTGCTGATATGTGCTGACTTTTACTGTACCTGAAACATACCTACCTAAAACTACTTCTCCTATTGTAAATTGAAATAGATACTTGCATCAAACGTGTCTAATACACTCCAAATCATGTGCCTGATTAATTAGCACGGCGAGAAATGGCCAATAGTGTGTTGCCAGCAAGTCACGATGAAAAAAAGTACCCCTACGTCAACCACAACCATGTGCGAGCCTACAAAAGCCCCAAATGAGGCGTTCAACCCAGCCCCTAACGGTCACCTCAATGATCTGGCAGACCGGATGCGAGCTCACGTGACCGGTGTGCCTTTCCTGCATACAGTCTATATTGCGCCCATCGCTCTAATCAAACAGAGTCAATAATGATGGGGGAGATAAAAGCACCGGTCGATCTTCAATATTAACCAAACCACATTGCAAAAATGACCCAAAAATCACTCCACACCACCAATCTCGATGGAATCTTGCCCTTAGTAGCAAGAGGTAAGGTCAGAGACATCTACCAGGTCGACAACGACACTTTGCTCTTTGTCGCAACAGACAGAATTTCCGCTTACGACGTGATCATGGAAAATGGGATCGCAAGCAAAGGAAAAATTCTCACTAAATTATCGGAATTTTGGTTTGATTTTTTGAGCGATACCATACCCAACCATTTAGTATTGACCAATAATGACGACGAACACTTGTTTGCTAAGTTGCCTACCCAGTTGTCAGAGCCCAAGTACAAGAGTCAATTGTCAGGCAGGTCACTTTTGGTGCGCAAATTGGAACTTATTCCTTTAGAAGTGATTGTCAGAGGCTATATAACTGGTTCGGCATGGAAAGAATACAAAACTTCAAAAACCGTCCATGGTTTAACCATTGACCAGGATGGTTTGCAAGAGTCGCAAGAATTTGCCCAACCGATTTTCACCCCCTCCACAAAAGCCGACCAGGGCGAGCACGACGAAAATATTTCCCCCGCGCAAGCTGCAAAAATTGTAGGACAAGAACTCTGCGATGAATTGGCAGCCAAGGCCATTGAGTTGTACTCGAAGGCCAAGGAATATGCCAAGACCAAAGGCATTATTATTGCCGACACAAAGTTTGAGTTTGGTTTGGATTCCAACAAGAACTTGGTCTTGGTAGACGAAGTGTTGACGCCTGATTCGTCGAGGTTCTGGAACTTGCAGAACTACCAGGTAGGCAAATCGCAAGACTCTTACGATAAGCAATTCTTGAGAGATTGGCTCACCAGCAACGGGCTCGCCGGAAAAGATGGCGTGTCGATGGATGAGGATATCATTGAAAAATCCAGAGCCAAGTACATCGAAGCTTACGAAAATTTGACAGGTCAAAAATGGATCGAATAAGCAAATAAACTATATCCAATAATTTATGTTGATATTTATAGATGTATACTTTTGAAGAGAATTGAATAAGCTCGGGAAATTCGCACTTCGTAACAGAATTGCGGCTTCATAACGTGTGGGTGAAACCCCCTCAATGCGTAGTTTGAAAGAATTGAAAGGATTCAAGTTGAAAGAATTGAACGGAGAACTGAATGTCATGAAAGGTTGAACTTTCTATTTTTTTTATTTTTCGCAGCCATGGGTCATTTTCATTTTTATATCTTGTGAGCCTCAAATGGCGACTTCGAGAGATAGGTGATTGTATCGTATAAACCTAGGTTCTGAGCCAAGCTTATGGCTTCTTTGAAGTACTTGACTGAAGATTCCAACCCATCTTTCATGTTCATGGAGCAAATGTACAAAAAGAACGAGGTCAATAACGAGTCGGGCGACATCGAAAGGTCATGCCTGAACCTGTTTCTTATTTTCAAGGCCTCTTGGGAATATTCTTCAGCATTAATATCATTTGGAAAATTGGCCAACGTCCATTGAGGAACGAACCTCAATTGGCACGAGACTGCGGCTCCGATAGACAATATCAAGGCATAAGTTAAAGAATCGTCATAGCCTAGATCATCACTTTGAAAATCAGTCTCATGCACTTTCGTAATCAAGTTTGTCCCAGAAACAACGGGCCATATACTGTGGAATTGATTTTGGAACACTTCTAGACAAGCAATGAGATTTTCATTCCTAAATGGGGATTCGAAATAATCCGGCGTAGAGCTCACCGTAGATACAATTCCACTTTGGTTGTGATATAATTCAGGAAAGAATGAAATATCAGGAAAAATATTGGAAGACATGGCGGATGATTGTGCTGATAACTCGGAAAATTCAGATTGCATCGTTACGGTAGAAGACATTGCCCAAGACTCCGACGTCAGTGTCAAAGAATCTGTGGAAGCATTTGAAGAAGTGGAACAAACTGAATTTTTTTTAGTTTGGGTCTCCAGTTTCTTGTTAAGCTTGTTCTCTTTTGTCTTGTTAGCTTTGGGCCCACACTTTTTACGGACCCTATTACTTGTACAAGGCACATTTTTGTTAACACAACGAGTACAAGGAAACCCACCCGAGCATCGGACTTTACGGAGTCCACAGTAATCACAAGGCCGACTGTACTTTTTCCTCCTTTTAGGACCCGAGGTGCTAGGCTTTTGTTCTGCAACCGCCTGGCTACTGAATAGATCCTGCTCAACACCAAAAAACTCTAAAAGATCCAAAGTACTCATGGTAAGATTTCAAAATTGTTTGTTAGCAATAATTGGAAATTGTCACAATTACTTGACGTCAAAGTCAATTGCCAGAGTTTCAAGCCCTACAAGGCAGTGCAAGAGGGAATAATAGCTATATATATCACGTCAAGTCTAGCTACTTAAATTTCATGGCCAATCGGCTCCATAGTCCACAAAAAAGAAAAGAAATTTAGCTTAGACATGCCCTGGCTATGGCTACAGCTCGGAAATACCCTAATGTGCCAAACACTCGCAAAAAATAAATACCTTGGTACTGAACTTTATAATGACTCGTCCGTGACTCGCAACCTTTTCTACATGACGTATCAGTCAGAAACCGATTATGTAAAAGAATATCATGGCTAAAAAATAATCATGCATTAGAATTGACATAGGGATATGCCAAAACCACTGCCAGTTACGGCTAGAATGTCGCCATGATGTGCCAAACACTCACAAAAAATAAATACCCTTGGTACTGAACTTTATAATGACTCGTCCAGGACTCGCAACCTTTTCTACATGGCGTATCATTCAGAAACCGATTATGTAAAAGAATATCATGGCTAAAAAATAATCATGCATTAGAATTGACATAGGGATATGCCAAACCACTGCCAGTTACGACGATAATGTCGTCTGTCGATGGCGACATTCTAGCCGTGTAAACTTCGCTTCCTTTTTTTTTTTTTCTCCTTGTATCATACATCTTCCGTATTGTTCGGGCCATTGGACAACTTGCACGTTTAAAAGGAGGCGCACGCCATTTTTTCGATGCGTCTTTTATGATTGATACTTCAAAGAAGTCAAAAGTTGAGTATCGCTCTGCAAAAGTGGTTAATCCGCTTAGAACTGGTGAAAAGTAGACAACATCTCAGACTATGTATTGTAGCGCTACATTTTACTCTAGTATTGTACCTCAATTACTCCAAACAGATAATTTCCGACCTATACCCATGGAACATAGAGCAAAGAACTCAAGTTCTGGAAGTGCCGTAGTTGGCGGGAGTCGTCCGGCTTCTCGGTCCTGTGTGCAACCGCGGCTTAAGTCGCCACTTAAAGTACCCCCTTAGGCGGGATATGTTAGATATCGGTTAAACTATCTATTTTTTCAGATTTTTATTTTTATCGGCTTACTAGATTGTAATTATTTTTTAGTGATTTGAGACCGATATTGAGACATTCGTTGTGGGTAGTGTGTGAGATCAGAGGGATGGAACCAGCGAATCGCTACGCAACAGTCCTGTATACGAGGCCATGAATATTTTTTGGAATTTTATCCAACTTTTCAACGAAAATGTCACCCCTTGATCGAGCGCAAGTGCAAACACATGAAACTTCCTAACCCAATCATGTCGTTAGGAGGTTAACTGCCGAAAAAATCCATAGGAAGTTATCTTCAAAATGCATATTTGTCGGCTCACGGATCCGATTTGACCCTGACCCTGACCCGACTCTACTGACTCTTTACTTAGTTTTAGTTATCGCCCGTAAGCAAGATGTAAGGCAATTCCATCCGGTGTGAGTAAAACAATGTCTAAACCAACTAATCATACTCTAGATCGCCGTTGGTTCATGAACCATTGCAAGCTATTTTACACTTGAAATTTGGGCCCTACTGGGGAGAGTCAAACTCACAAAAGTGTGGGGGAAAGAGTCAGAATCACAATTGTGGGGGAGTGACTTTACCATTTTAGGTTAAAACTACGTATTTTGCAAGCTTCAAAAATATGTTTACTGTCACTGTACTGCATCGCCGTATAGGGGACTGGCTACACAAAAGGTTAGTTGGTATTTCAAATAAAACTTGGTGAAACTCGGATGTGAGACAATTGAAGGGCATAACCACTACAATAAGTTCGACCAAGTTGCACGCTATCTATTTTAATTTCCGAGGGTTACAAGATAACAAAAGCATGGATCCGATCCGATATTCATTACTAAACCCTCTGGGTAAACCGAAATTGTGCGAATTTTACTATTGCCGTGGAATTTTTTACGGCCCGAAATACAATTTACGGCGACGACATTAATGTGTCGCAGAAGAATTCCGAGGGTGACATAACACAAGAAAATAGAGTGGTCTTTGATCCAACTTGTTGGCACTCAATTGTGGAGATGTGGAGAAAGACGTGAACGTCCCGATAAAATAATTTTGGGGATCAATATTTTATTATGTGATACGCGCATTTAGCTCAGTTGAGATTGGCCTTATCACGTTGCAGTAGATCATTCGAGGTAACATTCACTTTTCTATACCTAACAATTTTAAAAAAAAAAAAAAGTAATGATAAGAAACAAATACAACGTCTTAAAGAATATACAGCGTGCATGATTAGCTATTTACCGAAATAGACGACCTCAGATAAACAGGAATATGATCAATGAATTGTTGGGAATTCTGTTGTGTGTTCGCTTCGCTGAACCTGTTTACAGTTAAAAAGAATAACTAGATTTTAAGTATATTTAGAATGTCATTCCCCGTTGCGCCTAAGCCTTATCACGCATTTGGCAAAGGCATAATATATACTGGTTAATGCTAGATGATAATCATTTTTTTTTCTCGAGCCGACTTGGCACGTGATCTGGTGCCATTTATATTTGGCAACACCAAAACACCATATGTACTGATGTCGCCAATACAAAATCAAGTGATCTGGTTTGAATCCCGATCATATGATAAACACCTTGGCTATGTGTGATTTAGTCATGTTGCTATGTCCCAAACCAACTAATTGTCTGAGCCTCTAAAAGCCAAATCAGACATTTTAATGTAATCAAATGTCGTAAATCCCCGCGTTGGTTGCCGAGCCCAAAATAAACTTTGTTTTTCTCTAAGCGATTGATAAACAATGCGCCCGGTCCCAGCGGCAAACAACCCTTGACTCCTTTGAATTTCCAAGCGATCCCTCGGAGTGATTGCTGATAACCAGGCAGTATACGACAACAACAAACGGGCACACCCTTGCTTCTGGTTCCAAAGTGGTAATTCGTAGAGATAAGTAACGACCCTGGGTGAAGTGACCCGCGCGCACCGACATTCTGTCTAATTCATAACCGTGCCTGCATGTTTTTAGGGGCCCCCAAAGTATGAATTGGCGGTAAACTTTGATGGGTTGCGCCCGACTGCATAGTTACTTCTATTTTCTGAGTGGTTTTCGGTGTAGCTGGCCATAGCCATTACTAGCAGTAGTAAAGTGCTACCACGTACGATCAAGATTATTATTACAAAATTAGTTTAGCGTGCATTGGTTCATCGTGGCATAGCGATAGGGACAATTTGCTCGGGACGGAATCAACAAAACCCAATTCAATGGACGAATTCGGACTATGGTGATCTAGATTCTAATTTACCAATCCTTAGTATCCGGTTTGTTGAACAAACTCCTAGTTATAGCTCGTCTATATGCAGTAATTCTTCAGTTCCATAAAGAATTTGCTCTTAAACCCCTTTGCTCAGCCAAGCAAGGGTGCCTGTGTAGTGTTTTGTTGCGTTATATAGTGAGCCCTTTACATGTGGGGTCAATCATGTACCTGAATGCAGTATCAGTTAGTATGCATGCAACTTTCTGCGGGTCGCAAAACAGACTATTAGAGACATTATTCAAAAGCTTCGAATGCGTGATATAATAGCAATTCGAGAATAGAGATCACGCCAAGAGGCTTAATCGAATCGAAACGTAGCTACACAATAAAGAACAGGGCGATACTTTTGAAACTAAACTAATTCCTTTACTCCCCACGCACTAACCCGCAAGCGTGAGGGCTTTTCGCAATATTTCTTTCTGTGCAGTATATCCCCAGAATAAAGCACTCATTTTAAGCCGCCATGGGCACTCTCGAAGACACGGGTGAATCCTTTTCGGGTATATATTGCACAGAAGTAAGATTGAGTATGGCACAATGCATTCCGGATTAATCTGAAATTCTCCTCGTGCACCCTCGGAGCATAACCACACAAGTCTGAAAACATTCTCGAGACTGATCAGAGATCTTCGAGATAGCTATAGCTATATATTTGGGACGTTGGTGAGTTCCGACCTTACAAATACATATTTGCATTTGAAAGATGGCCACGTAGCGCAGTGGGGGTACCCCTGGGGGTTGCATTTTAAGTTGTCACTGGCATAGTTTTTTTTTTTTGCAGCCGGGCGTGTGCAGTACCGTAAAGTGGCTTGAGGGGTTCACAAATAGACTTGGTGTTGTTGTCTCCTTGTAACAGAGGCACGTGTATACCCACTCCAAACCTGTAGATATTGAGAGGAGTTGGGGCTATTTCGGTTTTAAGCCTGCATCATGTGATGGTAGACGTCAATATCTGCGACAATACCTGCGACAATATCAATTTCGCAACCATGCATGAGTTGCGAAGTGAGCACTCTCGACTCAATGCAAATAAAGTTCTAGGGTGATTGCACGAATACGATTTCAGCAGTACAGTTCCAATTACCTACTTGCCAGGTAACATTGTCTTTGCCATTGCTAGCACTGCTGGGTTGAACTACAATTCTACTTTGGCAACTTTTCCTGTTACTTGTAGCACTCAGATTAGCGGAAGTATCGGATTCAATTTTGGTATCCAAACAATTAAAGCTCCTTTACAGTAATTTATTCAAGAAACTTTTCGCGGAGCTGGTTCTTGTGAATATGGTCAAGTTCAAGGAGATCTTAATGCCTCGGGAATGAATCATTTGGGTGACACTTTCTTGAAATGCCTACGTTGTATACAACCTTGATGATAAAACTTACTCCTCAAACTCGAACATCGTGGCGATCAATTAGTGGAGCTAAGTCTGGAGAGCTTAAGGAAATTTGCAGCCAACGATTGGAACCATGGCTTGTATGCTGCTCATTATAATTCTTGACTTCCATCCGTTGAGTCTTGTCTGTGTACACTGTTTATTGTGCCCATTTTAATCTGATTCTTGATTAACCATTATTGATTGTCGTATTCCTAAATTGATGTTGACTCTTGCAGCCTCGTTTAAGAGCGACTTGCATGCACGAATATGATTCCGACATGTTGCATGCATATTTTTTTAAGCGATTTGCGAATTTGCAACTTCGCACGACGCGGACATATGCAGTATCTACCTATCCTCAAATATCCCAATATTGGGCCGTTGTCAGTTCCATGGTGGCTGCTTATATAACTATTGTTCAAGTAGCACTAGCTTTATTCTGTACAAGCAGTTTATTCTGAATCATCGAACTGGTCGACAGAAGATTCTCGTTTTCACTTTTTTTTTGAAAATTTGTTAAATCCTGGAAAAATACAATCAGCCCTCGCCATTGCAAAATATTTGCCAGGAGGAAAACGTGATAATAGTGTGCCCGAAACCATTTGCACGTCAACTCCATTTCACTGCATAGACCGCTACGGATCCTTACTCTGTTATGAATACATAACGTAATTTGTGCTAAATGCTAGGGCTGGATTATTTGCACCCAAACTGAAGGTAGTGCGAAAAATTGCGAATTGACGTCGATGACCACACGATTCTCAAGGTTACGCGCTGTTAAAATGGCAATTATCTTTTTGATCAATTGAATTTTAATGCGAGATATTGCTTGCTAGCAATTTATCAGGCTTCAAAAAAAAAAGAGAACTGTCTTAGATAGTAAATGTCTTAGCTATGTTAGGCTTGACACTATTTAAATAATAATCTTTAAGCAGCTTAGCTTGAAGAAGTTTTGCCTAGAAGAGAAATGAAGGCATGATTATATTCTCCTTGCAGCAAGTCATTGGCTGCAAAAAAGATCAAGTACAATTGATTATCGGTTCCAATAATTACTAAAAGCGATACTTTGTATTACAATAGAGTCTCAAAAATTTCCAGTACCCCTGGTACCTGGCTGTTAGGTTTTATACTTTAATTGAATTGGTTAAACTAAGCTACTTAAAAAAAAAAAACTAGCTAGAAGAGAAATGAGAGCTCATTTTATATTCGCTTTGGAGACAACCACGGAAAACAAGTGTGGAAGGTTCAAGATAGGCTTCTTATTGACTGTGGAGTCAGAAGTGGTAATCGAAAAGTCTTTTCAGTTGAAATATGTCTGATTAATTACAGAAAGTCTTGACGTTTGTAGTCGCAAAATTGCTTCAAAATAGGGTCTCAAGCATTCCCAGTTTAATACCTTTCATTCACATACAGATTACTATAAATAAAAGTTGAAACCAATTACTTCTTAGAGTCGAGAATCTGCTGGACAGTGTCAATAATACTCTTTTCAAGGCTGATATATTCAAAGCCCAAAATCTTTCTAGTCTTTGCATCGTTGACTTCATGCTCAGAAGCTTTCTTACCCGGTTCTCCAGTAGGGATCTTGCCCTTCAATTCAGGAAAGTTGGCGTTGATGATATCGGTGACTTCTTGCAATGTGAATACACCTTCCTGCAATACTAATCTGACGCTGTATATATCGTCCCTAGTACCTGCAAGGAAATGAGCCTTTGCAACATCTCTCACATCGATCCACACACTTTCAAGTTCATCAATAGGATCATTAGGTCCAGACTTGATAATTTTGTTGATGTTTTCAGCACTGTTTAATTCAGGTCTAACCTCAGAATCAAATGGTTGTGGGCCAAACACAAAAGAAGGTAGGACCGTCACAAATTTGAAATGAGGCTTTTGCTCCTTGATAATGTCCCAAGCAGTCTTTTCGGCAAAGGTCTTGGAGGCAACATAGGCCTCCCATCCGCTCAGAAAGGCTTTTTCAGGAGAGATTTCAGTCCAGGTGTCCTCACTACTAACTATTGGAGGTTGGCTCAAGAACGCATTTGCAGCCATTGATGACGTAAGCACAAATTTTTTAATATTTTTTCCGAACTTGATTGCACCCAATAATGCGCTTTTAGTACCTTCAACTGCAGGATCGATAATTGTTTCCTGGAAGTTGTCTTGAGGAAAGAAGACTGGGGACGCGGTGTGGAAAAATACGGTGATGTCAGGATGCTTTTCCAAGGCTTCATCAAAAGCACCAATCTTAAGTTTTGGAACAACTTCGTATTCAAAGGCAGAACCGAAGAGCTTCTTTAAGTTTTCACCTTTTTCTGCGTTTCTGACAGATCCAACGATCTTGTAACCGTCGGATTTAAGGATTTTGATGAGGTGCTGGGCAATGTAGCCGTTGGCACCTGAGACGAAAGCGACTTTACTCATTATTAGAATTGTTATACTATGTTATAGATTTATGATTATATAGACAAGTTATTATTGCAAGTGTGCTCTTCTTTATAGTCGAACATTGATTCAACTATTCACCACAGTTGGTATGAATGGTATGATTGCAAGTATTAGTAATCGATAAAAGCAGGGTTCCTGGCGAACAGAATGGAAGCTTTTCGAAAGCTTACAAATTGCGTACCACACTGTTTTTGGCGTGAGGCTGCATGCAGCGAACGCGGAGGAGACGGAGATGTTTTAAAATGTGGGGCGCTTAGAGGGGTGCGCGGAACCCCATGAGTGCTAGGATGTTTCCATATGAGTGCTAGGATGTTTCCATATATCCGGGTACGACCTCCATGTTAGGTTCTATACTCATTAGATAGTTAAATAAAGCTAAGCTACTTACTAGGTTTATTTAGGATAGAGAATTTAGCCACTATTTATAGGCCGAGGAACCCTTGTAGGCAGCGAGCTCTAGCCGAGGAGCTCTGGACGAGGATCTCTGGCTAATGTGGCTAATGCGCAGAATCGGCTCTCATGCAGTCCTAGTACCTCTAGTACCTTTCAGTCTTTATAGAATTTTTTTTTACTTAATGTATGTTTTATCGAAAAAAGCGAAAAAATGTAGCTAACCCACAGTGTCCATATGAGTGCTAGGATGTTTCCATATGAGTGCTAGGATGTTTCCATATGAGTTCTAGGATGTTTCCATATGAGTGCTAGGATGTTTCCATATGAGTGCTAGGATGTTTCCATATGAGTGCTAGGATGTTTCCATATGAGTGCTAGGATGTTTTTCCATATGAGTGCTAGGATGTTTTCCATATGAGTGCTAGGATGTTTCCATATGAGTGCTAGGATGTTTCCATATGAGTGCTAGGATGTTTCCATATGAGTGCTAGGATGTTTTCCATATGAGTGCTAGGATGTTTCCATATGAGTGCTAGGATGTTTCCATATGAGTGCTAGGATGTTTCCATATGAGTGCTAGGATGTTTCCATATGAGTGCTAGGATGTTTCCATATGAGT